>OX101794.1:24528767-24634156 GCA_944452715.1 Ophion slaviceki
TGGCTTTCACTTGGCGCAGCGTCAACATCGACGGCACGGCCAAATCGCTTCGGAAAAAAGACAATGCTCTGCGTTTGGTGGGACCAGAAAGGAATCGTGTACTACGAGCTGCTGAAACCGGGCGAAACTGTCAATGGGCATCGCTACCGACAACAACTAATCAATTTGAACCACGCATTGCTCGAAACACGGCCAGAATGGGACACGAGACACGAACGTGTGATATTGCAGCACGACAACGCTCCGTGCCATCGCAATTCCATCGTCCAGGACACCATAAAAACACTGAAATGGGATCTGTTACCGCACCCGCCGTATTCGTTAGACCTGGCCCCTTCAAACTATCACTTGTTCCGGTCGATGGCGCATTGCTTGGGTGGGCACACTTGGCCAATTACGATGCAGTGCACAATTGTTTGGATCAATGGTTTTAGTCCAAAGACGCGTCGTTTTATCGTCGCGATATTTATTGCCAGAGAGATGGCAAAAAATGTGTAAATAGCGAGGGACAATCTTCGAATGAACCATTTTTTGTATTTGTCCTGAAATATTCGATTTTTTTATTGGTAAAAAAAACCCGGAAACTTAGTTGCGCACTTTGTACAATCGATGTCCAGAAAGCACCTGTCAAAAACGTATTTTGCAGTGAGTAATGCCTTTCTGAACCAGGTTGTCTAGGCAAGATGATAACGTTAAGGTTCATGTTCAAATAGAACACAACATATGAAAAAAATATTGCTCAAATTTAAGCCAGCCCAATATATATATAATACCTATCAAAGCTTCCCATCCTACGCCCACCTATACACGTGATTCGAATGATCCCGCCGACGAGCGAACGCCATCAACCGCCCGGGGAACACAGAAACGAATAATCCCGGAAAATTGTGTCGGCAAACAGTCCTTTGTAGATGGACAAAAGCTCCTCGGTGTTTACGTCACGCAGCCCATTCGGAAAAGTAATGTACACCGCGGCGTTACATGCGCGACCGAAGAAGAAGAAAAAAAAACGAAAAGAAAAGCGGAGGAGAAAAAGAAAAACATATCGAACGCGCAGAGGCGCGTAGGGCCATACGCAGGGAGAGCCTAGCTTCTTAGCTGCTTGGAAGATTCTCCAGCCAGGAATGAGCGGGACGAGGGTGTCTATAGGGAAGAGTATTATTGTCGGCACCGGGCTGCAAAAGTTATCCATGCGTACGAACTTCTTCTTCGTCTTCTTCTTCTTCCTCCACTTTAGGGAGAAAGCCGTAAGAGCGAGGAGACTTTTGCTATCCTTCGTCCTAGCGCGCGCTACAGTTATACATACCTAAGCTTGTACAAGGGTAGCGTCGGGGATATACTCTTTTCTATGGTGTATAAGGGATGCCGCCGACCTTAAGCTGCATCTCGATCCTTTTGCCGTTGCCGGATCTTCGTCTCGTTCTCGAGGAGCTCCAACTACGAATGCACCCTCTCAACTGCTGTATACATGGGCAGGGCGACAATTACAAGGTGGCCATGCGTTTTTTTAAGGCGGTCCTCTAGTTTCTCGGGTCAAAAAAATCGATTTTTTTTTCATAAATCACATCTACAACATGTGTAGAAAATGTGTGCCAAAGGATTTTTCGATATTCGAAGTGGTTCACAAGTTACGGCCCTGGAACGGAGCAGGTATACGGAGCAGGTATACTTTCAAACGCGTTTTTCTCGAAACACCATTTTTCGAAACGGTGACCACGATATTTCAGAAACTACTGCACCGATCTTGTTCAAATTTATACAGCATCTTTAATATGTTATAAGCCAGCGATTGAACTAGAATTGTCATAATTGCTTCGATATTTTTTTTTGTACGAGCGAAAAACTTAAGAAAAAATGAGTAAAAAATAGAATGTAATTTTCAAAAGTGTATAAAAAAGTCAATTTTTGTAATTTAGAATTCACTCTAGTTCAATCGCTAATCTTAAATATGAAGATTAAATTGCCGTTTGGTTTTTTTATTTCAGATAAGCAGAACAGCCGCAATCTTGGTCACCGTCAAGCACCTCTTTTACTTGATGTCTTCCTGTCGGCCACTATAACGTTTATTCTATTATATATTTTGACTTCAAAAAATTTGTAAAGCTTATTTAAATGTTAATAAAGATTATGCAAAAACAATGAGATTGATTATTTCGATGCTTTGCCCGTAAAAAATTATTGAAAAGGCCGTAAAAAAACAGCCGAAAAACTAGAGGACCGCGTTAAGGTAGTACCTCCACAGAAGAGTTGAATTAAGAAATGGTTGAAATTTGACATATATGTTATTCAATACATTATCCAAACATCTATGCAATTTGAATAAGTTTCACCACCCCAAACCTGAGATATTTACACTTAAAGTTGGCTTGGTTTACACGCAACAGATGCGTTATGATTGGCAAACAGAGCATCATTAATTTTACCGTCAAAACTAAAATTAAGAAATTGATAAAAAACGAGGATAAGCTAGAGTAAGATATCACGAATAATGTGAAAAAAAATGAGAATGATTCACCATCTAGTTTCCAAGATATAACCATGAAAAGCCCTCACAATTTTGGTGCAAAGCCTGGCAAAGCCTGGCAAAGCCTGGAAAAAAAACAATTGGGGCAAAGTCTGGACAGTCCCAGCAAAAAGTTTACTGGCAATGGTAGATCAAAAACACAATATAAAATATATTTTACGGCAATAAATGATATCCATCGTATTATCTACTAGTACCGAGTCAATATTGCGTAGTTTTTAATTTTATTTATTACTATTTAAACCAATTATCAATCTTTTAAACATGAACATGGTATGTAAACTTTTGGTTGAGATTTTCGCAGAGGAACTACCTTAAGGAGGTTGGAGCGTCAGCCACAATACACGATTAGATTTGAAAAAAATATATGTTGTTGTCTAGACTGTAGTGAGTCTTTACGATTTTTTTTGAATTTTTGCACCACAAAACACCAGAGATAAAAATAGTTCAAGGGGTTATATACAGTCAGGAGGCCCAAAAAGATTGATTATTGAAGATTTTTTCTTGAGAAAACCTTTAAATCTATTAACGTAAAAATTTGTACACATATTATAACTTTTAACTGTATTTTAACATTTTTTATTTGTAATAAGAATCATTTTGAAAGCTGCTATAACTGATCTCCGGGAGCACCTCTAAAAAAAGGCGTCTTGCGGTGATATCTCTGGACTTGATATCTCTGGACACGATATCTCTGGACTTGTACATATCTGTAGGTACCCAAATAAATTTTTTATTTTCCAAAAAATACAAAGTGGCGGCCCAGTGGCCGCAGAAAGAGAACGCCTTTTTTAAGGCTCACCATGGGCACACTCGGAAACGCACATGAGCACCTAGAACGGAAATTTTTTTTTTTCGCATTTGAGGAGTTTCGGTACAAAAGTCAAAATGTTAAGAAATTGATCAAATTTGGTGATAATGTTCTTCAACGTTAAGTGCGAAAACACAATTTTTTTCAAAATTTTCTTCTACTTAGTTATCGAGTAATTAAGCATTAAAGCAGATTTCTTATGCCCGCAATGTACACCTATATATATGGAAACGCTATGCTTATACACGTGAATTTAGTGTTAACTTACTCGATAACTGTGCAGAAGAAAAATCTGAAAAAATTGTATTGTCAAATTTGGCACTGAAGAATATGTTCACCAAATTTTATAAAATTCTGAACTTTTTGAAATCTTTTATGTTTTTAACATGCTTTAGCATGGCAACATTGTATCGCCCGTACCGAACATCCTTAACATAAGTTTTGCTAGCAAAGTACACATGATCATTACAAAGTTTCTGCAAATTAATAATTCCTGCAAATTTGGCACCATTCCGAGAAAAAAAATTTTAATTAAAAATTAAAAATTTAATTTAAAAAGGTCGTATTTTCGATTGAAAAACGACCTTCAGTCCTTTATAAAAACCATCATTATAAATCGATCGTGAAAATCGTGCGCACTTCGCTAGAAAATCTATCTAAGAAGACACATTTTAAATTCGAAGTGAATCGGGTGAAAATCGTAAAAGCTACGAATCCGCCCCACATTGAAAACATTATTTGAAAACAAACGCGTCAAGATTTTCATAACCATTCTCCTTCAGACAACATCATTCCTAGGATGTTTATAAATCATTCGAGCCAATGAAAAAAAGATCCTTTTTTCAAGGTATATAACCTTAAACATCGTATTTTTCTCGATCGCAAAATCCCTGCGCCAGGCCCTTAAAAAACATGGCCACCTTATAATCGTCACCCTGTGGATCCATGGATATGGACAAAGGATATCACGAATTCGTTATAAATATCCACGTAAATGTTGGTTACCAGCACATCTGACTGTTTTGTGGACGGTTCGAAAATTTTTTTTCAACGTTTCGTTGATTTCCTGAACAGGGCGGTTCTCGACGTCCCATATACATATACGGAGTAAATGTATAAATACATACGTATACATAGTGCAGTGCAACAAGGTAAGTATGTTGTCCTAATGCGGCCTGCGGACTCTCAAAGCTCCCTTATTATAGCTCACAGATTCTCGTCGAGCGTATATAGAAGCGGCATTATCCACCTATATAATATCCAATCCCTGTACCCCACACTGTGTTCGCCGTCTCGCGTCCATTGAAATCGGTGGTCGGATGATCGCGCGTAAGCACGTTATTCGCGGCACTTCTCGCTCTTAGCTCCTGAAATCGCGTGCCCCACTCCGCAAATTTCTCGCGTCGAACTTCGTTTTACTGCTTCGTGTGCGTGTGCGCGCGCGTGTGTGTGTGTGTGGGTGTGTGTGTGTGGTTGTGGCCGTGTGTGTGTGTGTGTGTGTGTGTGTGTGTGTGTGTGTGTGTGTGTGTGTGCGTGTGTGCGCGTGCGTGCGTGCGTGTGTGTGTGTGTGTGTGTGTGTGTGTGTGTGTGTGTGTGTGTGTGTAACTGTGGCTCTCTCTCTCTCTCTCTCTCTCTCTCTCTCTCTCTCGCTCTGTGTGTGTGTGTGTGCGTGCGTGTGTGTGTGTGTGTGTGTGTGTGTGTGTGTGTGTGTGTGTGTGTGTGTGTGTACGAGCGATGCATCCGCACGGTGGATGATTTTTCCGTACTGTGTGTGTGTGTGTGTGTGTGTGCGTGCGTGCGTGTGTGTGTGTGTGTGTGTGTGTGTGTGTGTGTGTGTGTGTGTGTGTGTGCGTGCGTGCGTGCGTGCGTGTGTGTGTGTGTGTGTGTGTGTGTGTGTGTGTGTGTGTGTGTGTGTAACTGTGGCTCTCTCTCTCTCTCTCTCTCTCTCTCTCTCTCTCGCTCTGTGTGTGTGTGTGTGCGTGCGTGTGTGTGTGTGTGTGTGTGTGTGTGTGTGTGTGTGTGTGTGTGTGCGTGTGTGTACGAGCGATGCATCCGCACGGTGGATGATTTTTCCGTACTGTGTGTGTGTGTGTGTGTGTGCGTGTGTGTGTGTGTGTGTGTGTGTACGAGCGATGCATCCGCACGGTGGATGATTTTCCGTACTGGGATCGGCGTATCGATGCAACAATGAAAAGAAAAAAAATAGACAAAAAAAAACCAAAAGATCGTAGCACAGCGGCGTTGATGGTTCCTACGACACCCAAGGTGTACTAAAAAGCCGGCGTTCTTTTTCTTTTCTGTGAGGAGATTCAAGCGTTCCATCGACGAATTTTAAGGAGAGATCTTTTGGCAAGAAAAAAATTGCTGATTTTCATGGCTTTTTTTTTGTTAGGAAAGATTTCTTCAATATTTTCGAGACTTAGGGTATGTTTTAGTATTACTTTTGGCTGTTACATGGTATATTTCTTTGTCATTAACCTTTTGAAGTGGGGGATGTATGGCACGGTCTTCTAACCGGGTTGCGGCGGATGTTGCCAGACGGCGTGACACGTGCAAAGGTCTGAATGTAGCGAACTTTTTGTCTTCCATGAAACAGATTGTTCCTAACGATGTTTTGCCATTCTGTTGATGATGATAATGAGTTACGACGATTTTTCGACGTTTCCGACCGTTCCAAACACTTTCCACAGCACTGAAACTCCGTTACAAAAAGACTCACCCCCAGAGGAAGGCATCCCAGGACGACAAAAACGAAAACTGCAAAAGGCCTACCGCAAACGTGAATGTTTGAATTATTGACGCCTTGAACCACATCCGCAAAGCCAGCGAGGCACTTTGTCCCATTGCGGGATGAATGCTTAGCGTAAAGGCATACGAAGAAGGGTAATTAAATTTTTCATAATTCGCAGTTGCATTTTTGAGTTTTTTTTTTCGTTCTTCCCACAGGAGCCGTATCGCGCCCGCTCGCAGAAATATCATTTTTACGAGTATTTTTAAGAGGTCGGAGGAAACATTGCGTCGCACCGTGATCGCTGAATATACTGGGTGTCTTGTAATTAAGGCCTTAAGACACAGTAACGAGTATAAAATCATGTACGAATCCAACCATTTTTTTCGTATGAAAAAGTGATTCACTCATAAAATTAATTACACATCTATTTAGTATGAATATCAAGCTGTGAGAAAATATATATATATATTTATTTTCGATGTACAAAATGGCCGACTACTCGAAACTTCTCGAAAGAGCTTTTTTCCAACTGGCGTGACAAATAACTTCAACAATTTTCACTCGATTTACTTCAAATTTAAAAGTTACGTTCCTAATTGCATTTCGCAGAGAAGTACGTACGGAATTTCTGATGAATCGAAAAACTTTTCATTTCATGAGCAGTTTATGAGCAGTTAATAACGAAATTTTTCACTGAAAATTCATTTCGTAAGTTCAAATACCTACAACTTTTGAATAAAACAACATTTTTCAAATTCCGTACTTACTGCTCTCGGTATTCTAATGTAGATTGACGAGCACTTTTGTTTTTTGTACTAGGTAAAAATTTGTGGATGCTAAATGTCACGCCGCGGAGCGCCTAAAAAAAGATAACAAAAGAAAATATTAGTAGTCGGCCATTTTCTACATCGAAAGGAAAAAAAATATTTTCCAACAGCTTGATATTCATACTAAATAGATGTGTAATTCATTTTACGAGTAAATCAATTTTTCATACTAAAAAAAATTGTTAAATTCGCACATGATTTTATACCCGTTACTGTGGCCTAAGGCCTTAATGGATAATCCTGCACCTATCGATAGGTCAGATCCTGCCTACTACATCCTGGAATTTCAGTTCAGTCAAAGTCCCACAGTTTTCGAGATAAAAATCATCTGCAAAAGTTTCACATTTCTACAAATAATAACTTTTTTTGACACAGTTTAAAAAAAATACTCTTAATTATTTATTTAATTCAGAAAAGTCTTCTTTTCAACTTTAAATCTTAAGGAAACTTTATGAAAAAAGATCTTATGCAGAATTTTCATACAAACCAATTCGAATATCTGACTTTGATGGCTTGCGGTGTAAAAAAAATGTACTACCCATATCGTGCCAATTACTTCAAAAAGTTGCTTACTTATTGTCGATTCATATCATTTGTAGAAATGGCGTGCGAAAAACCGAAAGCAGATCAATTTTTTTCGAAAAATAACATAAAGCCCAAAATTTCGAAAACCGTGGGGCTTTTTCTAAACTGAAATTCCAGTTTAGGTCATGATCTGACCTGTCGACAGTTGCAAGATTATCCATTAATTACAGGACACCCTGTATATATATATATATATATATATATATATATATATATATATATATATATATATATATATATATATATATATATATATATATATATATATATATATATATATATATATATATATATATATATATATATCTGAGGAGGAGGATGCGCGCATCTCAGCATGGAGTTGTGCGGCAGTGCATAGGCTCTCTAGTTTTTAAGGGATGCAACCACCTGGAGCGACGCGGCACAGAAATATACATCCCGCGTCGTGAAGGGGCAAGGGCGCACGGGGAAGAGAGGAGAGGAGAGGAGAGGGGGCGCGTGCGCCATCCTAGGGAGTGAGCGCGACCATTCGAATGCACCGAGCCGTGCAACAAGAGCCACGTCGCAAAATAAGGGATGTTACCCGGACACACATAAGCGTGTATGGGTCTATGTATGTATACTTGCACACAGGCATGCATATAGACAGATACTCCCTTTCCGTCCTTGCTCATCTCTCGGGGACGAGAATGTATTGCTGTCTCGTTTTTTATCTTTCTTTTCATTTGGGGCGCACGTCACTTTCGGCAGGGCAAGCCTACAGAATCTACACACATACACACACATTTGATGGCAGGATATTTTGAAACTGTTATGTCGATGCAATGTTGGTTATCAGCACATCAGGTGGTTTTGAGAACGGTCCTTAACATTCTTGATGCAAATTGCTGATTTTCGGAACCAGACAGTCCTTAAAATGATCATTGTGTGCTTATAGTTTTCGAAAGGTCATTAAGGCCTTAGGCCACAGTAACGGGTATAAAATCATGTGCGAATGTAACAATTTTTTTTCGTACGAAAAAGTGATTCACTCAGAAAATTAATTACACGTCTATTTAGTATGAATATCAAGCTGTTAGGAAATACAAATATTTTTTTCGATGTACAAAATGGCCGATTACTAATATTTTCTTTTATCTTTTTTTTAGGCGCTCCGCGGCGTGACATTTTGCATCCACATTTTTTTACCTAAACAAAAAACAAAAATTCTCGTCAATCTACATTAGAATACCTAGAGAAGTACATACGGAATTTAAAAAATATTGTTTTATTCAAAAGTTGTAGATATTTGAACTTAAGGGGTTACCCCCACTTGCGATTTTGAAAAAATCGATTTTTTTATTGCATTTTTTTGAAGTGCAATTTGAAATGCAGTTTTTTCATATGCCCGGAATAGATGACTATGTAAGTTTACAAAAAAAAATATTTTCTTCGTGTAAACTGAAATTGAAACTTTAAACGCGTTTTTCTTAAAATGGCATTTCTGAAGTCGGTGACCAAGACTACTCGAACACTAATGAACCGATCTTCTTGAAATTTTGCAGGCTTATTTAATACATAAAAATGTAGTCTTTAATCGTTCGATTTTTTTTCGGAAAAAAATTGCCGTTTTATAGCCAAAAAACGGCCGTTTTTTTCGTTAAAATCGAACCATTAACTTTGACTGTTCGCCATTTTGTGAAAAATGAATATTTTTTAAAATCCTTCAATTAAAGACTAGTTTATACTTATATTTGACTAAATCCATCCGCATTTTTTTTCCAGATGATCCACTTCGCCGCAATGTTGGTCACCGCAAACCGTGTATATAAAAACATTATTTCATTGACGGCCATTTGCCACTAAACGATGTAATATTTTTCAATAAAAAAATTACTGAAAGTTCTTCAAGATGTGTTCTTTAAGATGGTATATTGATGGATTAAAAAAGTTTTGTAGTTTTCTTTTAAAAAATTCATGAAAAAGGCCCTTTTTGCGCTACACGTGGGGGTAACGCCTTAAGAAATGAATTTTCAGTGCAAAATTTCGTTATAACTGCTTATAAACTGCTCATAAAATGAAAAGTGTTCGATTAATCAGAAATTCCGTACGTGCTTTTCTGCGAAATGGAATTAGGAACATAACTTTTAAATTTGAAGTGAATCGAGTGAAAATTGTTGAAGTTACTTGTCACGGCAATTGGAAAAAAGCTGTTTCGAGAAGTTTCGAGTAGTCGGCCATTTTGTAAATCGAAAAAAAATATATATCTTTTCTAACAGCTTGATATTCATACTAAATAGATGTGTAATTAATTTTACGAGTGAATCACTTTTTCATACGAAAAAAAATTGTTAAATTCGCACATGATTTTATACCCGTTACTGTGGTCTAAGGCCTTAAGAAGACATCAGGGTTCACATAATGTTGAGTATGAGAACACCAGGCCACTGTGAGGTGCTCAAAATAACCTTAGCCCATATGTATATGGTCTGTCTGTGTATACAAGTATATGTATACATATAGGCATGCGTATATGGACGGTAAGTCCGTCGTAGAGCATATTCGCTCGGCTTTTCCATACTTACCCATCGAGGGCTTGTCGGCAGGCGACTTAAGCACGCGCATACTTACCGCATGTTGCCATAATGAGTTGGGGTGAGCCACCCCTTGGTTGCAGTCGTGTTCCTCATCCCTCTGTACTTCGCATCGTTCAGCTTTTTTCTGTTTCATTCGCGGAGACCTTTCTGAAGTTTTTTGCTCTCTCTTTCTACCTTTTGCCCCCCCCCCCTCTCGGTCTAGATCCTTTTTCCTTTTTCTCGACATGTTTCAATGGAGCATTGCTATACACGGGAAAACTCGTGTCGGCCACAACAAAAAGGAAGATTAAAGTACCGCCGCAAAGTCCTCCAGTTTATTTATCAAATATAGCGGTCCCTTTTGGTTTCACTATACTCATTTAGTCGCTGTATAAAATCGGCGGTATACAACAGTTTTCCTTTGTGCTCGATAATCATCTGTATGGAGTATGCTATGCAGAGGAGTGGAGGTGAGCTTCCCACGATTTTAATCGTCGGTTACATGTGTATACGGAAATGGTGGCACATGTGGGCAAGCTTTGCGAAGCTTTGCGTCTTTCGGTGCAGAAATTGTCTTGGGTTGGATTCCCATGCTTGTTTTCACTTCCTGATAGGGATCCAATCAGTCATCTCATTGGATTCCTATACTACGACGGTGGGGTGAAAAGTTTCGTAACCCTTTAAAAATAAATTAACAAGAGGGGAAAAAATCGTATGGCAAAATAATGTACACAAATGAGATTTTGAAAAAAAAAATATAGATATTCGGAAATAGTGTTCACAATGGCTTCCGTTAAAAAAAACCATGTTATCAAATAAGACCGTTCACCCATACAAGGAACGAATATCCAATCGCTGCGTCTCTCAAAATGGTGCCATCCACGTCCAACCGTCCCTCCTGTACAGAGAGAAGACCATCGCGACTCGTATGCCCACCGATTTATCAGCTTCTCTCTATTAAACAGCTCGATATCCCCATGCACGCATACGAGATCGTACGTACTCGCACTCCTTAGTCATCTCTTTCTCATTAGTTACTCCACGAGACACCGGAAGCTCCGACGACGATGAAATACACTGCTACGGAGCATCTCTTACTTTTTTATCTCTCTCGTGTGTACGCCAGCTAGGAAAAAAGATCGTGGCGTGGCGCGCGATTGTGTGTATCGGGGCGGCGAAAGGAAAGGGATGTTACATCTCGTACTACACACGATCAGGGGGTTGGTTCGAATAAGTGGGGATGAAAAGTGTACGATGCGCGTCCACTGGTTGTGAGAATCGTCGGAGGCCGGCCATACCCCGTGTTCTTTGCCGTGTATATCGTCCCTCGGGATTTTTTTTCTTTGCTCTCTCCATCACTCTCTCTCTCTCTCTCTCTCTCTCTCTCTCTCTCTCTCTCTCTCCCCTGTTTCTCTGTCCAGAGAAAGGCAAATAAAAAATATACATTTTCACATGCGTGCATACATACATGCATACATACATACGTACATACATACATACATACATACATACATACATACATACATATATATATATATATATATATATATATATATATATATATATATATATATATATATATATATATATATATATATATATATATTAGGGTGACACAAATTTGAGCTCTGTTTTTTTTACCTTTTTCTCACCATCCAATTATCTTCTTTAAGGGGCTATACCAGTGTGACACTTTCAAAAAATCGTTTTTTTTTGTTGCCTTTCAACAGTTTATACTTTCAAGAATATCATTATCATTTATATCATTTATATCAACATCATTTTATCTTGGAAAAATCTATAGTTCAATCTTTATACGCGTTTTTCTTGAAATGAGATTTTTCACATTTGCTGACATTGTAAGTCAAAGAGCAATTATCCGATTGACTTGAAATTAGAACTGAGTACTCTTGAATATATTTACTCTACAATGACGTAGGATATTTTTGATTGGATGAAAATTGACGATTTGGCATTGAAAAACGATCATTTTATAGGCAAGAAAACCGACTTTTTTTCATAACTACGCCATTTTTTTGGATTTTGATATCTCTCGAAAATCCTACGTCATTGTACAGGAAATACCTCCGAGTTTAACGACATTTTTCCTTTTTCGGTTTTAGCTACTCAATCGGCCGGAATCATGTCAGCAGTGGAGGAACTTTTTTTTGGCGCCTCCGAAGGCAGCGCATAAGTCGCTTGGATCTCAATATTTTTCTATGAAAAAATTATGTAATATAGGTCAAATATAGCCAAATATATTCTCAATTTTCCGAAATATTTAATTGAGTACTTTTCTTCCAAAAATTCCCGAAAATCACCCAAATTTTCAGCGTTCGCACTGGTATAGCCCCTTAAAGAAAAATAAAAATTGTTGCGAAATCTGCGAGCGGTCAAAAAATATTTAGAGGTCGCGCAGCCTCCGAAAAACGCAATTTTTCATGAAAAAATCGATTTTTTTGTCGTTCACTTCTCACCCGTGAATTTTACGCTTTATAATTTTTAAATTAACCTCGCGAAATGTCTAGTCGGTCAATGAACATTTGGTGGTTCCTCATGAGCTCCGAAATTTCCAATTTTCGCCAATTTTTTTTACTCATCTCACTCATAAATATGACGCTTTGTAAAATTTTCAAAACAATTAATCGTTTTTCTTTAGAAACAGATTTTTCAAATTTATCTCACACTACTAACCCAAGAAGTCTTTGTTCTCATAAAATTATTCTTTAAAGCTCGTGTCCGTAGACAAAATTATAGGTCCCCCGTTTTATCGGTTTAGAAGTGTGAGGCAAATTAAAAAAATCCGATTCTGAAGACAAAGCGTTAAATTTGTCAGTGAGTAGAGAAAAGAAATCGCGTCAATTGGAAACTTCGAAGCTCTTGAGCGACCACTAAATATTCATTGGCCGGCTAGAACTTGCGCGAGCTTAACTTTAAAATTATATAGCGTAAAATTCATGGGTGAGAAGTGGACAAAAAAATCGATTTTTTTTGGACGCTTGAGTTTACGTCTAAATATTTTTTGACCGCTCGCAGATTTCGCGACAATTTTTTTGTTCTTCAAAGTAGATAATTGGATGGTGAGAAACAGGAAGAAAAAAAGAGCTCAAATTTGTACTACCCTAATACAAATATATAAACATATCTATACATATATATATATATAGCCTTGGAAAAAACTAAATAAAAAAAGCAATTCTGGGATACGCATATGTATATATATATACATACTAATGTATATACATATGCATATGCGTATCCCAGAATTGCTTTTTTTATTTAGTTTTTTCCAAGGCATCGCTTTTATATATACATATATATAATGTAGTGGGCGCATGTATGACTGCAGACTTTAGGTACGTAGGTACACGTGTATGCAGCGGGTGAGTTCTTTCATATAGAGGCGCTCCAAGAGAAGATACGCCCGAACATACGCCTAGATCTCTCTCTCTCTCTCTCTCTCTCTCTCTCTCTCTCTCTCTCTCTCTCTCTCTCTCTCTCTCTCTCTCTCTCTCTCTCTCTCTCTCTCTCTCTCTCTCTCTCTCTCTCTCTCTCTCTCTCACTCCCCCTCTCTCTTTCGCATTCAGGTCGAGCAGACTGTGAGAAAATCTTCCCATTGAAATTTTATTAACAAGGAGAGATGAGAGAGGAAAAACCCGCGATGCTGAAGTGCGCTTGTGGCTCTTGATGCCTTTGGCGGCTCCTCTCTCTCTCTCTCTCTCTCTCTCTCTCTCTCTCTCTCTCTCTCTCTGTCTCTCGCTCTCAGTTTTTCTTTTGCGATGAGTCGCGAGGGGCAGCGGAGTGCGATGCTTTCTCGTGCACCAGAACCGCAACGACTGCAGCAACCCCCCCCCCCCATTTCGCCCCCCTGGCCCGCCGATGGTCCGCTTCCCTTCGCGTTACTCCGCGCGTAACATTTACACCTACTTATCCCCAAGATACACCGGGCACCAGTCAACCACGACAAAATCCATTTTGAAACGCATTATCGCCTTCCCCCCTCGTTAGATCGCACAAGCCTATGCGGGAATCGAAGCGAATTTCTCCTCTTGCTCCGTGGTAGAGAGAAAAAGAAGGCGCTTCGGTGGGCACGAAAAACGGGCAAAGTTATGGATAAAAATTGGAAAAATCGAGAGGCGACTTCGAACTTGTGCCAAAAATCGTAAAATAATCGGAGCCCGATGAATCAAACGGCATTTGAAAAAAGATACGATTGAAAAAAGCGATTCTCTGGAGAATATTTTTTTGGCTGAAGTTAGAAAGAAATTGATTTTTAATTTTTTTTATGTTCCTTACGATGTATTTTTATCCGCTGAACACGAATTCACCATTAAATTTACCCCAAACCTTCAATTGGGAAAAAATCGTCTAAAGTGTGCAAAAACAGGTTTTTCGCGTTTAGCTGGCATAATTTTGAGCTTTCGATAAAAACTTTGTGATATTCGTAATCTGTGGAAAATTTCCCATGAGAGAGACCCTTAAAACGGTTGAAAATGCAAACAATTTTTTTTAGACCCCCGCGACCAATTTTCCGCAATCGTCAAAGTCGCGAAATTTCAAATAGCCGTAAGGTCCGTTCTATTCGAGTGACATAAACATAATGGGGGGGGGGGGGGGGGGCACAACGTTCATCGTGCGTTGATGATGAACGTTTCAGACATTCGTTCTAGCCGTTATTTTCGGAGCAATTCCAAAAACTTATAATTTGGATGCTTGTCTAGCCTGGCAGACTTGTGTGTAACTTCGCTTTAAGGGGTCTTCTCACTTTAAACGCTAAAGAAGGCTATTTTCGTGAATTTTTTTGCTAGGTTTATATTATAGATATTGATATAAAAGTTGTTACGCTTAATAAATACACTTTCGAAATACATAAAAAATTCTTTTTATGTATTTATGTAACCCAAACAGACTTCAAACGCGTTTTTATTAAAACTACATTTTTCGACGACTTGTTGACAAAATCTTCGAAGCTATTGAACCGATCCTTATGAAATTTCAACCACATATTCCTTACAACTATAGGAATAACGCACATCAATGATTTTTTAAATTCAAATGTACTATTTTTTTGTCAAAAACGGTGACAGAAGACATTTTTTTTGTTTTTTCGTAAAAAGTCCGGCATTTTGTTATTTTAGCATATATAAAAAATCGCATGATATGCGCTACTGCCATTAACATACTGAGTCTAAAATCATTCGATTTTTTTTTGTTTCGGATTATCCATCTCCGAGATTTTATCACCAGCGCACACATACAATTTTTTTAGGACTTTTTTTTAACTACCATTTTCGTCTATGAATAGTGACTTAAATAAATACATTTAAAAAATACATATTTCGAAATATAGTAGTATTTATTAAGTGTAACAACTTTCATGTCAACATCTATAATATAAACCTATCAAAAAAATGCATAAAAATAGCCTTTTTTAGCGTCCAAAGTGAGAAGACCCCTTAAAGAATGCCGATTGATTCGTCCCGATATCTCAACTGGTTTTCCCAAAAAGTTCACTTGACAAATGGCCAAAAAAAGGCAAAGGGTACGTATGGAAACATTTGCAAAAATCGATGGTTCGACTTTGGAATTCTGCCAAAAATTGAAAAATTATCAAGGCTCAACGAATCTAACGGCATTTCAAAGAGAGAACGATAACGAAGATAATGAGCGCGAAGCGGACTTTCAAATTAAAACGGAAATTAAATGACCGGCGTTTGAGTAAACAAACTTTTATTTGGCCGAGAATTCAAAAACATTTGATTTTTAATTTTTTTTGCCAAGTCTAAGTCGATGTTTATTCACCCCGTAAAAACGAATTCAACATAAACTTCCCCCAAAACGCCCAATTCAAACTAAAAATCGTCAAATGTCTATAAAAACCGGTTTTTATGGTTATCCGTCAACATTTTAATTTGTCGACGAAAATTCGGTGATATTTTCAATCAGCGAAAAATGTCCTACACGATCGTCCCGTGAAACGGTATAAAAGTCATAAATGAATTTTTTCGACCCTTCTGGGTCGATACCGGGTTAAATTACAACGTACAATGATACGTTAGCAGAAAAATGTGGGTGTACACACACTTATACTATGTAAGTATACTTACACCCACGGGTATATCTACACCTACACGCAAGTATACTTTAACGTGATTGAAAGCTTTTCGTTCTTCCGTAATCTGTGAAAAAGCTTTATGAATTATGCAAAAATCGTATATAAGAAGGAAAAATACAAGAGTTTCTCGAATTTCTTTTTCACGGGCGCGGTAGTATACGATGAGACGCGCGCTTTTTCGCGAGATCGCTACTGATTTATTCTCAAGTATGCGTCTCTCGTTTATGTATTATGTATAATATTGGAGGAGTGCATTTAAAAGTTTGCCCTGCGGCGTGGATCAGAGAAGCGCGGAGGTTCATCCTCGGATGTTTTCAATTACATCGCATCTTTCTCCCTCTCTCTTCCTCTTGCTGCGGTGTCTGATTACACCGAGATGTCGGGAGTCGCGTACCGCATTATATAGCCACCGCCCTTTTTGTATTGGGACTGTGCACTTGCTTGGCGCGCCGCTTTTATACACAAACATATATATATATATATATATATATATATATATATATATATATATATATATATATATATATATATATATATATAGGGTGTCCTATAATTAATCGATAATCCTGCAACCTTTGATAGGTCAGATCATGTCCTACTATATGCTGGAATTTATATTGGGGTAGAATATCCATAAGTCGAATATCCATGAGTTGAATATCCATAAGTCGAAAATCCATAAGTCGAAAATCCATAAGTACGAATATCCATAAGTATGAATATCCATAAGTCGAATATCCATGAGTGAGTATAGAGTAGAAATGAGTGCCATAAATTGCGGAAGATAGAGGAAAAGTGAGTATAGAGGATGAGTATAGAGATCCAAACAAACTCACTTATCTCTACCTCCCGCCATTTCTGGCACTCATTTCTACTCTATACTCACTTATGGATATTCGACTTATGGATATTCGACTTATGGATATTCATACTTATGGATATTCGTACTTATGGATTTTCGACTTATGTATATTCGTACTTATGGATTTTCGACTTATGGATATTCAACTCATGGATATTCACACTTACGGATATTCGTACTTATGGATATTTAATTTATGGATATTTAACTTATGGATATTCGACTTTTGGATATTCGATTTATGGATATTTGCACTTATGGATCTTCGTACTTATATATATTCATACTTACGGATATTCAACTTATGGATATTTGTACTTATGTATATTCGACTCATGGATATTCACTCAAGGATATTCGACGACAGTGGGAATTTCAGTTTAGTAAAAGTCCCATGGTTTTAGGCTTTATGTGATTAAAAAAAACACCTACTTTTCGTTTTTTGCATGCCATTTATACAATTGATATGAATCGACAATAACTGAGCAACTTTTTAAAGTAATTGGCACGATATGCGTAGTACATTTTTCACTCCGCAGGCTATCAAAGTCAGATGTTCGAATTGTTTTGTATAAAAATTCTGCATAAGATCTTTTTTCATAACGTTTCCGTAACATTTAAGGTTAAAAAAAAATTTCTAGATAAAACAAATAACCAAGAGTATTTTTTTAAACCGGGTTAAAAAACTTATCATTTGTAGAAATGGCATGCGAAAAACCAAAAGCAAATGATTTTTACACCAAAAACGGTGGACTTTCGCTGAAGTGAAATTCCAGCATATAGTACGGACTGACTTATCGACAGTTGCAGGATTATCCACTCATAACAGGACACCCTGTATATATATATAGATCTCGGAATCACTCTTTCTTTTTTTTCGAAACCCTTTGTACGATCAAGGAGCCGAAACGCGCGCGCAGCCACGAAATCCGATGAACCCTGAAATAAGGGAGTAAATACGAAAAATTTCGTTCAAAGGCGTTTATTTCTCCGAGGGGCCAAACGCGAGCAACAACTTTTCAATGCCATTAAGCCGTGCCATTTTCTAGACCCCCATCGAAGACGAATCGGTCACCGGTTTTGAAGTCTCCCCAAGAGAGACATCGAGAAAAAAAGTTCACATGCAGCAATGTAAGAGGGTTAACCTTATGACGCAAGTCACTATTAGTGGTTGAACCTAAAAACGTAGGTCACTAGCCACTGTTGAGGGTTGAACCTTAAGATGTAAGTCACCAGGCGGAATTGCGGTCAGATATTTTCAATATTGTATTGTATTGTGTAAAAATATTGTATTGTATTGTATAAATTGTATCGTATAAAATATTGTATTGTATAAATTTAATAATATTTAATAAAGATAGTTGCTAAATGTTTTTAATGGTTGAATATGAAAACTTAAGTCTTTGGTGAACGTTGACCCTTGACGCATAAGTCACTGGCCACAAGTGATGGTTCGACCTCAAAACGGACTTCACCAGGCAGAGTTGAGGTGGAACCTCAAAACATAAGTTATTCGCTGGAATTTAAGGTTAAATATGAAAACTTAAGTCACTAGCTGTTGGTAAAGGTTTGATCTTTGATAAAAACATTTAAACGTAATAAATAAAATAAATAAAACATTAAAACGTGATAAATAACATTAAAAAACATCAAAATGTGGTAAATAAAATAAATAAAACGTCAAAACGTAATTCACTAATCATAATTAATTATTAAAAGGTAAGTGACTGGTCGTAACAAAACTTTAAATATCAAAAAGTAAGTTACCAGGCATAGTTACAGGTTAAACCTTAGAAACAAAGTTACTAGCCATAATTTGTTACTGGTCCCAGTAACTTAAGTAGTACTATATTTCACTATATGAAAATTGTCTATATTTTAAAATACTATATTTAATTACAATACTATATTTTAATATTCAAAAATTGACTAGTACTATATTTTACTAGTAAACTTTCTTACCCACATTTCACCAACTCTCGATACGTCGTTACAATGCATAAGTCACCATATTTTACCAGCCAACATTTTTTCCCCGCATTCCACATATTCTTGATACGCATTGATAACCTATCACTCCCACATGAACGTCACAAATTAAGCTTCCGTCGACACACTGGGCCATTTTGACCCGGACGAATTTCAATTAGTGCTCATTTTTCTAAAATTGAAAATTTCCAATAATTTTTTTAACATTTTCAACAATCTAATTTTACATTTTCCGAATTTCAATGACGCAGACATATAAAGCAGTGTCAAAAGTGCATCCCTGATTTTTCAAAAATAAAAACCACCCAAACTGTCGTTAATGGCAGGTAAACGAAGTACCATCTCGGTCAAATTGTCCCGCTGTGTCAACATCGTGACCAGAGATAACCTCGTGAAATCAACCACATTGTCCTTCACTCGTCTTTCAGCTGTAAAACGACATCGACGGATTCGAAAAGAGAAGCCCCGGATTATCCTCAGTGTCGAGCTAAACGCCCGAGAAAAATCCAACCCTTTGCGACAAGCAAAGTTGTCGAAGAGTCAGTGTCAGTCAGTGAGCTGCTACTATCGGGGTATTTTTTTGCCGCTACACTCGTCCACGTCTAAGCATCCCAGAAGCTTGCTTGGCCCTCGTTCATTATAGGAGAGACGATGGAGAGACGACGGTCAAAAGTGTGTAAGCGCCTTGTCGAGGAAGGAAAACAAAGGTGAAAGGAGAAAGAAGGAAACGAGTAGGTATAATTGGAACGAATCCAATTGTACGAACGATGGATAAGCCGAAAGGCGAGAGATATAGCCGTGACTAAAGGGCTGTGTGATCGGTGGACTACCTTCTGGCCGGATTCTTGTATCCGACGGAGAACTCGTGCACGAGAGCTGCTTCGATGGTGTAACAAATATATATGTATCTAGGCCTATATATATATATATATATATATATATATATATATATATATATATATATATATATATATATATATATATATATATATATCTACAGAGTGCGGTGATTTTGAAACAGTTGACTTCGAGGACCGTTGCCATGGTAGCCAATCGTCCCCATACTCAAGCCTACGTAGATGCAACGCGTTCAAAAAGTCCTTTACCCAACTAGTTCCATACGCTGAGAAAAAAAACCATTGAATCCAAAAAATATATTGGTTGATCCAAATAAATGTCTGAACGCGGAGTGCCACCGATATATGAGATTGTTACAATACTATAAAATATTGGAAAATGTGATTGATTTAAATAACATATTATTTTATTTGAAAATATCTTCTGTTCTCTGAATTATCTACATTATCCTTAAAACAAAATTATATTCTATTGAAATAATTCTATATACAATCCGTAGATGTATGGATGATATAATTAAGCGGTTGCTACAACAATTTTTATTTCGCACAAAAATATAATCAATAGAATGAATTGTTTCTTTACTACATCGGAACGAGTATGCCATGAGACGTAACATTTTCGTACTCCGTGCAATATCAAAAGTGCAATATCATGCAATTAGTATGAGATAGAGACAAGTGTATATCATGATTGAAATATCAACAATATGGATTCGAAATAATGGTATTTTTTGCCACAAAGTACAGGTGTCATCGGTAGCAACGCATTTAGTCTCTGGTAGAAAACATATAGTATTCGATGAAATATATGTTCATTGCAATCAAAAGAATATATTTATGAATTCGAGAAGTCATGTTTTTAATGTGATTCTATGTGCACTTGCAAACATTGCTTGATCGTTGGTTCAAATAAATGTACACTCTCGAGAAGTGCTGAAAATATTTAAAAAATCGCACGCATGTCTTTGGAATAGGAATGTCGCAATAAAGTGTTTCATCGAATTCGTTTTGTTAAAAAAAATGAAAGTTGAAATTTTTTTTATCTTAAATAAAAAGTGAGCATTAGAATGATCATCCACGATAATAGTGGAGAGAATATCAGATATTCAACTGATAAGAACAGATACTACACTTTGATCTTAAGGGGTTACCCCCACTTGCGATTTTGAAAAAATCGATTTTTTTTATTGCATTTTTTTGAAGTATAAGTATCCGGGCCCATACTTTCGTATGGGCCCGGAATAGAAGACTCTATGTAAGTTTACAAAAAAAAATATTTTCTTCGTGTAAACTGAAATTGAAACTTTAAACGCGTTTTTCTCAAAATGGCATTTCTGAAGTCGGTGACCAAGATTACTCGAACACTAATGAACCGATCTTCTTGAAATTTTGCAGGCTTATTTAATACATAAAAATATAGTCTTTAAACGTTCGATTTTTTTTTCGAAAAAAATGGCCGTTTTATAGCCAAAAAACGGCCGTTTTTTTTTCGTTAAAATCGAACCATTAACTTTGACTGTCCGCCATATTGTGAAAAATGAATATTTTTTAAAATCCTTCGATTAAAAACTAGTTTATACTTATATTGGACTAAATCCATCCGCATTTTTTTTTTCAGATGATCCACTTCGCCGCAATGTTGGTCACCACAAACCGTGTATATAAAAACATTATTTCATTGACGGCCATTTGCCACTAAACAATGTAATATTTTTCAATAAAAAAATTACTGAAAGTTCTTCAAGATGTGTTCTTTAAGATGGTATATTGATCGATTAAAAAAGTTTTGTAGTTTTCTTTTAAAAAATTCATAAAAAAGGCCTTTTTTTGCGCTACAAGTGGGGGTAACGCCTTAACCACAGGCCAAGAAGCGACACTATTTACAGCTTCTCCGACGTTCAAGTATATTTTCGGTTCGCGCTACGCTTACGAGAAACGAGCACGCGTGCGGCTTCTAGCGGTTACTCCGAGAACTACGGGTTTCCTCACGCCTATAATTTCGGTGGCACTCAGCCATGATTTGGTTGAATTTTTTCAACTAAATGCGCAAGAAATAAATTTTATTTCCCCATAATTTTTCAACCAATTCAAACATTTGCTTAATATTTTTCAATCAAAACAAAATATTAATATTTTAACGAATAATGTACTTGAAAATCAATATCGGATGTGGTGAAAAAAAATAAAATAACATATTTACTCAATAGAACCTTTATCTGAATCAAACGAACGAAATTCAATTTTTCTTGTGTACTCGAATCAACAATATTCATGTTATGAATTGAAACGTTTTTTTTGTTCATTGCAGAAAATGCATTCAAAACTATATAATTTGTTCGCGATAATTTTTTAGACAATTTCAATAGTATATTGTTCTCGGCTAACAATATATCTTTTGAATGAAAAAAAAAACTTTTAATTTTATCATGTTATTAAAGTCAATAGCGTTTTATTTGGACTAATAGATCCCATTATTTACGCCAACAAGTGTACAATTGAATCAACGAAATTTCATTCAATAACACCAATGATATTGGATCAATCATTTTTCTTTTCAGCGAATAGGCATGAATATATCCATACAGTCATGCCTAAATGGAGCTAGTAAATAATGGCCATTGAAAGCAACGAAGGTGATAATGTTCCGTGGCCAAAAGAGCACCAAAGTGAAATATAAACTTCGGTGGCACTGCCTCTCGAGGTGAAGTTCGCTGATGCATGTGAAGCCTCGGGTGCTTTCTGTATCACTCCTACATAGCTATACAACATTGGGATCTGGAAACAAACGTGGCTCCCAAAAGGATGCGTTTGTTTTCGCATAAATAAAAACCGACGTACCCTCTACCCTCGTTTTATTTCTCTTCATAAAACCGAGCCAGAATATACCCCATTCCTCATCTCAGGCTACGTAACATTGTGCCTGCATTCGACTCTACGCTGAAATGTCATCTACCTTCAGGCATCCGAAGGACTCGGTCCAGAGCTACCGAAACATCCGCTGGTGGAGAATTACTCTTGCATTTGTGCCCAAAATTGAAAAACTTATGAAAATGTCAAAAATACGTCAACGTTTCGAACCTTAACGCCATTCCAAAAAGCAGACCGCTCATTTCCCATAAACCCAAACGATTCTTCGACTACCTCGATAAGTATCAAACAAGCTGGTCCCAGAACATACACTTTTTAAAAATTTCCTTTACAAATAACGAAGCGCCGCTTAATGATTTCTTTCGTCACTGTTCTACGGCAAATTCAACTCGTTCCACATCACGTGAAATACTTGGTCTCATGTGTGTCCAAATGATACGCGGTGCCACAAATATACGTGCGGTGAAACTTGCTAAGAGGAAGAGAAGGATCAAGCGAGCTAGAAGAATGTCCCGAGTTCTCTATATAGTCACTCCCTCTCTCTCTCTCTCTCTCTCTCTCTCTCTCTCTTTCTCTCTCTCTCTCTCTCTCTCTCTCTCTTTCTCTGACTGCCTGTCTATCTTGCTCTCACTCTCATTCGGTTCATAGGAGCAAGGACGAAGAAATAAATGAGAAGTGTCACTCAAAATGTCGAGACGTAATTAGGTGCGCGGGTATTATATATTTATTTGTGTCCGTGCGGTGCCACTTGGTTGAGATGCATATATGTATTTGTATATATGTGTATATATATATATATATATATATATATATATATATATATATATATGGGTCATTCCATGTCAAATCGACAAATTTTTTACCTGACCCCCTTTGATTTCGCTGAAAATTTTCTATCTTTTTCTACCCCCCGAAAGTTATTTTTCAGAATTTTTTCAAATTTTTTTTCCCGACTCAAAAAAAGTTATGAATTTTTTAAAAAAACCGCTCTTTTATTTTTAAATTGCCAGAACTTTTTCAAAAATTGACCGTTTGGGAACTTTTTTTTTTCAAAATTTTTGTTTTTAAATGTAGTTTTCGAAAAAAAATATGAAAAAATTTTCAGAATCCCAGATATATGAAATATTTTAGTTTTTTTGAAAAAACCGTAATTTTCTCAAAGTCCGACCGTTTTTTTTTTTTTTTTATTTTGCTCTAAAAATACTTCAACTAATTCTGCAATGATCCCCGTTAATCAAAAGATGTGACGACAATCGCTTCTAATTTTTTTTCTTGATTATAAAAAAATTTTTGTTGAATTTTTGCTGATTTTATATAACTTTGTTATGAAATTTTTTTTATTTCCTCGTGAAACCTCAAAAGTTAAAAAATAAAATTTTATTGGAGAATTTCAAGTGATTATCGTCCAAGAAATTGTTATTTAAAAAAAAAAAAAAAATTTTTTCTCTCATTGACGTTATTTTTTTACTCTTATGGACGTTTTTTTTTGGTACTGAAATATGACAACTTAACGTCATTTTGGTACTGAAACATGACAAAATAACGTCAATGAGAGAAAAAAATTATTTTTTTTTTTAAATTACAATTTCTTGGACGATAATCACTTGAAATTCTCCAATAAAATTTTATTTTTCAACTTTTGAGGTTTCACGAGGAAATAAAAAAAATTTCATAACAAAGTTATATAAAATCAGCAAAAATTCAACAAAAATTTTTTTATAATCAAGAAAAAAAATTAGAAGCGATTGTCGTCACATCTTTTGATTAACGGGGATCATTGCAGAATTAGTTGAAGTATTTTTAGAGCAAAATAAAAAAAAAAAAAAAACGGTCGGACTTTGAGAAAATTACGGTTTTTTCAAAAAAACTAAAATATTTCATATATCTGGGATTCTGAAAATTTTTTCATATTTTTTTTCGAAAACTACATTTAAAAACAAAAATTTTGAAAAAAAAAAGTTCCCAAACGGTCAATTTTTGAAAAAGTTCTGGCAATTTAAAAATAAAAGAGCGGTTTTTTTCAAAAATTCATAACTTTTTTTGAGTCGGGAAAAAAAATTTGAAAAAATTCTGAAAAATAACTTTCGGGGGGTAGAAAAAGATAGAAAATTTTCAGCGAAATCAAAGGGGGTCAGGTAAAAAATTTGTCGATTTGACATGGAATGACCCATATATTAGGGTGATTCGTTTCAGGGTAACTTTTTTTTTCTGACCCATCGTGCCCGAAAACCTCTAGTTGGCACCCAAAAACGAAGTTTCGTGAAAGGGGGGTGTTGTCAAAAAATATTTAGAGGTCGCGAATCAAAATTGAAGGTTTCTCATTTGATTAACATTGAAAAAAATGTTTTTCTCATTATTAGTGTTACCATTCCGCGAATTTTAATATCGTGATATTTTCCAAGTGGGTTCTCATAGGAAATATGATACTTTACAATAAAGTTCATTGAGCCATGTCCGTAAATTCAACCGTTTCAGCGGTATCATTATTTCAAGTGAATATTGTATAAAAATATCTATTCAAACGGCTGTAACGCCTAAGCTATTAGATATATCGAAAAAAATTCAAATAAGAACTATGTAGAGAAAGTAATTTACTACAAAAAAGTCTTATAAGCCGAGCCCGTAAATTCAACTCTTTCTCAGTTATAGGTGGAAGAAGTAAAATAAATAGATTTGTTTTTGTTTAAAAAAAAATATATTTATTTTACTTCGTCCACCTATAGCTGAGAAAGAGTTGAATCTTCGGGCTCGGCTTATAAGACTTTTTTGTAGAAAATTACTTTCTCTACAAAGTTCTCATCTGAATTTTTTTCGATATATCTAATAGCTTAGGCGTTACAGCCGTTTGAATAGATATTTTGCACAGTATTCACTTGAAATAATGATGCCGCTGAAACGGTTGAATTTACGGCCATGACTCAATTGAACTTTATTGTGGAGTATCATATTTCCTATGAGAACCCACTTGGAAAATATCGCAATATCAAAATTCGCGGAATGGTAACACTAATAGTGAGGAAAACATTTTTTTTTCAATGTTAATCAAATGGGAAACCTTCAATTTTGATTCGCGACCTCTAAATATTTTTTGACAACACCCCCTTTTCACGAAAGTTCGTTTTTGGGTACCAACTAAAAGTTTTCGGGCACGATGGGTCGAAAAAAAAAGTTGCCCTGAAACGAATCACCCTAATATATATATGTAAATATTGTATATAATACACACACACACACACACACACACACACACACACACACACACACACACATACAGGATGTCCTGATATGAATGGATAATCCTGCAACTGTCAATAGGTCAGATCATGCCCCACTATATGATGAAATTTCAGTTTAGTAAAAGACCCACGGTTTTCGAAATAAAAATCATCTGCTTTTGATTTTTCGCATGCCATTTCTACAAATCATAACTTTTTTTACCAGGATTAAAAAAAATACTCCTGGTTATTTTGTCTAGAATAGTCTCCTTCATAACCTTAAATGTCAAGGAAACTTAATGAAAAAAGATCTTATGCAGAATTTTCATACAAACCAATTCGAATCGTGCCAATTACTTAAAAAAGTTGCTTAGTCATTGTCGATTCATATCATTTGTAGAAATGGCATGCGAAAAACCAAAAGCAGATGATTAAAAAAAATAACACAAAGCCCAACATTTTGAAAAGCGTAGGACTTTTACTAAACTGAAATTCCAGCATATAGTTGAGTGTTGTCTGACCTATCGACAGTTGCAGGATTATACATTCATAACAGGATACCCTGTATACGCACATATGGGAACATGTGATTTTGAAGCATTCGACTTTGAAGACCGTCCTCATATATAGTCAACAATGTATGGATATATTATGTATAAATATATATGTAAGCGCAAAAATATAAATGCATACCTATATGTGTAGTATACCTCAACCAAGTGACACACACATATATATATATATAGCTACATAGGCCCAGAAGCAGAGTACCAAGCCAACCGGTCTTAATCTGGTTATGCGGCAATCGTGCGGCAGCCCTTTCCATCTCTCAAGCAACCCCCCGCGCTCTCGTGCCTTTTTTTTCGGTTCTCGTTTAATTTTCTCAATCGTTGATTTTTTCGGCATCTCTCTCTCTCCCTCTTTCTGTCGTACCACCGACCACTTTGATTTCTTCCCCCGATGCATTTCATGCTGTTTTCACGGGCTCTTGCGCTCCGTCGCGTGACTCATATCATCGGGGGCTCTCTCTCTCTCTCTCTCTCTCTCTCTCTCTCTCTCTCTCTCTCTCTCACCCTCTCACGACCTACTGAACTTGGAAACTTCATCGTGTGCCTCTTTGGCTGTGAATGTATATGTATTTATTATATGGTACCGTTGTGTATACATAGCGTAGCCACCAATTTATTACTGCTGCTTAACCGCCTCTATACACGCCGGACAGGTATACACGTCGACTATCAGCCGCCTGCACATCAAACGGGCCTCGTAACAAATGGAGCCTGAAGGGCTAGTGATTGTTCGAGTTTGGTTGCAGCATAGCAATGGAGTCTTTTTTCCTTCTTCGCGATGTCACTGGACGACGGTGGGCGAGGCAGAAAGCTGCGTATGACGTTGGGCATCCTGGGAAATTGGGGTGAAATTTACAGTTTGACGTTTTAGGATTTAATTATAGTTTGGGCCGGAAATTTATTTTTCTGCGGCGTGCCAAAAGATGCTGATAATATGTTGTGCGATGTTATTCAGTATGGCGGAAATTGTCTAGAAATTAAGGTGTCTAGAATTGATTAATTGGAAATCAACTAGCAATTAGTTTTCTAGAAATTTGAAGAAATCTTTTTTTAATTTAATTTCATTATTTTACAGACTTTTCTGAATACGTCTGGGAAAACCGTTTAATAATTCTGATAAAATTCGCCGAGTTATAGCAGCTTGAAAAACGTTTTTTTCGAAACTACGCTTTTCAAATCGGCCGCCACGTTATCTCGATAATCAATTGGCCTATTGAGCTTAGATTTGGCATACACCTTCCGTAAACTGCTCTTCAAGGTTAGTAACAGAATCGAGTCGAAACTATTTAAATTTATTTTCGCGAATATATGAAAATACGATTTCACACAATATTTCATAATACGATTTCATAAATCGTAGAATGGTTAGAAAATAGGAGTAATTGATAATCAAAGTTTAGCATGCCGCCATTTTGTACATTCAAAGTCTTAGGCCACGGTAACGGGTATAAAATCATGTGCGGATTTAACAATTTTTTTTTCGTATGAAAAAGTGATTCACTCATAAAATTAACTACACATCTATTTAGTATGAATATCAAGCTGTTAGAAAAAATATATATAAATTTTATTCGATGTACAGAATGGCCGTCTACTAATATTTCCTTTTGTCATCTTTTTTTTCGGCGCTCCGCGGCGTAACATTTAGCATCCACAATTTTTTACCTAGAATAAAAAACAAAAATTCTCGTCAATCTACATTAGAATACCTAGAGAAGTACGTACGGAATTAAATAAATATTGTTTTATTCAAAAGTTGTAGGTATTTGAACTTAACGGGGTCCTCTAGCTTCTCGGGGTGAAAAAATCGATTTTTTTGTTCATAAATCACATCTACAACATGTGTAGAAAATGTGTGCCAAAGGATTTTTCGATATTCGAAGTGGTTCACAAGTATAAATCACATGCGCGAACTTTCAAACGCGTTTTTCTCGAAACACCATTTTTCGAAACGGTGACCATGATATTTCAGAAATTACTGCACCGATCTTGTTCAAATTTATACAGCATCTTTAATATGTTATAAGCCAGCGATTGAACTAGGATTATCATGATTGCTTCGATAGTTTTTTTTGTACGAGCGAAAAACTTAAGAAAAAATGAGTAAAAAATAGAATGTAATTTTCAAAAGTGTATAAAAAAGTCAATTTTTGTAATTTAGAATTCACTCTAGTTCAATCGCTAGTCTTAAATATGAAGATTAAAATGCCGTTTGGTTTTTTGATTTCGGATAAGCAGAACAGCCGCCATCTTGGTCACCGTCAAGCACCTCTTTTACTTGATGTCTTCCTGTCGGCCACTATAACGTTTATTCTATTATATATTTTGACTTCAAAAAATTTGTAAAGCTTATGTAAATGTTAATAAAGATTATGCAAAAACAATGAGATTGATTATTTCGATGCTTTGCCCGTAAAAAATTATTGAAAAAGCCGTAAAAAAACAGCCGAGAAACTAGAGGACCCCGTTAAGAAATGAATTTTCGTGAAAAATTTCGTTGTAACTGCTCATAAACTGCTCATAAAATGACAAGTTTTCGATTAATCAGAAATTCCGTACGTACTTCTCTGCGAAATGTAATTATGAACATAACTTTTAAATTTGAAGTAAGTCGAGTGAAAATTGTTGAAGTTATTTGTCACGCCAATTGGCAAAATGCTGTTGCGAGAAGTTTCGAGTAGTCGGCCATTTTGTACATCGAAAAAAAAAATATATATTTTTTCTAACAGCTTGATATTCATACTAAATAGATGTGTAATTATTTTTATGAGTGAATCACTTTTTCATACGAAAAGAAATTGTTAAATTCGCACATGTTTTATACCCGTTACTGTGGCCTAGGGCCTTACATTTTTTTTTGCTAAATCTGGTACCGAACATGGCAACACTCATATAGATGCAGAATATGTTTGGTTTCTTTTCAGATTTATACAACGTCCACAACACTGGTCGCCAACTGGGAGCGTTTTTCGGGCACCGTTGTAAACAAACGTATAAAAGTATATGATAATACATTTTTTGAAAATTATTTGTACATATTCTTGAAGGATCAATCAACATGTGTACAACTTTTCAGAAAGAAAATTTAAACAGTTTAAAGATGATATATATCTTATTCTATTGTATATATATATATGTGTGATAGCTTATTATATAAGATTACAAAATTATATATATGAAAAGAAAGTTTGATAAGGATGATAAGAGAACGCGAATGCTCTGTTATATCGCTTAATTCGTCAACTCATTAATTCGTCAATTTATGAATTCACCAGACCATGAAATCATTAATTCTTTAATTCATTAATCCATTGATTTCCTGAGTCGTTAATTTACTAATTACTTCGTTAATCCATGGATTTGATTATTCATTATACTATTTATTCGTTAGCCTACTAGTTAATTAATTTATTTATTCATTGTATTCTGTACCTATATACTTACTGTAATAAGAATCATTGCAGGTTAGGATAAAAACCCGACGAACTAGAAATCCGTAGATGATTGTGTCTCGTCCTTTTTTTTCCATTTATGCAAAAAATCTTCTTGCGTGTTAATAGATTTTTTATGTTTGCCCATCTCGGTTGAACGCATACCTAAATATTGTTGTAAAGCAAGCGGCAAGTTTTTTAAAAATTTGAACTGGTTCCTTTTTAGGAAAATGAAAACTTCCTGCCAATCGAATGCTTTTCATCTTTCGTCTACACTTATAAATTTAAAGGAATTTCTTGGATTAGAATCTCGTGTTAAAAAAATACCGAATTGGGAGGTGGCAATATTCAATTAGGAAAATTGCAGCAGCCTGATTCCGATTCTATAGAAGTTTCTCTAGTTACAGACGCCCGTGATTGAAATTTTTCCACATTTCGATGTTGCGATTAATGTAATTCTCGCAACTTTGCAATAGCATAATAATTTTTGTCATTTTTTTAACTTTTCGCCACTTTGGGATATTCTCAACATGCTGATGAAGAATCCCAAACAAAAAAGCTTCCAAGCAAACAAAACTAGGTTTTCGAAAATAGGGGAAAAATGTTTGTTCATCAAAGACCATTTTTCATTAAAGGGGAACAATAATTTCATAAAATTCCATCCATCGGTCGCGCTCACAGACGCATGAGAGATCTGGCTCGTTAAAAGAAACGTCCTTTGTTCGCGAAAGAAACACATCGTGACTATGATATTTTCTCGGTACCCACACGTCCCAGACCGAAAGAAAAGCCTGAAAAGTAGCGTAACACGGAGTGCATATAGCACTTGACTAGGATGTAATTAAGTGTGTGTTCTCGAGCGTGTGCCTCGATTGTCACATAGAGGAGGGGGCAAGTAAGAACTAGGTACACAGGTAATTGGAGCTTAATTGGAGCCACCTGTTTCATCCCGGAGCGCCCCAAAGGGTTTCGCCGTTCTCTCCAAAGTATACGTACACGTCATCCGCCTCTTCGTCTGCTCTTTGCTCTCGTGATCTCTGTATCGAGTGAGTAACGAAAAAAAAACTCGGCACCCGCTGACCTCCTCCGAAAGTCCCAAATATTCTACTTGTCTTATCGAGGTAGATAAGGAAAACGAATTTCCCGAAAAATGGTAAGATTGTCTAAAAAAAAGTTCTTCGCAACGTTCCGAGACTTCACGAGTATCGATTCGGTGAATATTTACAAGTGGGGCTCCAAAATTGTTTTCACGTGTTCGGGGCTATTCTGCAGTATGAAAATGTGTTTTTTATTATGGGGATGGGGTATTTTATTAAGAAAAAAAATATATTTCTGGCAAATAATCATTTTTTGAAATACGTTTTCTGTATGCTTACTCTAATTTGTTTGAGTTTGTTTGGGTCAAACCCATGTCATTTGACCCACTTGATGTCACCAAATCCGTTTCCTCCGTACCTTTAAAAAAGTAAAAAAAAGCGTTTGGGGGTTGAAAAAAGGGTTTACATTATCTTCCCCCGACTTAAATATTATAAACAAAGTGCCCTGAAATACATCGACTCGGTACAACATTTCTAAACCCCTTTTTTAGCTGGAGCCCCACTTGTAAATATTTACCATCGATTCCATCTACGTTTTACGAAAACTCCACCAAATCCGCTATTCTCTATCTAGTGGAAAATTACTAGATATTCCGTCCAGTGAAAAATGACTAGATCTAGTGAAAATCAAGAAATTAATAAACCTAGTTTGAAATCGGTTGCTCCTAGATTTCAGAAAAACTGTGACATAACTAGATTTAGTAAAACATCGCCAAGTTACTAGAAATAGTGATGTCACGTAGTCAGTGAAACTGGTAAAAAAATAATAAATTACTAGATCAAGTAAAAAAAACACTAGATCGAGGAGTAAGAGAGACTTGCGACTTGCAAAAATGTGGAGAGTATCAAACCGCATGTACCTTGAGGAAAAACTACAAGCTTGTGGAAGCACCTGTACAGAAACTGTCGTAGGGATCCAATTGGATTCCCGTGCTTGTTCTTCCTTCCGGATAGCGATCCAAAGGATCTGATGTCATCACATTGGATCCCTATACTAAAACGTTGCATTCGTACACTGGGTTCCAATCGGGATTCCCCATTGGAATCCAATGTACAAATCAAACTGGATTCCTAGATTATCGAACAGAATCTGACACGATTCTTGATGGATCCCATCGCATTCTGTAGGTTGAATTTTCGAAATAAAATATACAGCTATGCAAAATGAGTGGACATTTAAAAAGTGTAAAGAAAGTAAACTTAAAAAGGTTTAAATCGCTGAAAAAGTATATCTTAGAAATTTATTTGAATCACATAATTGAAAATCCACTTAAGCTGCATTGCAAGGGTGCATCTGGGGTCTACCCATCAAATTTGTGCATTGGATCACAAAATGATACTTTTTATGAAGATTCTACAATTTCGATTTGAGAATTTCAAATGAAAAATGCTCAAGAGACGTCAATCTGGAAATAGCGCGGAATCTACTTGGACTCCAATGTGAACTTCCTACTTGAATCATCTCTATCAAACTGCTATAGGGATGTGGTAGGATCTGTCGACTCCCAGCAAATGTCTGCATGGGGGAAGACAAAAATCTGGGGAAAGACAAAAATCAACCGGGCATTGGTAAAAAATGCAACAGCGACAAAGTTTTATAAAGCAAAAGAATTGGAAAAAGCACACGTTTCGCAGCCACGATATATCGCTACATATCCGCGTTACGATACATGAAGGGGTATCGGTGCGTTAACGGGGTGACGTGAAGTAAAAGTGAAGCCGATACAATGGCGGTCGAAAACGAGTCTAATCCCAGAACCTGTATGCGGTTTGTAACACCCGAATTTAAGGCCTGCCCTCTTTTATCCCCCTCTCCCCCTGTCGATCTCTCCCCAACTCCCCTTTCATCGGTCTTTCACAGACATACCGGTGAGTTCCAAGTTTGCCCGGTGCTGTTTCCTCTTACGAGAAACCCCAACGTTGCTAGCGGGTGAGAAAGAGGTGGGGGGTGAATCCCAATGTCCTTGGTTTTTGTAACGACAAAATTGTTTTGCCGGTTCCACAAACACAAGTCTACATTCAACCGCAATGGGTCACGTTCACATGGATATGATGATAGACTAGACCACAGTTGCGTAGTACAAGGCGTCATGGGGCAATGCACCCCCGAGACGGTTCGCCGTCGGGTCTTGATCAATTTCTGCCTCGTTCGCATCCATCACACATTCGTATTTACGAACACGGTGTTGTCTCTTCTGCTCTGGGATCTACTAGCTCGGTGCCGTAACTTCTACATGAATCTGAACACTTGGCGCTACACTGCAAAAACTACGCGTGTTTGACATGTGTTCAAAGTATGTAGAAGTAACGCAACACAAAGGCTAGACACGCGTTGCCATGTTGATTCTATACACTGATGCATTTGGTAACACGTAATGCGTTAAATTATTACACACCTTCGTTGCTGTCCCCATCAATCACACGCTTATTCGAACACACATGAAGCATGTAGAATCAACATACAAGACGCACATTTACACACATTGAACTAAACAACACACGTTGATAGCAACACACGAGCGAAAATAACACGGGAAAAAGCAACATAGTTTAAGGCGTTACCCCCACTTGTAGCGCAAAAAAGGCCTTATCATGAATTTTTTAAAAGAAAACTACAAAACTTTTTTAATCGATCAATATACCATCTTAAAAAACACATCTTGAAGAACTTTCACTAATTTTTTTATTGAAAAATATTACATTGTTTAGTGGCAAATGGCCGTCAATGAAATAATGTTTTTATATACACGGTTTGCGGTGACCAACATTGCGGCGAAGTGGATCATCTGAAAAAAAAAATGCGGATGGATTTGGTCAAATATAAGTATAAACTAGTCTTTAATCGAAGGATTTTAAAAAATATTCATTTTTCACAAAATGGCGGACAGTCAAAGTTAATGGTTCGATTTTAACGAAAAAAAACGGCCGTTTTTTGGCTATAAAACGGCCATTTTTTTGGAAAAAAATCGAACGATGAGACTACATTTTTATGTATTAAATAAGCCTGCAAAATTTCAAGAAGATCGGTTCATTAGTGTTCGAGTAATCTTGGTCACCGACTTCAGACTAGACTTCAGACTAGCCGGTCGTTTACACAACGGATTCTTCTCTTTCAACGCTCGTATCTCAGTGAATTTTGTTCGGATCGACTTGAAATTTTTAGGACATATTCTCAGATACTTATACTTCAAAAAAATGCAATAAAAAAAATCGATTTTTTCAAAATCGCAATTACCCCCTTAAGTGTCTTAATTGCGAGTTGTTGATCATATGTTTTAAAAATCACCTTGGTTACGGCATCCCGTGAAACTCATTAGTTGATTTGACATCGATTGATTAACCGATTACTTGAAGACCACATTTGGTCTTAACTTTTTGGTTCATTTATAGATCATGTTTGAGTTTGTCACGTGGAAGAACCTGAAATTGGAATCTATTTTCCAAAACCTCGATAGCTGCATTGAATCTTTAGCGACGTATTTTTGTTTCGAGGCCATCACCGACCAGCAAAAAGCGGCCGTCATCGTGAAGCTGTATGAGAACCGAGCCTATGCGAAGACAAGAAAAACAGTGACACCTCTCATACATACTACAGAGTAATATGTAAGTACTGTTGAGTTCAGTTTAATAAGTGCATATATTTTGACGATAAAAAGCTTTTGTTATTCAATTTATGATTCCGACGCAACCCATTCCACACAGGACTGCAAAAATAAGTGTGTTGCTTTTACACACTTTGAGTGTGTACATGGCTGTAGACACTTTTTACACATTTTAACATGTGTAAGAAAATAACACACGCAGGTGTGTTGTTTGGACGCATCTGTCCGTGTTATTTTTACACCGTTATTTTTCTACACGCGTCTACTAAAATGTGTAAAAACAACACATTTCTTTTTTCAGTGTAGATCCCTTTGGAACTTGACCAGGATTTCTGGGTGCTCATCGTGCCACAATTTTCCTCCACCTTCCAGTCCTTCCAAGTCTCTTCCAAAACGTGCTCCAACGTTTCACTTGAATACCCACGCAGATAGCAAATGGCCTACCGGACCATACATGCGAATGGCGATCAGCCAGCGTAGAATTAACGAGCTAGGAGCTACTAGCAATCTCCCGAGCTTCCGCACGTTCATCAACGATCGCTGCTTCACAAACCTGTCATAGTTACGCAACCACCCGAGTCGAAATTTTCAGGCCATTTTGCCCCTCCAGATCCTCACAGTGGTAGGAGATAAAGGCAGCAATGTAGCTTCGTATTCAATATAAAATGAGCTCCTACTTAACGCCTAGAACGGGAACTAATTTCCCTTTTCTCCACTTGCAGGTACTAAGGAGGACGTCGATTGGCACACGTATACACGCACACGCATACACTCCATTACTCATATAGAGATACATATGCCTGAATACGCGCATACGTAGACACACATTTACACCCGCAAACACATGCCTAAGCATACACCAACACACGTATACTAGTACCTATACGTATGCATGCGTACCTGCTATAGGGATCCGCGTATACATGAATACATGACAGCAATTCCTATCAAAAATATTGTAACTTCTTGCCCAAGATCCATTTCTTCCACTTTGAAGAGTTGCTGGAGCTGCAGGGGCAAGTTTGAAGCGAATGCGAAAGGTTCGGTGGATGGAGATAATGGAAAGGCCATTGGAAAAGTAGGCCTCTACGGCGAACGCGCGGTCCTACCTAATCCAACGCATGACGATTACTGAAAACTATCAGGTCCGCTCTTTCGAATGTGGCCATCCCCACCCTCGTTTCGTTGAAACAGCCAAATGCGCGATAGGTCCAAACGCAATCAAAAGAGGAGCTGCAACGACTTCAGCTAGGTTAGGTAGGAGTATAAGGGCCTGTGCAGGAGGTAAGCAGCAAAGGAAGAGTATGCGGCGGCCCATAGTAGGACTTCTAGCAGCAAACAGACCCAAGCGAGGCTGACATAGGATCAAAGCCCTTTAAAATAGGCTGAACATTTCGACTCGGGCACGCGAAAGAAGCAGCACCTATGGAAGAAGCGGGGTTCATTGGAGCTCGAGCCACAGGATGATGATAGCAGAGGTGACAAGTCCGTCCACACTTCCACCGCTGATACTTGGCACGTGCTCCGCTGCGCGCGCCCTGAGCTTCCGAACCGCCGCTTGGTCGACTGTCGAAAGCAGGGCTGAAGGTCCGTGAACCTTCCCTACCGTCTTTGGCCTCTAGCAGCAAGCTTGAAGGGCGAACGAAACTCGCTTGGGCCAAACCGCAAGTTCGTAGATTCGGCGAGCATCCGAGAGATCCCGGGGGGCAGCCCCGCCGTCGAATCAGCTTGGCGGTCGATGTGATCGGCGGGTCAGCATGTCGCGAGTGTCTAGGCTGGAAATCCTCATCCTCGTCTCATCAGGCTGCGTTGCGTTGTTGTCGGGGATCGTCTCCGGTCTGGCGTTTCCCCGAGGCACGGCCATGTGACGATTTCGGCGTGCGCACACCTGCGCGCGCAGTCTATGCGCACGTGGGGTTACACAGCGGGCGCACAAGCTCGGCTGTCGAACAATGGCGTCTTTGCTTCCCGCCAACCGGGATGAATCGTCGACACGCCTACCACTCCCGCCCGATCCCTTCGGCTCGATTCATCCCCGCGGACGGTCGCAGTCCTCGGGATTCAGGTCGTTGCGGCGGCACGGCGGACCTCTACGGCCTCTCTCCCCCCCGCCCCAGTGCTGGCCTGGTCCCCCACCATCGTCGGCTGGCCTGGCCACGCCCGCCACGGGGTTAACTCACGAACGAGCCTGGCTGGCGCGGCGGCGGGGATATCAGACCTGGAAAGGGACGGCGAGGCGTGAAAGGCGGCGTTGTCGGCCTCGTTGGGTCGGGGGGACGCGATCGCGGGAGTGGGGATGAGAGAGAGAGTCTGGGGACATTGTCCCCTCCCTCTCTCTTTCTCTCTCTCGCTCTCGATAGCCCCACGATCGGCTCTAGAGGGAGAGGCAGATACAGGCGAAGGAGAGAAAGGGAGAGAGAGAGAGAGAAAGAGAGAGAGAGAGAGAGAGAGAGAGAGAGAGAGAGAGAGAGAGAGAGAGAATGAAGGCGGCTCGATGGATCTTCGTGGCTGTGACTACTGCGACGGCCACGACGACGACTCTACGAGGAGAGAATGCCCGAATCGTTACCGGAGTGGGGAGGGGGCACCAACCCAGCGAAGGGCGCAACTGGGGCGGGGGGAAAGAGAAAGAAAGAGAGCGAGAGAGAGAGAGAGACGGGAGAGGAATCGACGCCGGCAATCTCGTCGTGTGGTGGAAGAGCAGCCGTATCGTGTGCGCGCCGCGAGTAAAAGCCCGCGCGTGTTAGGGAAGACCAGACTCTGGTGGTCAATCGGGCGCCGCGCACCGCAACGCAGCAGTGAGCGAGACGCGTCACTGCACCCCCGGGGCTTTTAGTCGCACGTGGCTCTCTCCTCACGAATTGACGCACCCCGTCGCTCATCGCTCCAACCAGGCGTCGATAAATGCTCAAATATCGTGGCACATACACGAGAGAGAGATAAAAACAGCCGAGACGTTATTCGCGAGTTGCGAAACATCTCCCGTGCAACGAACAAATCGCGATACACGCCGTCTCGTATCGGCACGAATGAGAAAATCGTTTTTTCGCAAGTTGCAATTTTTTCGCTGTACAGTTGCAATTATTTCGAGCTTGGAAAGTGCGGGATCTACGAACGAGTAAAGCAAGAGTGAACTTGCGGAATTCCGGAAGTTTCGGGCTCGCAGGATTTACGGGAGTTTCGCGAGTTCCCCAGGAACGGACTGTCGCAAGAGTGGTGGTTTTTGTTTAGTTTCTTTTTTTTGTATATTTTTTGTATACGAAGTTGCTGTTGTTGTTGTCAGTGAAAAAGTGCCGGCGTTTTCGCAGCTGCTCGTGTGCGGGAGAGAAACTCGAGCGGTATTTTACACGCGTCTGGGGGGGACGGAACTCTGGCAATCATACGCAGATGAATGGTTGGGATTTTTGGATTTGATTTTTTTTGGAAAAATATCGCTCGTGGGAGCGAGTGCGAGGTTTGATACAGTGGGGACAACTTGCGGGATAAGGACGGGAGAATATTGCGAAGGGGAGTTGATAGGAAGAGAAACTTTGGACCTCCGGTGCTTTTTTTTAAGCGTGGGGAACGCGAGAAAAGAGTGCCACGCGGATTGCGGATAGTGCTTCTCGCTGGTGACAGGATCCGGCCTGATCACGGCCATTCTCGACACGGTACGTCTCATTCATTTCCGTTGTAAATTTAGGGGCCCGTTTTTTTCGGGTCGAGCTCGCAAGGTCGCGGAGAGGAATTTAGGCGGACTTTGAGGTTATCCGGGTCTGTCAAAGGGGAATTGACATCGAGGCCCAGCGCTTTATAGAGCAATGTTGAAGGATACTGATTTTTTATTTCGAGACTCGGATACGCTTGGTAAAAATACAACTCCGAAGTTTTCGTAAGGTCGAATAATATCGTTTTCGAGAAATATAGATATTGAGATCTGGACAATTCGAATGATGGTGATGTTAGCATCGTTGGAACGCAAAAAAAAATATTTTCTTCGAGATTTGGATATGCTTGGTAAAAATACAACTCCGAAGTTCTCGTAAGGTCGAACAATATCGTTTTGTAGAAAAAAAAAAAGATATTGAGATCCGGACAATTCGAATGACGATGCTGTTTGCATCGTTGGAGGGCAACGAAAATCATTTTTTTCAAGTTAGACATGTTTGAAAAAATACAACTCCGGAGTTTTCGTAACCTTGAAGAATATCATTTTCGAGAACAAAATATATTGAGATCTAGACAAATCAAATGACGGTGATGTTTGCATCGTTACGCAACGAAATTCTTTTTTTTCAAGTTAGATATGTTTGAAAAAAATACAACTCCGGAGTTTTCGTAAGGTTGAATATTATCGTTTTTCAGAAAAAAAAATATATTGGGATCTAGACAAATCAAATGACGGTGATGTTTGCATCGTTGGGACGCGACGATTTTTTTGGGACTTGGATACGTTTGATAAAATTACAACTCCGAAGTTTTCGTATGGGCGAATAATTTCGTTTTCGAGAAAAATAGATATTGAGATCTGGACAATTGGAATGACGTTGAAGTTTGCATCACTACGGCGCAACGAATTTTTTTTTCGAAACTTACATGCGTTTGACAAAAATAAAACTCCGAAGTATTCGTAAGATCGAATAATATCGTTTTGGAGAAAAAAAGATATTGAGTTCTGGACAAATCGAATGACGTTGATATTTGCATCGTTGGGACGCAACCAAAATAATTTTTCTTTTCGAGACTTGGATACGTTTGGTAAAAATAAAACTCCAAAGTTTTCGGATGGGCGAATAATTTCGTTTTCGAGAAAAAAAGATATTGAGATCTGGATAATTGGAATGACGTTGAAGTTTGCATCATTGGGACGCAACCAAAATGATTTTCTTTTTTGAGACTTGGATACGTTTGGTAAAAATAAAACTCCGAAATTTTTTTACGGTCGAATAATATCGTTTTCAAGGAAAAAATATATTGGGATGTAGACAAATCAAATGACGGGGATGTTTGCATCGTTGGAACGCAACGAACATTTTTTTTCGAGACTTATCGTTAGACACGTTTGATAAAATTACAACTTCGAAGTTTTCGTAAGATCGAATAATTTCGTTTTCGAGAAAAAAAGATATTATGATGTGGACAAATCGAATGACGTTGATATTTGCATCGTTGGTATGCAACGAAAGTGATTTTGGTTATTTTCCAAATTTCCGTTGATTTCACACGAAAATCACGCCAACATTTCTTAGGATTCTTGTTTAGCTATCTACATCTTAAATGTGCAAAGTATAATTTTGTTTTATTATTGTCAAAACTATTGTTATCAAAGAAATGGGAAAGAATTTTCTTTGCATTCCACCTATGCAAACTTCAACCCCGTCAATTCGACGCAGTTTCTTGTATGAAGAATCGCTAGTTCGGCTGGAATTTTGTCTTTAACGAGCGCAGTCGATACGTAAATCGTTTGGATTCGAATGGCCTTTTGCCGAAAAAAGATTCAGCGGTGTTTATCGAAACTACGAAATTAAAGTTTCACCGGGCGTATCTTCGCGCGGAAAAAGAATTAACGTCTTTCAGTATTCTTCGATTAAACGTTCAACCCTGTTTTTAGGGGTGCTAAAGAACAAGAGTAGCACCAGACAACAATGAGTCCAATGCGTTTACGAAGAATGTCCAAGGCGATCCATGCGAAAGACCAAGCCAAGACAAATTTATAAACGCTGTTTTGCGACTAAAAATCGCGAAGCTACATTTAATCCTGGAATTCATCAAAGCGAAAGCAAAATAATATCACTTGCTGAAAATCACTTTCCCTCATCCTGCCTCGCATTAATTCTCCAAGTTGCTTTTGATAGTAAAGATTTGATAATAAAGAAAGTTCGTTTGCAATTCTGACATGTCTATATTGTTGGTCACAAAATGAAAAAAAAACAAACAAAAAAATGACATTTAAAAAATCGACTTCACAAGCCTAATTCTTCGCATCAGATCCCCAATCCGCAGACCCCAAAAAAATCTACTTCGTCCACCCAATTTCCAATTACAAGTTCCCCATTTGCTCGTTGACCAAATCGAATAAAACAGAATTTCCCGCAATGAGAAACAAACAAAATTCTCCACAAAAGAAATCCCTTCCCAAATTACTATATCCAATTGTGGCACGCGTCGCCTCGCGTCATTTCTTTGCTGTCCTACAATAATCTAATATAGATCGTGCGACACTCGTTGTACAATAAATAATGCATTTTATTATCTTGGCAACGACTCTTCAAGTTTCTCCCCGAGGGATTTGCGGCGAAAAATAACAACTCTATCTTTGTAAATCCGTCATAAGTAATAGCGTTTCGAGTATCGGGGCGAGGGTGCGAGACTGATATTTTAAGCCGGTATCGAGCATAAGCGGGACAATAAGCTCGAGGCGTGCACCTCAAGCTGACTGCATTGACAAAGAGACCGCATATTATATTTAATATATATATATATATATATATATATATATATATATATATATATATATATATATATATATATATATATATATACAATCATATATATCGGCTGTTCGTCCGACAGAGCAAACCGTGTAGATTTCCTACAGCCCGGTGTATGTATAACGGATCTGGTGCCGAATAACAACGGGATAATGCGAGTAAATCGGATTCTTTGGGTTCCAACATATATATATATATATATATATATATATATATATATATATATATATATGCTTCGAGTGCAGCATGCTCGAAGAGGGTTTACTTCAATTCGGATTATAAAAGCTACACTCGTTACAAAAATTTCACCTTTGATCCTTGCATGACGCGAAACTGCAAAAAAAAAGTGTATCAAGTATATTTATATATACGTATATAGACTAAGTCCGGGATAGTTGGCCACAGTTTTTTTAAGGACCCGTCGAAATAAAAGTCCAGACTTTTCTGTACTCATCTCCGTTTGTAACTAAACTTTGAACACTTAACTTTAGGATATTTTGGAAAGAAGAGAGTGTCTCAAAATGACCTGACATTTTAATTTATTAATAAAACTTATTATTTTTTTGAAAATACGAATATTTTTATTTTAATATAAGGTACAAAGGAGGGTGTGTGTGGAACACAACATCCGGTAAATGGCTGCCTCGTCCCTGTTTGCAAACGTTCATGTTTTTGACAAAATTTTCAATAACATTTTGGCTTGCGGACTAATTTCATTAATGGTGCGTCCAATTGCTTCCTTGAGCTCTGGAATGGTCTGTGGATCATTGGCATACACTTTTCCGTTCGGAAAAGCCCAAAGAAAGAAGTCCAATTCACATCGCCGCGGCGCGAGATAACACGACCATGAAATTACGTCTGCAATAGCTGTATTGTTTTCTTGCATGCCATTTATCGGATATTGTGTTCCACACATAACCTCCATGTTTGTACCAGGTGTTAAAATAAAAATATTCGCACTTTTGAAATAAATAATATGTTTTATTAACAAATTTAAATGTCAGGTCATTTTGAGGCACCTTCTAGAACAATCCAAATCGTGATTTAGAGATAGATCAGCGTTAAAATTAGTATTTAAAACAATCACGATTGGCCGTAGAAGTAGAGGAGACATAGCCAGTTCTTAATTCTACTCTCGGTTTTCTCTCAGGTTTTACGTTTTAATTCTTATTTGTTTTCTTTTGGTCACATCTAGAACACATATAATCGAATTCAGTACGCTTATCGTATACCTAAAGTTGGCACATTATGCACTGAAGTCAGTCTTCGATGAGATGGGTTTCTCGATAATTTTCTCCGCAACATTTTTTGTCATTGTTCTCCCTATATCGTCTTTCTAAGGTCTTCCTCGGTATTCCGTAGGTCGTAGAGGTCCAGAGAGAAAATCCATCATTTTTCACAGCACTGACAGCCGCTTTTAATGATTCTTCGGTTCAGTTCACACAAATACAAAAATAACCATTCTTCTTAGAAAATAACATCACCGCAATGGTAACATGAACAGATAAAAAAAATTGCAGTAGACGAAACAATTGAAAAGGATTTTACTTACTTTTTTATTTTTGTCAAACTTTTGCCCGTGTGCTTACACCTGCGCACGACGCGAATGGAATAAAGCAGTAACAGGTGACGTCTAATGAGTGGTTGTACGAAATCTTTCTATCGGCCATCTCTCCCTTATTGTCAACTCCCCCGGAATTCCTATATATATATATATATGGTTGCTCTCACAAGGGCAATCAAAAGGTTTCAATCGATTTGGATAATTGCAAAATTATATTAAAATAACATAATTCATTTTATTTCTTATTTTTCGAAGATACTCTGTAGCACTGTAAAAAAATTATATTATTCTAGCATAATCGTACAATTATCCAAAGTGATAATAAAAAAAATCGACACCTATTTAAGGGGTAAGGCTACAGTAGAATTTTCAAAAAATCGATTTTTTTTTCGCTAAAACGGTGCTTTATCATCATAAGAATAAGTTACTATTCGATTTATAGCAAGAACATTTTTTTTCACCGATTTTAAGCGTATAACGTAAGCCCACCTCCGGCACGGCCAGAGGCATATGTGAGACTTTAAACGCGTTTTTCTCGAAACAGCTTTTTTCCAATTGGCGTGACAAATAACTTCAACAATTTTGCGTCGATTTACTTCAAATTTAATAGTTATGTTCCTAATTGCATTTCGCAGAGAAGTACGTACGGAATTCCTGATTAATCGAAAACTTTTCATGTCATGAGCAGTTTTGTACGAAATTTTTCACTGAAAATTCATTCAAATACCTACAACTTTTGAATAAAACAATATTTTTTAAATTCCGTACGTACTTCTCTAGATATTCTAATGTAGATTGACGAGAATTTTTGTTTGTTGTTCTAGGTAAAAAATTGTGGATGCTAAATGTCACGCCGCGGAGCGCCTAAAAAAAAAGATAATAGAAAATATTAGTAGTCGGCCATTTTGTACATCGAAAAAAAATGTATATATTTTTTCTAACATCTTGATATTCATACTAAATAGATGTGTGATTATTTTACGAGTGAATCACTTTTTCATACGAAAAAAAAAATGTTAAATTCGCACACGATTTTATACCCTTTACTGTGGCCTAACACCTTAACGCGACGGAAACCTTTAGACCGGTACTGTACCTATATTTAATAGTTCGCTTAAGACACGTAATTCGATATAATTGTGGTGAAAAATATAGTGCACAATGTGAAAAGCGACTGGAGTAAAAAATCGCGAGCTATATGCACAGGAATTTTATTAATTCGTTTGAAGAAAGACAAATTGCGACAGAAAATACGCGTTTACTAGTCGCGCTGTTAGAAACAGTTTTCCTTTCATTCGCGCTGAACAAACAAGTTCCGCGTAGGCGTTGAACAAAAAACTTGACGTGATATACGCGGGAAACTTTATTAGAGGCGATTTGCACAATTTTCCGAGTAAAGAGTCCGTGTGCTGGGCTATATGGTGCATGACGAAAAACGAAGGGGATAAAGAGAGAGAGAAAGAGAGAGAGAGAGAGAGAGAGAGAGAGAGAGAGAGAGAGTCAGGGGTTGCTTTTCGTCGCTAGTCAGGTAATGAAAAGTTCCCTTGAACTGGTGAATGCAAAACTCGTTAACGGGAGTCCCCACAAAACTCATTACTTTTCTATTTTCTCCTTTATTCTTTGCGCCCACGCGCGGGGTGGACGCTTGAGATATAAAATCGTAAGAGAGAGAGGGAGAGAGAGAGAGAGAGAGAGAGAGAGAGAGAGAGAGAGAGAGAGAGAGAGAGAGAGAGAGAGAAAGTTAGAGAGGGCGAGAGGAAGAGAACAAACTTGGCCGACGCCAAGAGAAAGAGTGAAAAAATTCTTCCGCCACCGGCGACGTCTCATTTTCATATTTTTTCCTCTCATTTCCCTTGCTACGAACGAGGGGGAGGCGACGTAAAACGGTCTCCATGTATTTCTCGTTATAATCTCGGCTACGCGCGGAAATCGTGCGAGCTTGGAGTGCAGACAAAAACCTTTTTCCGAGGTGATTAGCATTAAAAGTAACTGGAAAAATACGCGAGCTTGCGTATAATGGAACAGTTTGTGTTTATAGTTTGGGGGGATGTTTCAACCACGTGACCCATTTATCCCTTATTCGTGGCCCACATGCCCACGCGGGGTGTTTTTACAAAGTGATTTTCACGCTTCGAAAATACACTGACAAAGTGGACTGAAACATCACGAATAATCAGACTCGCGGTGACTTTGACAGATTTTTTTCTGACTCGGATGAAAACGCTGGAAAAAGTATAGACGGAAATTAATGAGCCAGTGTTTATGATTTTTTTAATGTGCTGTGTCATTGTGGTAGCATAATGCGAATAGTTTATTTTTTAAAATGCTATACCAAATAAAATAAATGACGATTACAGTAGTTCCCAAATTTTAATAACATTTTTCATCAAATTGGGTAAGGAATTATTATTCGTGTCGCATTGAATTTAAGTTATCGTTGGTCATATCTTGGAAATGTATGGAGGAATTTTTTTGATTATTATTTTATTGTTTTTAATGAGGCTCGATCATTTCAGAGATTAGTTTTGAAGAATACCGACGTTTGGTGACGTGGATTCCTTCAATGAAAGTTTCGGGGGGGGAAGGACCTTTAGGTGAGGAAAAGATGCTGATTTTCATGATTTTTTTTAAACGACATATTTTTCACATATTCATTTTTGTTATATGGTATTTTTTAATTTTTAACCTTTAAAAATGGCGGAAGTATGGCACGGTCTTTTAAACGGGTTGCGGTGGATGTTGCCAGACGGCGTGACGCGTAGCGTCGGCGGGATGAATCCGAAAAAAAACCAACGAAGGTTTTTCTTTCATTAACACTCATGCGCAGAATATGAACCAAGGAAAAGTGAGAAATTGTGAAAATCGATGAAATGGTACGCGTTGACACAAAAAGATCGAATTTTCGGAAGAGTTGCTACATTTTGCAATAAAAAAACTCTTCTGATTTCAATTTTCGAAAACATTTCGGATTATGTTTTAGACACTAAGGTTAGAAAGATTTTTACTAAGTTTCATCAGAATCGGTCGATTAGTTTTTTTGGCGTCACGTCAGTTTGCAAAATGCAGTTTAGAAGACCGTGCCATACCTCCGCCATTTTTTAAGATCAATGCAAAAAAATACCATGTAACAGCCAAAAGTAGTGATATAATATACCCCAGTCTCGAAAATGGCGTATAAATTATTTCTTTAAATAAAAATCAGCAAATTTTTTCCTCGCCTGAAGATATCTTCCCCCTTAATTTCGAAGTTCCCGTAAGATTCACTACATCATTCGTTGATTAAGAATATATTGAAATATACAAATTTTTTATGCAGTTTCTTTCGAAAAATCGCGAATTAAGTTGGTATTTCATCGTCAACGAGCGCAGCGAACATACTAGTGAGAGATATTGACTGCGCCTAAATAAACTATTTTTATAAGGAATTACTCAAAATTGCTTAAGTTCCAGTATTCTTTTATCTCCAAAATAGATCAAGCATTATTTTTTAATTACGCAATTTTTATAATCAAAGCATATCATTTTCAAACCCGCCCACCTAACGATATTCAAATTAGCTGAAACCTTCAAGTAATTTTCAATTACTTAATGATAATTCAGGTGAATTTTGGAGCTACAATTTTTTTACCTTTTTATACTTTTGACGCCTCATCCATTCGACTGAATTGTGGAAAAAGTGCCAAAGACGGATGAATCTTTTTCACACCGTCGCTGTATTTGGCAGACGCTGATTTTTTTAAAATTACAATTTATATTCACGCTAAAATTCGTTCACAAACGCACTTTCAAGGCTCCACAACTTTTGCACATACTCTTTTAATTCAAGCATTAAATGCGAGCACAAGAATGTATGTAGTACATAATAGTACTTGACACAAGAAGGAAATTTCAAGAAATTAAACAAAATGTATTAAGCAACCTCTGAATGTCTCCAATATCCGTCACGATTTTTCTGCAGCGCAGATGTATTTAATGGTATCGAAATTTACATCGTTGGAATGCAACGAAAATCTTTTTTTCCGTATTGCCCAATTTTTTTTCCGCCACATTTAGTCTCCAGAAATCATTCTAAAATTTTATAAGACCCTCACTAGGGATCCATAATCTAAACCTCAAAAAAAAACGGGTTCAGAAGGCAATCAAAATGAAGGAATGAAAAAATGAAGATTTTGCATTGCACTCAAACGATGCAAATTTCAACGCCACTATACTTGCCACACGTCTTACTTTTCTGTTATTGTTATGAAACAATTGCTTTTGCAGATTACGTTGTGAATTTATAATAAATATTCAAAAGGAATCTAACCTAAATGTAGCTCAACCCCACCCGAATATTATTGAAATCGGTTAAAAAAAATCATTATCTTAAAAAATAGTTTGTACTAATGTTTAAAGAATCTTTATTTTGTGATTTTTTTAAACTTTACTTCATCAATGTTAAAAAAGTTATAAAAAATATAGTTTCTCACAGTATATATCAAATTAAGAAAAATATAATAATGTTCGAAGCCAATTCGAAGAAACGTCACTTTTATTTCATTTAAACATTGGTCGGGGTGCTTCAACGAATGATAATTATTAGCACAGTACTTTTGGATTGACCCTACGATTTTTCTTCAATTTTATCATTGTTTATGTCTTTATGGTCTCTCTCTCTCTCTCTCTCTCTCTCTCTCTCTCTTGAAATTTCTGTGCTTGATAATCGCAAATGTGCAGCAAAATAAAGCTTTACAATACAGATGAAATCGTATATAGAAATGAGATCGACAAATTGGCAACGGGTTGTGGTTCGCCATGACCTATTCGGGCCACGATCGAGTTAAAATTGACTGACCAGCATAGCGAGAAACAGATCCGTGTTCAAAGAGCATCGTTAATTTACAGACGGTGAGATCCGGCGTTTAATTGGGTAATAAATGAAATTTCCACACAACTCACTCGTGCTTAACGAGCTCGCAATTCATCGTCAATTACATTCGTGTCATTTCGTACGTATCGTACGGCCGCCCATTGCAAACGCATACGTGTTATCCCATGGAAATGGTCCGCGACCATGTCGGCTCACCCGTGTTCCACAATATTGCAAACGTAAATTTTTAAATCGTTTCTTTAATCCATCGAGTATGTTGATCAATGCCACATATTAATACGATTCAAAATCCGTTCGAAAATCGTAGTCTTGTCATTCTCTGACATTGCTGTCGGGATTTTCGACTATTTAGGGATTAAGGGGGGAGACATCTTTAAGCGAGGAAAAAATGTTAATTTTCATGATTTTTTTTTGACGAAAAGATTTCTTCACCCTTGTTTAGGGTTAGGATATTTTCTATTACTACTTTTGGCTGTGACATGGTATTTTTTTATTAATCTAAAAAATAACGGAGACGTCGCACAGTCTTCTAAACGGGTTGCGGCGGGTGTTGTCAGACGGCGTGACACGTAGCGTCGACGGGATTAATCCGAAAGAAAACTAACGGAGATTTTTCTTTCGCTAAAACTCATACGCAGAATATGAACCAAGAAAAAGTGAGAAATGTCGAAAATTGATGAAATGATACGCTTTGGAACAAAAAGATTGATATTTCAAAAAAACGGCTACATTTTGCAATAAAAATACTTTTAAAAAAATTTATAAATATGTGGGATCATGTTTTAGACAATAAGGTTAAAAAATTTATACTGAATTTCATCAGAATCGGTCGATTAGTTTTTTAGCTATCCGTCACGCAACTTTTGAAAATGCAGTTTAGAAGACCGTGTCATATCTCCGTCAGTGTTAACGATTAAAAAAACTAAAAAATTCCATGTAACAGCCAAAAGTAGTAACAAAACATACCCTAAGTCTCAAAAATGATGCAGACATTTTTATTTAGAACAAAAAAAAACATGAAAATCAGTCAAACTTTTCCTCGCCCAACGGTATCTTCCCTTAAAGATGAAGCTATATATACGTTATTTCCCAAGGTGGAGCTGAAATTTGTCGATTCCAGGAAGAAATACATTCAAATAACGATCGGGTTGAATTTAAATGCGGCATTCGCGAATGGTCTTTAAGGTGTTACCCCCACTTGTAGCGCAAAAAAGGCCTTTTTCATGAATTTTTTTAACGAAAACTACAAAACTTTTTTAATCGATCAATATACCATCTTAAAGAACACATCTTGAAGAACTTTCAGTAATTTTTTTATTGAAAAATATTACATTGTTTAGTGGCAAATGGCCGTCAATGAAATAATGTTTTTATATACACGGTTTGCGGTGACCAACATTGCGGCGAAGTGGATCATCTGAAAAAAAATGCGGATGGATTTAGTCAAATATAAGTATAAACTAGTCTTTAATCGAAGGATTTTAAAAAATATTCATTTTTCACAAAATGGCGGACAGTCAAAGTTAATGGTTCGATTTTAACGAAAAAAACGGCTGTTTTTTGGCTATAAAACGGCCATTTTTTTTCGAAAAAAAAATCGAACGATTAAAGACTACATTTTTATGTATTAAATAAGCGTGCAAAATTTCAAGAAGATCGGTTCATTAGTGTTCGAGTAATCTTGGTCACCGCTTCAGAAATGCCATTTTGAGAAAAACGCGTTTAAAGTTTCAATTTCAGTTTACACGAAGAAAATATTTTTTTTTTGTAAACTTACATAGTCATCTATTCCGATACTTATACTTCAAAAAAATGCAATAAAAAAAATCGATTTTTTCAAAATCGCAAGTGGGGGTAACCCCTTAATTGCATAGTAAAATGTCTTTAGTACGTACCAATGGCAAAATTGAAAAGGAGCAAAAGTATTGGACGCACGATCGGGGTGCGGCTTCAGCGATCTGCGGCATTAGGTAGCCTTGGAATGAGCCAGTACTTGGATGGGTGACCGTCCAGCCACGCAATGGCTTGCGAGCCGGCTACTCGGATACAGTCGTACTGAGTATCCAATGGCAACACAACTGAAACTAAGCCCAAGGAAAGCCCCCTCACCTGTATCGGCACAGGTTTTCCTCAATTTCCCTGTGCCCTCGTGTAAACGCGATACAGTAGTGCATAAAAAAAGTCAATAAAAAAATCAATAAATTAAATATAGGATTGCTCATTCATCTAATTAATTAAATATAGCATTAATTAAATAATTAATTAATTGGATACAAAATTCAAGAAAAAAAACGTTCAATGAAATATTCATAGAATAAATAATAGATGGATATGTATCGTGTAATAATGACATTTATTTAATGAAAATAAAAATAATAAAAAATATCGTGTTTCAGCACTGTGTTAGCGTGGCCGGAGGTGGCGGCGGCGGGGCTGGAGTCGCGGGCGGGGGCGGTGGACGACTGAGCCTTCACTTGCGTCATCCTTGCGGGGCCGGTGGCGGAGTATCGGGGACCGGAAGTGACGGAGTTTCGGATTACCCGCCGAGCGCTGCGGCTGTCAGAAGCAGAGAGGTGGCCGCGGCGGCCCTGCACGCGGCAAGGACCCTGTTGGGCACGGGGGTGGCCAACCCTTGCTCGCCCACCCCCGAGCCGCCCTTTTGGAAGATGCCGCACAAAGGTCAGTACGCGGAGAAGTTTCTTCACGAGCATCAAATACGTACCGCCTATCACAATCCACCCTGTACACGCGAAGCTTTGCCAAATTACCGATTGCCTGCGTTGATCCAACTTTTAGCAACGACCCCGAGTATTGACAGTTATAACCTGCAAATTGGGACCGGATTGAAATTCCGAACTTTGAATGATCAGAACGCTCAAAACTCCGAAAGAACACTACCCCGAAAGATCAAAACTCCGCAAGAATTTTACCCGAAAGATCAAAACTCCGAAAATCTGAACACCGTCAAAATAATTCGACTATGGAAGTTTTAAAAGGTTCAAAATTTTCAATAAATCGACGAATTTTTTCAAGAATTTTTTTTTATCGAGAAAGGCTTTTACGTCAATTTTGAAATTTGTCTAGACAATGTTGTACGTTCTACATCATTTACTGTCAACTGTGTAGACTTTCGCTGGCATAATCTTGACGAACCTTGTAATTTCGGAAGATTAAAAAATTAGGAATTTTAAACCGTCGGCGGATTCAACGTTCGGAATTCCAACCCGGCCCTCATGTCAAGATGATGCCAGCGAAAGTCTACACAGTTGACTGTAAATTATGTAGACCGTATAGCATTGACTAGACAAATTTCAAAATTGGCGCAAAATCACGCCGAAAAATAGGCTTTTTGGGGATTTTTCTTCAGAAAAACTACAAAATAAATCGAGATTACGAAAAAGGCTGTTTATCATACATATCAGTGACTGTATACAATAATTTTTTTGAAGCGATTAATTTTAAAATGGCGGCTGTGCAGCGTTTATCTCAAAACTGCATTTTTTTAAGTTCGCTGGAAAGATAACTCAGACAATTTTCAACCGATTCACTTGAAATGGTGAATATATCTTGAAAAATACCTTGTCTATGGAAGCACGTAGGATTTTTTTAAATATTGCATAGTCCATTTGTTATTAATAGTTATCTGACGATTTTTCTGCAAAGTGAAAAATTTGCCTAAAAAATCGTCAGATAATTGTGAATAACAAATGAACTATGCAATATAAAAAAAAATCCTACGTACTTCCATAGACAATTTATTTTTCAAGATATATTCAACATTTCAAGTGAATCGGTTGAAAATTGTCTGAGTTATGTTTCCGGCTAACTTAAAAAATGCAGTTTTGAGATAAACGCTGCACAGCCGCCATTTTGAAATTAATCGCTTCACGAAAATTATTGCATACAGTCACTGATATGTATGATAAACACCCTTTTTTGTAATCTCGATTAATTTTGTAGTTTTTATAAAAAAAAATCCCCAAAAGCTTATTTTTTCGACCTCGAGATTGGCCTAAGACCTTAATAAAAAAAATCTTGAAATAATTCGTCGATTTATCGAAAATTTTGAAACTTTTAAAATTTCCATAGCCGAATTATTTTGACGGTGTTAAGATTTTCGAAGTTTTAGTTTTTCGTGCAAAATTCTTTCGGAGTTTTGATCTTTCGGGTACTATTCTTTCGAAGTTTTGAGCCTCCTGAACATTCAAAGTTCGGAATTTCAACCCGGAATTTCGGAACATTAAAATTCGGAATTTTAAACCGTCGGAGCAATCAAACTTCGGAATTTCAACCCGGCCCCTGCAAATTATGTTTTTTTCTTCTCCACGTTCTCCTTATTGTATTGGCGCGTTTCAAGCTCCTGCAAAATGTCATTTTCGAAATAGCAACTGCATGATTTTTTTCCAAACGCGGAACAAACTGCGAGGAAAGAAAATTAAACTTGATTGAAATTTATGTTTTCCTGTAAATTTCAGTGAGAGGGTTTTCGAAAAAAATAAAGAAAATTAATAAATTGCTGAATTGCCGAAATGAATTTTTTCATTTTAAAAAACGATGCAGCGGACCTTAGTGAAACTTCGACGCAGATATTTCATTGGACGTGTCTAAATTTAGAAAAAAAATCAGTATTCCTAACGTTTCTTTAAGGGCGTCCCCTGAAGATTTATTGAAACGCTATATGAGAAGACTTGCGCTGTGAAAAATGAGTAAATAATCAGGCTTCCAACGTGTTGCTGAACAACAGACTTATTGCAACACACATAATGTGCTTTGAATCAACGCAGTTGGTCCCGAACAACACACCTAAAGTAGGAACTCGTGACGCGGGTTGCACAAAGTACCGGTTTGTCAAACATAACGTACAACAAACTGACTCCATTATTCACGGTCGCCACAGTAGATGCTAGGTTCAGTCAAATGTATTCTATAGATCTGTCTATAAATATTTAAACAAGTTAAATAAAAACAAGTTTTTTTTTCGTCAATTACAAGAGACGTAATTTATTTACTGCAAATATTCGCACAGCGCGACGCAACGTATAGTTTGCTTGTGCAACACGAATAACCTACTAGAAAACAACGGGGTTACATGCATGTTGATTTGACATATATATATATATATATATATATATATATATATATAGAGAGAGAGAGAGAGAGAGAGAGAGAGAGAGAGAGTGTGTCCTGTTACGAAAGGATAATCCTACAACTGTCGATAGGTCAGATCATGTCCTACTATATACTGGAATTACAGTTCAGTAAAAGTTTCACGGTTTTCGAGATAAAAATCATCTGCTTTTGTTTTTGCGCATGCCATTTCTACAAATGATAACTTTTTTTACCCGGTTAAAAAAATACTCTTGGTTATTTGTTTTATCTAGAAAAGTCTTCTTTTTAACCTTAAATGTTAAGGCGTTACCCCCACTTGTAGCGCAAAAAAGGCCTTTTTCATGAATTTTTTTAAAGAAAACTACACAACTTTTTTAATCGATCAATATACCATCTTAAAGAACACATCTTGAAGAACTTTCAGTAATTTTTTTATTGAAAAATATTACATTGTTTAGTGGCAAATGGCCGTCAATGAAATAATGTTTTTACATACACGGTTTACGGTGACCAACATTGCGGCGAAGTGGATCATCTAAAAAAAAAATGCGGATAGATTTAGTCAAATATAAGTATAAACTAGTATTTAATCGAAGGATTTTTAAAAATATTCATTTTTCACAAAATGGCGGACAGTCAAAGTTAATGGTTCGATTTTAACGAAAAAAACGGCCGTTTTTTGGCTATAAAACGGACATTTTTTTTCGAAAAAAAAAATCGAACGATTAAAAACTACATTTTTATGTATTAAATTAGCCCTCAAAATTTCAAGAAGATCGGTTCATTAGTGTTCGAGTAATCTTGGTCACCGACTTCAGAAATGCCATTTTGAGAAAAACGCATTTAAAGTTTCAATTTCAGTTTACACGAAGAAAATATTTTTTTTGTAAACTTACATAGAGTCATCTATTCCGGGCCCATACAGAAGTATGAGCCCGGATACTTATACTTAAAAAAAAGCAATAAAAAAATCGATTTTTTCAAAATCGCAAGTGGTGGTAACCCCTTAAGGAAACTTTATGAGAAGAGATCTTATGCAGAATTTCCATACAAACCAATTCGAACATCTGACTTTGATAGCCTGCGATGTAAAAAAATTGTACCACGCATATCGTGCCAATTACTTAAAAAAGTTGCTCAGTTATTGTCGATTCATATCATTTGTAGAAAAGGCATGTGAAAAACCAAAAGCAGATGATTTTTTCGAAAAATAACATAAAGCCCAAAATCTCGAGAACCATGGAAGTTTCAATAAACTGGAATTCCAGCATATAGAACACCCTATATACACCGGGTGTCCCTCTTATCTCTGCCACCCGAAATAACTCGGTAATTATCGACGTCACAAAAACATATTCCAGACAAAAGTTGTACGGTGTGAAGAGGGCCATCGAATGCGACCAATTTATTTTATTTCAGTGGAGGCGCTGACGCACAGTGAAGGTCACCTCCACTTTTTTTAAATGGAATTGTCCATTTTTTCAACCATCTTGTAGAGCACCTCAAGCAGCACAAAATAAATTGGGGGTCGAAGTCATTCAAGGTCATTCAAGGTCACCTATTAAAATGAAGTACAAATCTAAATATCTCGGATGACTACCAAATATTTGGCAGTGATCCGAGATATTTAGATTTGTACATATTTTAATAGGTGACCTTGAATGACCTTGAACGACTATGGTCCCTTGATGTTTTTCATGCGGCTTGAGGTGCTCCACAAGATGGTTGAAAAAAATGTACCATTCCCAAAAAACCATGCAACAGCCAAAAGTAGTCATGAAACATACCGTAAGTCTCAAAAGTGGTGAAGAAATTTTCCCTTTAAAAAAATCAAGAAAATCAGCAAACTTTTTCCCCGCCTAAAGGTACTCCCCCCTCTTAAACAATCCACGATAATTCCATGTAATCGTTTTGTCGAATTCCAATACATCGCACCAAAAGAGTATTAATGTCATATTTAAAAATCTTATTAATAATCCATTCATAATACATAGGTGATTAATGATTCGGATCTTTAATACTCATTATACCCTCATTACATAAGAAATAAACGGCTCCTTGTATTTGGGGCAAAGAAAAATATATACGTTATAATAAAAGAGTGTAAAGAGACTATCGTTACGCCACGACAGCTGATTAATAAATGCCCTGTTGTCATTGTAGGGGACAGGAAATTATTGCGTGGCCCTTCGCAAAGCGTTTTCCTTTGCGAGGCGAGGCTCGCAGCCCTCGGCTAAATTCCGGAACTCGTCGCTAAGATCGCTGGCAATCGGGGACCCCTCTACTTTACGCTTCGTGCACATAACGAATAGAAATATATAGCCTAGCCAATCGCATGTACATCTTTGGCTGGCCACCCCAATGATGCGCAACTCGCGGGTTTATTCTCGGCCCAGTGAAAAAGTCCTTGATGTACCAGCACCCCCGGAGCCCTAAACCTTCCTGTCTATCTCGACTGATATATCGGGTCCAATTCGCTTGCAGTAATCAATATATAAGGGGTCGGTTTTGTGCGCACGATCTTGATACGAAAGTGATACGCTCCGGGTAAATAAATACATACATACATACATACATACATATATATACATATGTGTGTGTGTGTGTGTGTGTGTGTGTGTGTGTGTGTGTGTGTGTGTGTGTGTGTGTGTGTGTGTGTGTGAGTGTGTGGGTGTGTGTGTGTGTGTGTGTGTGTGTGTGTGTGTGTGTGTGTGTGTGTGTGTGTGTGTGTGTGTGTGTGTGTGTGTGTGTGTGTGTGTGTGTGTGTGTGTGTGTGTGTGTGTGTGTGTGTGTGTGTGTGTGTGTGTGTGTGTGTGTGTGTGTGTGTGTGTGTGTGTGTGTGTGTGTGTGTGTGTGTGTGTGTGTGTGTGTGTGTGTGTGTGTGTGTGTGTGTGTGTGTGTGTGTGTGTGTGTGTGTGTGTGTGTGTGTGTGTGTGTGTGTGTGTGTGTGTGTGTGTGTGTGTGTGTGTGTGTGTGTGTGTATATATACGGGGTGTCCTCTAATGAATGGACAATCCTGCAACTGTCGATAGGTCAGCTTATGTCCTACTATATGCTAGAATTTCAGTTTAGTAAAAGTCCCACGGTTTTCGAAAGATTGGGGTTTATGTTATTTTTTGAAAACAATCATCTGCTTTTGGTTTTTCACATACCATTTCTACAAATGATATGAATCGAGAATAACTAAGCAACTTTTTTAAGTAATTGGCACGATATGCGTAGTACATTTTTTTTATACCGCAGGCTATCAAAGTCAGATTTTCTAATTGGTTTGTATTAAAATTCTGCATAAGATCTTTTTTCATAAAGTTTCCTTAACATTTAAGGTTAAAAAGAAGACTTTTCTAGCAAAAACAAATAACCAAGAGTATTTTTTTTAAACCGGGTCAAAAAAATTATCATTTGTAGAAATGGCATGTGAAAAACCAAAAGCAGATGATTTTTATCTCGAAAACGGTGGGACTTTTGGTGAACTGAAATTCCAGCATAGAGTGGGACATGATCTGACCTATCGACAGTTGCAGGATTATCCATTAATTACAACAAACCATATATATACATTTCACATTCTATATCGAATATTCCACGCCATTTCACCTAGCCCGTGACCGCGACCATTTTTGATTTTCCTGATTGTTTTTGTTGTAAAATTGTACCCCATGGAAGGAACATCCACACCAACTTTTAGATTTTTATCTCTTCTCGCTCAGGGGTTATAATTTCCCAAAAGAGTCGATTTTGGACGTTTTGGAAACGTTTGAACGCTGATAACTCCTGAACTAATTGAGATATCGACAAATGTCACCATATTTTTTTTCATTTTGAAGCATACTTTCGTTAAAAAATATGAAAAATGATCAATTTTCAATGTCAATGTTTTTTTGCTCCCAAAGTGAAAACTATTTTTTAAGAAGATGATTGCCTTTCTTTATTTTTTTCATGAATTTTTTAAAAATAGAGTGACGCATTATATGACCTTTAAGACAAGTCTCATCGTGGGCCCATTTTCCCTTCTAATTTTTTCGAATTGATGATATTTTTTTAGAAGTTTTTTATCATTTTAATCTCAAATAATGCAATTAATGATTTTGTGACTTCCAATTCGGCTTCGTCAGGCCTGAAAATGGGAAATTAAAATGATGAAAATCTTCCTGAAAAATATTATTAATTTGAAGAAAAAAATAGAAGAAAAAATGGGCCCAAGATGAGACTAGGCTTAAAAATCATAAAATGAGATTAAAATCTTACAAAAAAAATCAGTGAAACCAAAAATGGTCGGGATCACGGGTTAGGTGAAATGGCGTAGAATGCCCCATATATATATATATATATATACAGATCCTGTTCCATCGCAGATTATCCGGGAGGGCCGAATGATCAAGCACTAATTCTTCCAAAGTCCTTCGCAATGTCAGTCCCTTCGGATGAAGCTCAAATTTTCCAAATCAGGGAGTTTCCTCTCCTCGAACTCGTCTATGGAGTCACCCCTACACAAATGTGAACATATATAAAGATCACTTCAAGGATCGCCCAGTCCTCAAAATTGAGGATTCTCTTCAAAAAGGGCTCAAGGGTCGTCCCAGAAACAGCCGTGGGTGCTGATAACCAACATTACGTAAATTAAGCACGGATTCAAAATATCTTTTTCTCATATATATGCACGTATATATGCATACGTACAGCGGTACATGGGGTGTCCGACGATCAGTCGCTAACGAGAAAACCCGACCGAAAAATCGAGTGAGGCTAATGCCGTAATCTTGTCGATTAGAGGCGGGTACCTGTGGGATATATACCCTCGCCTCTCGCTCGTTGAAGCCTCATAAAGAATTCAGAATGCTAATTCTCTCATGTGCTGTTACTGGATAGCCTGCGAGGATGCCACACACACACACACATACACATGCATACATATCTGTTATGTACACATATACATAGATATATGACGCATTATATATACATATATATATATATTAAATTAAACATAAAAAAAATCAGAACAGGCTTGTTTTTCTTTCCTTCGCAGGGCATTCGCTTTTAATCCTCCACCGAGTAAAATCTGTCGGGTATTCTTCATGTACATGTTATTATTATTATTACACTTATCTCACCGTTTTTTCGTTCAACTCTTTATCGCGCTTCATTTGGTTCCGTGTGCGTATATATGTGTATATATATATATATATATATATATATATATATATATATATATATATATATATATATGTATGTATATATACCGGGTGTCCCATTTTAATATTATACCTGATTTGTCTCGAAAAATACGGCGCCAATCCACTATTGAGTGTAATAAAAATTGAGAGTTCAGAGTTGCAGACGTAAAAAAAAATATTTTTTCGTCCAAAATTCAAAATTGCGACTTTAAGATGGCCGACATGTTTAAAGAAAATGGGATCATGCATTTTTTCACCAAAACATTTATCAGGTCAAAACTAACAACTTTTCTAGGAAAAGTTATTTGATAACGTTCATAATTTTTGGGTTAGAATACCACTTCGTACTATTTCAGCGCTATCCAGAATGTACCTCGAGGAGGTAAAGCCTGCGACATCCCTTGTGTAAGTGTGCGTGTGTGTGGGTGTGAGTTTGTTTGGGTTTGTTAGTGTGTGTTTCGCTTTGTTCGATAACCGAAACAAACCCAAACAAGGATTAGATCTCTGCAGCTCGTCACTTCGGCTAAAAAATCGTATTGTAACCTAAAAATTGTGAATGTATACAAAAAACTTTTCCTACAAAAGTTGTTAGTTTTCACGTGATAAATGTTTTGGTGAAAAAAAACCCATGATCCCAGTTTTTTTAAACATGACGGCCATCTTAACGTCGTCATTTTGAATTTTGGACAAAAACGTATTTTTGTTAAGGTCCCTCTCTGAACCCTGAAAGTTTTATTGTACTTGATACTTGATTGGGACAGTTTTTTTCGGGATAAATCAGGTGTAAGATTAAAATGGGACACCCGATATAAATACTTGCAATGTATATATATATATATATATATATATATATATATATATATATATATATATATATATATATATATATACACGCGTTGAAAGTCCTTCGATCCTTAATATCCATTCCCTTGAGGAGACATGAATTATCAATTGCCTAATTGTGCTCTCCCTCGTGTATCCGCAGATTTTGTATCTTTCTTGCATTGATTCGAGATTTGAGTGGGTAAACGCACTGAAATCTTGAATTAAAAGAAAATAAATTTTTGGGAGCGTACCAGAAAGGGGAAAGAAAGAGATAGCAATGCCATTATCACAAAACATCTAAACGACAATGGTATAAAAAAAAGTTAAGTAACACGAGGTTGAAGTTTGCATCGTTGGAATGCAATGAAAATTAATGCTTCTGAATTTCTTCTCGTAGATTTCGCCAACAAAAATCGCTCAATCTTTTCTGAAAATATTTGTTTAGCGGCTGACAATATAAATTTATAAAAAGATCTTCTATAATAATGAAAATAATGAAAATACTAAAAATAATATATAAAAGAGAGCTTTCGTTGCGTTGCAACGATGAAAACGTCAACGCCATTAAGTAACAGAGTGCTCTGATGAAAGTCGTAAAAGCTCTGACGAAAATAAATGAAAAGACTGACAGTGAAGGAGAGATGAGTGGGGGAGTGGTAAATAGGGAACAAATTGAGAGACGCGCATACATGTACGTGGAAGTATAAAGGAGTAGAACCCTCCATTATAAGGTACACATCATAACTAGCCTTACACGCCACGGTAGCTGCGGTTGTCCCGGAGGTTACCCTCGGTAACGCGACACCCCCGATTGCTTGGCTTCACCGTCGCGGCAACAGCCCCTTTATGCCCAAGCGCATGCTGAGTCGCTGTGCAACAATATGGGGAGAGTGGGCGCGAGAGAAAAAGTTGGTGAGAGAGAGAGAGAGAGAGAGAGAGAGAGAGAGAGAGAGAGAGTGTGTACACCTTGCATTTGAGCTGAGCTGCTCGCTCTGCTGCTCTTCAACGTAAGGGCTCGATCCGAAAGATTACCCCCGTAGAGTTAAACGCGACCTGTGCCCTTTTGCCCCGATAACAGCCGCGACGTCTACGTATATTTAATGGTGTTGAAGTTCGCATCGGAATGCAACGAAAATTCTTCTTTATTTTTTCATTTCTTTATTTGTATTACTATTTGTATTACTAAACCCATTTTTTCCAAGTTTAGGTTGTGGAACCTAATAAGGTCCCCTCATAAGGATCTTCAAAAAATTTCCAGTGACTTTTGGAGCCTAAATGGACCGAAAAAAATTGGGTAATACGAAAAAAAAAAATTCTCGTTGCATCCCAACGATGCAAACTTCAATTACGTATACACGAGATGACAATTATAAGGTAGGGTTTTAAGGTTGTTGCGTTGAGATTTTGCCACCTAGAAAAATTCGACTTTCAATAGTTTCTTGAGTCCTTTTCGGAAAAAAAATATAGCGTCATTTTGTGAGGAGTGAGGCAGAAACAATGAACCATTCTGGAAAAAAGTCAGAATTTCATTTTACGTGCAGCCGAATGGAGAAAATTAAATTCGGAACACGAAATACTCGTGAAAAAGTTCAAAATACTCAAAATAATTTCAAAATACTCGTGAGAAAGTTTTTTTTTCTCCATCTTATCATTGAGACAAAAATGATCAAAGAATTTTAAAAATAAATGTAATTTAATTATACGTCAATTACAGGTTCTCGCCGAAGAAAATTTCATGTGACTGCGTTTTGATGTTTTGTTAGGTGTTTTGATGTTTTGACGTTTCTGATCTCGACTATGTATGCATGTACAGTGATTACATATCTCTTATCAATACGAACCTGTATGCTATGTACTAGTTTAAAACGTCAAAGCTTAGTGTTACAAACTTGCATTAAATAAAAGTTCAAAACGGAAATACGAAAACTTGAGTTGGCTCATTACTCAATTATTACTACTTATTACTCAAATTTTCCATTGGAAAACCAAACATTGATATAATAGACGTACTGCTATTGAAGGACCTCGTAAATTATGCACCAATCGCCATTTTTAAATGTTAAAGAGTTTCAGATATGTACAGTATTTGACTTCTACGTTATTCTCACTTATATGTCATATTTGATGTACCCTTTGAAAAACGTATAACTAAAGTTTCACTGTATATATACACGATGTTGGCTATCAGTACATTGGGCTGTTTTGCGGACAGCCCTTACATTTTCTTTTCTCATCGAATCGTCCCCTCCGGGCGAAAAGAATACTTGAAACGGCCGTTGCACAAACAAGCTTGCATTTATCTAAAGATGATTCCGAAGACCCTAAGATTTACGTTACGAGCATGCAGGATCAATAATCCAGTAAAAGAGACGAAAACCCAGCACTTTTTATCGTAGAATATGAATTTTTGACTGAAGGTAGATGGTTGCATACTGAAAGTAACCCCAATAAAATTTTGCCCCTCAACTCGCTCCCACCCGAAGAAATGGGGGTTGGCAACTTAAAAATCGCTGTATCTCAATAGATAATAGCCCGATCAAAAAATATTTCAAACAAAAGTTGTTTGGAATAATAAAATTCGTATAAAGTTATTTGACGTCCAATCGCCTATCTTTGAAAATAGCGGCACAAAAACGATTCGAAAATTGGGGGTTGATGCGTGTGCGAGCGGAGTAGACATATCGCTTTTGTGCCGCTATTTTCAAAGATAGGGGATTGAACATCAGATAACTTTATACGTATTTTATTATGCCAAACAACTTTTGTTTGAAACATTTTTTTATCGGGCTATTAGTTATCGACATACGGCGATTTTTAAGTTTTCAACCCCTATTTCTTGCGGTTGGGGCGCGTTGAGGGGCCATATTTTATTGGGTTTACTTTCAGTATGCATTCAGACAAAAATTCACATTCTAGGCTAAAAAGTGCTGGGTTTTCGTCTCTTTCACTGAACTACAATAGGCTACTACATGAGGCTCCTCGAACTCGAACGTCCTCAAAGTCATAGTTTCCCATATTCGCTTATACACGACTCGCCATTCGCGCAAGTCAAATTTCTACGAGGTCTCAACACCCTCACACACGCGTGTGACCGTGACGACAGCTCGTTCGAGACTAGACACGTATATATAGTTATAGCTTGGACCATCATCCTCCGAGTCACGAATCCAACCCCCGTGTGTCGGACGTGCCCTCCAACCCTGCCGGACTCTCCGGTGTGCGCGCCGTCGGCCACCCGCCGGGTGTCGTGTTCTTGCGCGTATTTGTGTCGCCCCCGGCAGGTAAACATATATATAGCGATCGCACCCCTCGTCGGCATCGACGGTGGCCAATATTACATGTCGTCGACTTTTCAAGGGTCAACCGGGCCCGATCATCCCTGCACGTCAACATGAAGACTCGCAAATGTATACTCGCGTCTTAAGGGGGCAGATACCTTTAGGCAAGAAAAAATTGTCTGATTTTCATGATTTTTTTAAAGGAACGATTTATCCAATATTTTTTGAAACTTTGGGTATGTTTTATTATTACTTTTGGCTGTTATCTGGTTTTTTGTTTTTATTTAAATTAATCTCCCAAAATGGCGGGAGTATGGCATGGTCTTTCATTTCATGAGAATCGGTCGATTAGTTTTTTAGTTATGCGGCACGCGAGTTTTGCAAATACAGTATGGAAGACCGTGCCATACCTCCGCCATTTTTAAAGATCAATAAAAAATACCTTGAAACAGCCAAAAGTAGTCACAAAGCATACTCAAAGTCTCAAAATTGGTGAAAAAACTTTCCGTTTAAAAAAAATCATGAAAATCAGAATTTTTTTCCTCGCCCTAAGGCGTCTTCCCCCTAAAGGTATTCCTTTCAAGAACCCGAATATTCAACAATTAACTGCTTATCGTCTATAATTAAGTAAAATCACATCCCAGTGTACTGGTAAAATTTCAAGCCAAGAACTTTTAACGAAAAATGACGACTCTAAAAATCGTCTCATTTATACGGCACTTTATGAAGATGACACGCTGGTCACATTTCTATCTAATAATATATACACTAAATAACTCTAGCTATGCCTAGCTTCGTATATAGGGTGTCTCAAAATGACCTGACATTTTATTTTATCAATAAAACGTATTAATTATTTGAAAAATACGTATATTTTTATTTTAATATAAGGTACAAACATGGAGGTTATGTGTGGAACAAAATATCCGATAAATGGCCGCCTCATCCCTGTTTGCGTTTACTCAAACGTTTACTCTTTTGGAGTAAAAAATTTACTCCATGGATGGAGAAATTTTCAATAACATTTTGATATAATTGCGGACTATTTTCTATTGCGCCATCTTGTTGAAAGAATATCTCTCCCAAGTACATGCCGTTTAGGCCATTTGTCGTATATTGTGTTCCACACATAACCTCCATGTTCGTACCTTATATTAAAACAAAAATATTCGTACCTTTCAAATGAATAATACGTTTTATTGATAAATTCATATATCAGGTCATTTTGAGACACCCTTGTATCACATAAGTTGATAAGAGCAATTAGAAACGGAATCCCGTCAAAGTGGGGAAAGGATTTAGAGAAGGTTGTAAGGGATATGGGAATAGAAGAGATAATAACAATGATAAGGGAAAGAAGAGAAGTGGAAAGAGTAGACGAAAGAATAAAAGGAGGATTAGAACATTTAGAAAAGAAAATTTTAGGGAAGGAAGAGGAAAAAATAATAAAATCATCGTATGATGAAAAATACAAATATATTGTGGAAAACGAAAGAAGACCACGGAAATACTGGTTGGAAGAGGGAGTAAAGGGAAGGGATAAGGAAATGTGGACGAGATTAAAATGCGGAAACATAGGAAGGGGAGGAAAGAGAGGAAAAGGATTCGCGTCGCAGGTTTTGTAAAGAAAACAACGCTGGAGCACCCGTTAGTATGTGGAAAAGGCTGGGAGTTAGTAACGGAAAAAGCAAGAAAGAAAGCAGATTAGTGGGTGCCAGAAATTGATAATTTGGCGGTAAAGGGAAATTATAAATATTAATATTAATTAAGAGAAATTAGAAATTATAAGTATGATGGGAGGGAAAATACAAAAAGGGATATGCGAGTATTTTAGGGAAATAGAGGAAGGGGGAAGAGAGAATTAAACTAAGAAAAAAAAATGTTAGAGAGTGACAAAGGAAAGAGTATGCAGGGTGGAAAATAAGTTAAGGTAGTAAGAGAAAAAACTGCATTTCGTAAAAAAAACTTTACTGTCTAAAAAAAAGTTGTGCAAATAATACTCGATTTGATATCACAAAAGTTTATGAAGTACACCGGTATAAGCAATGCCAAGTTTCTCCGTGTAAACGTGAAAATTGAGGTAGAGAGAGAGAGAGAGAGAAAAAGGGAGAGAGAAAGAGAGAGAGAAAGCCCAGACCCTCCGATTAAAAAAAATTCGAACGATTCACGACTTTCACAATGGTGGTTGTGGTGCCCAACGGCACGCGCCCAACCCGCATAAAAAACGGGACCCTTCGGCATGCCGCGTGCGTTTTGGTTAATGTTATATATATATATATATATATATATATATATATAACTTCATCTCTTGTGCTCGAAAAGCCCGCTACCGTTCGCTCACACTGCAATAAGCGCGAAGCTCCTTTTTTGCCTTGCTTCATACACCCTGCAGGAGCAAGGCTTCATCCTCCGCCTGGTACATAACACCCTGCGCGTATACAGAATTCCCGGCGTGCAAGAACCCCCGCGGCTATTCGAATCAAACGCCCCCAACGACGATGAGATGATCCACGAGAGGGTACTTAATACTTTACGCTCCGGTACAAGATTCGTTAGTGCCTATATGCAAGAGATAGAGAGAAAGAGAGAGAGAGAGAGAGAGAGAGAGAGAGAGAGAGAGAGAGAGAGAGAGAGAGAGATGTTTCTCCCTTGCAGCGGTTTAAGGCGTTACCCCCACTTGTAGCGCAAAAAAAGGCCTTTTTCATGAATTTTTTTAAAGAAAACTACAAAACTTTTTCAATCGATCAATATACCATCTTAAAGAACACATCTTGAAGAACTTTCAGTAATTTTTTTATTGAAAAATATTACATTGTTTAGTGGCAAATGGCCGTCAATGAAATAATGTTTTTATATACACGGTTTGCGGTAACCAACATTGCGGCGAAGTGGATCATCTGAAAAAAAAATGCGGATGGATTTAGTCAAATATAAGTATAAACTAGTCTTTAATCGAAGGATTTTAAAAAATATTCATTTTTCACAAAATGGCGGACAGTCAAAGTTAATGGTTCGATTATAACGAAAAAAACGGCCGTTTTTTGGCTATAAAACGGCCATTTTTTTCGAAAAAAAAATCGAACGATTAAAGACTACATTTTTATGTATTAAATAAGCCTGCAAAATTTCAAGAAGATCGGTTCATTAGTGTTCGAGTAATCTTGGTCACCGACTTCAGAAATGCCATTTTGAGAAAAACGCGTTTAAAGTTTCAATTTCACAACGGATTCTTCTCTTTCAACGCTCATATCTCAGTCAATTTTGTTCGGATCGACTTGAAATTTTCAGGACATATTCTCAGATACTTGTACTTCAAAAAAATGCAATAAAAAAAATCGATTTTTTCAAAATCGCAAGTGGGGGTAACCCCTTAATCCAAAACGGAATTCGTCAGTGGGCGTGTCACGGAATTTTTCGGCAAACAACGATAATGGGGGAAACAAAATGATTAATCGAAGCAATAATCGTCACGCGAGGAATTTTATTTTTGAAGATATGTTATTTTTAATATAAACTGCTATTTTTTTGTATTTCTTTCTCACGTTCTCCAGGAAGCCCTTGAGACTTTTGGGATAGGTTCCCTTCCGCTTTTAGGTACTCCGCACGCCGCTATTTCCAGTTTGTTAGAGATCCCCTCGGGGTGTTGCCCACAGCCGCTCGTTTCCCGGCGCACTGCTGTATCGCATTCGCACGGGGGCACAGGGAAACTGAGCAAAACCTGAGTCGATAGCGGACGGCTATATATATTCCCTCACTTTTGTTCGGGGTGAAACAAAACGCTCGGTAGTCGGCGGCCAAGCCAGTGCGTGGCCAAGCGGTCACCCATCCCAGTAGTGCCCGTGTCAACGCAGCTTGATCCGGAAAATCCCAACCGCACACTGACCGCACCTTCACATCCGGCGTTTTCACGCTGGGGTTAAATTGGGGTTAAATTGACGTTAACGGTAACTTTGACAGTTTTTGGGGCTACAACAGAGAGCGCCGAACTACGGTTTAAATGTCTACGCATTTAAATGTGTTCAAATTTGTGGTTCAAGTTTATTATAATGTTGCTAAAGTTGATTGAAATGGTGCTCAAGTTGATTTTGATCTCAATGATAATTATTAGACTCATTAAGGAGGTTGGAGCGTTGGCCACAATCCAAGGTTAAATTTAATAAAAAATACATGTTATTGTTTAGACTACACTGAGTCTTTACGAATTTTGTGAACTTTTTTCACCGCCAAACACCAGAGATAAAAAATAGTTTGATGGATGTAATTTAACGTGCGGTTAGATGGGTAAGACTTTCACACTACGGGTTATATATTTTTTTTTTTGTTATTTAGCACCAAGATTACCCATTTCTAACAACGGATCAACGCAAACTGAACCTTTGTAAACGTTTAGAAAAAAATCCTCATCTTGCCCATCGTAAATCGTGGGCCAATAATCTCGTGACGTAAATATGAATAGGCATGATTATAAATTACTCAAAATTTTATTGTGAATTGTATAAAACATTCGTCGTCGTAGTTTTTTCATAATAATCATCGATAACGTTATACTTTTTCAAGTTGGTCGTAACACAAAAGTTTTTCTACTTTACGTAATAACAATATTAAAATGCATACTTTTGCGCTTTAATTATATATTTTTAAAAAATCGCATATACAGAATAGATCTGTACCTCGTATGCATTTTTTGGGGTTCATTGAAAAAAAAATTAATAAACCGTTATTTGACTCAACTGAATCGCTCCAACCTCCTTAAGTGCCTATAATACTACCCTAGGTACTTGATATTTTTATGTAAAATGTTTCCTTAATGAATATGACAATTTGATTGTAATAAATCGTTGTTTTTCATTTAATTCCATGTAAAATGCATAAAATATTAAATTTTTTATCAAAATGATGTCAAAGTAACCCTTAATCTTTGACATAAGTTGGATTTCAATGCCTTGTCAAAGGGATCCCACACTCGAGCTTACTTTGACACTTGAAGAAGAAAAAATTGTGGGGGGTGGTGGGGCTTGAATTTCTTATACATTTGATAGCCAAAGGACACATTGTTCTATTGGAGCAAGAAAAGTAGGAATTTGGGATTTTTAAAAAAGTTGAGGATCTTAAAAAAAGTTACCTAGAAAACACTTCCAAAATCTGTTCAAAGCCACCCCACTTTACGGCACGTTCGAAAATACCCGGGTGCCATTTTCCCAATTTCGATTCGGCTCGAGCGGCTTGTACTGGAGATTAGGTTATGTTGGTAGGCGTTTTTTCGGTTCATTCTGTTATCTGGCTGACGGAACGCGTGTCAGAGGTGGCTACACATGGAATATACAGGGCCGGTCAAACGTTTTCGATCACTTTGGATAATTGCAAAATTTTAAAAAGGTATTTTTTTTCACGAACTCGAATATTCAACATTTTACTGCACTTCGTGTATGGTGAAGTAAAAATACATCCGAGTATACTAGTAAAGATTCAAGCCGAGTTACCGAACTATTAACAAAACATGACAACTCCAAAAATCGTTTCATTGATACGGCACTTTATGAAGATCACACGCTGGTCACACTTCTATCTAGAAATTTATACACTGAATAACTTTAGATGTCATGCTTGAGGGAAGCTCTCAGATAAATATTAGGAAGTCGTTCCTTGAGGAATGGAAGTTATCTAATGGAGACATAGTAAGCTCGCATTTTCAGGAGCCTCAAGTACTCTTTGTTCCTAAGTAGCATTTTCAAGATCTGATTCACCATCATCATCTTCATAATCTTCGTCAGATTGTTCTGATACATTATAATTTTCTTGCTCCAAATCACTTTCACGAAAAGCATCATCTTCTTCGACTTGCTGGAGCAAATATTTCTCAATCTACTCCTCAAACTATAGCATGACTGAAAACGTTATGAATGAGTGAAAATAGGTTAGGAAAAAAATTAGATCTTCATAATTCATCTTCTTATACTGACCATGACCGTTCACACGTCCAAAACGCAATTTTCAAACTGATTTCATTTTATTTCAATCGCAACACTTACGCGGGGTCACTGGGACCCCAAAATTCGGAGACACCTTTTTATTTCATCGGCCCAAACTAAACGTACGCTTTGATCACATCTCTAAGGCATCCAACGTGTGGATGATACTTCGGGTTAGTACCAGGTGGCGCCACAGGTTCAGGTTCGAGCGCCTTCCCGTTGAAATTTTGAACTAAAGTTGGTGTTGGGGTCAACTGGACCCCAGGTGAGTGACTAGGTCGTAAGGTGGGGGATGTGAAATAGAACATGGTGGGAATGTAATGAGGGGGAAAATGGTATGAATGAGTGAAAATAGGTTAGGAAAAAAATTAGATCTTCATAATTCATTTTCTTATACTGACCGTGATTGTTCACACGTCCAAAAAACAATTTTTAAACTGATTTCATTTACTTTCAATCGCAATACTTACGTGGGATCACTGTGACCTCAAAATTCGGTGACACCTTTTTATTTCATCGGCCCAAACTAAACGTACGCTTTGATCACATCTCTGAGGCATCCAACGTATGGACGATACTTTGAGTTAGTAACAGATGGCGCCACAGGTTCAGATTCGAGCGCCTTCCTGTTGAAATTTTGAACTAAAGTTGGTGTTGGGGTCAACTGGACCCCAGGTGAGTGACTAGGTCGTAAGGTGGGGGATATGAAATGGAACATGGCGGGAATGTAATGAGGGGGAAAATGGTATGAATAAGTGAAAATAGGTTAGGAAAAAAATTAGATCTTCATAACTCATCTTCTTACACTCACCATGATTGTTCACACGTCCAAAACACAATTTTCAAACTGATTTCATTTTATTTCAATCGCAACACTTACGCGGGGTCACTGGGACCCCAAAATTCGGAGACACCTTTTTATTTCATCGGCCCAAACTAAACGTACGCTTTGATCACATCTCTAAGGCCTCCAACGTATGGACGATACTTTGAGTTAGTAACAGATGGCGCCACAGGTTCAGATTCGAGCGCCTTCCCGTTGAAATTTTGAACTAAAGTTGGTGTTGGGGTCAACTGGACCCCAGGTGAGTAGGCCGCACGGTGGGGGATGTGAAATGGAACATGGCGGGAATGCAACAAGAGGGAAGATCCCGTACAATGTAATTTACCATACAAAAATATAATTAATTTTGTAGAGCTATATAGTATCTTCGTAAGATAAGAAATAAAATGAATTCTAGAATAATAGAATTTTGCAAATAATCCAAATCGATCGAAATCTTTTGACTGCTACTTTATACATACATATTTATTTTCATGTATACGAATGTACTTTTTTTTCGTCTGACAAATACACAGAAATGCATACAAAGAGATTACCTGTTTGAACGAATTCAGTAGGCAAGGGGTTGTGACGCCAAGGGTGTAATAAATGTCGAGTGCGTTTCTCTCTGTTCCTCCCTCTATGGAACATGCAGGAGGATTATCGCCGGCTAACGATCGTCGCTCAATTATTTTTCACGTACACGCTTAACCTCCCTCGTTCCGCTCCTCTTGCCGCGCCCCCTATTCTGTACGCGCTATCCTGTCTCACCCCTTAACTGCTTTTTCGAACGCTCGGTATCGCTGTTATACAGAGTATAATTGCGTGGCACGCGTTGATAGAGTCACGGAGATTAACAGCGAATTATTCAAGGTACGACGAGCTGTAAATAACTGATGGATACAGAGTGTATATGTTTTTCGGGCCATACACATGGCTGCAGTTTATACATCGACGAGTCATTATTCCGATGGAGCTTATGGTACAGCCCGCTCCTGTAGCAGTCACATTGCTTTCGTGATATTTGGGTTCGAGTGCACTCCGTGAAAAAAATCTTCGACGTCTGACTCCGAACTGCTGGGGGCCCAAAAAACAGGTCGATTTTCGAAGAAATTTGTCATGAGGATATTTGGATGACGGGGCTGGAACTTAACGCACAATTGATACGTTTTGCCAAGTTTGAGTTTTTTTTATCGAAAACTATTGAAGAACAGTGAGGTTATTATTTTTTAAACAAATAATTGTAAAGAGTGTAGGTGGATCTGACAATTGGGCTCGTCAGAAATGGAAAATAAAAAATGTAGTTTTGGTATGGTAAGAAAATTTAACGAGCGGATACTTTTTTGAAATTTTGAAAATTCGGTCCGGAAATTTCACTTTTAGATGTTTTACTCTAAGACTGTATTTTTGTCGGGACATTTTAAATAATCGTTTTATTTTTTTTTGTTATTGTACAGAACCTTTTGAACAGGTCTGTGAAAACCGTTTAAGGGGTAAGATGCAGTCGGAAGCGTGAAAAAACGAGCAGTTTCAATAATTTTTTTTTACAGTAATTAAATTTGTTTTACAAAAGTGGTTACACAGACTTTTTATGTTATACTTCAACTTGACTTGTACAAATTTTCAAGAAAAAATATTGATTATTTATAAAAATATCGCCATCTTTGTCGGACCCTCTTAGGCATGTAACGCTTTGCGGTGACCATCATGCAATTTCACTGGATCATTTGAAATGAAAAAATCAAAAAGAAAATAATTAGTTTAACAATAAATATAGTGGTGGCAATAATACATTTTTTTCTCTTTTTCTCATCATCCAATGATCTTCTTTCAAGGAAAAAGAAAAATTGTTGCGAAATCTGCGAGCGGTCAAAAAATATTCAGAGCTCGCTCAAGACTCCCAAAAATTCAAATTTTCATTAAAAATCCATTTTTTTCGTTCACTTCTTACCCATGAATTTTACGCTTTATAATTTTTAAATTAACCTCGCGAAAGCTCTAGCCGGTCAATGAATATTTAGTGGTCGCTCAAGAGCTTCGAAATTTTCAATTTTGGCCAATTTTTTTTCACTCACCTCACTTATAAATTTGACGCTTTGTAAAATTTTCAAAAAATTAATAATTTTTCTTTAGAAAGGAATTTTTCAAAGTTACCTCACCCTACTAACCCGAGAATCATAATCTTCTTAAAAAATAATTCTTTAAGGCGTTACCCCCACTTGTAGCGCAAAAAAGGCCTTTTTCATGAATTTTTTTAAAGAAAACTACAAAACTTTTTTAATCGATCAATATACCATCTTAAAGAACACATCTTTAAGAACTTTCAGTAATTTTTTTATTGAAAAATATTACATTGTTTAGTGGCAAATGGCCGTCAATGAAATAATGTTTTTATATACACGGTTTGCGGTGACCAACATTGCGGCGAAGTGGATCATCTGAAAAAAAAATGCGGATGGATTTAGTCAAATATAAGTATAAACTAGTCTTTAATCGAAGGATTTTAAAAAATATTCATTTTTCACAAAATGGCGGACAGTCAAAGTTAATGGTTTGATTTTAACGAAAAAAACGGCCGTTTTTTTGCTATAAAACGGCCATTTTTTTTTTCGAAAGAAAATCGAACGTTTAAAGACTACATTTTTATGTATTAAATAAGCCTGCAAAATTTCAAGAAGATCGGTTCATTAGTGTTACGAGTAATCTTGGTCACCGACTTCAGAAATGCCATTTTGAGAAAAACGCGTTTAAAGTTTCAATTTCAGTTTACACGAAGAAAATATTTTTTTTTGTAAACTTACATAGAGTCATCTATTCCGGGCATCAAAAAAAAACTGCACTTCAAATTGCACTTCAAAAAAATGCAATAAAAAAAATCGATTTTTTCAAAATCGCAAGTGGGGGTAACCCCTTAAAGCTCTTGTCTGTAAATAAAATTATCGTTCCCCCGTTTTATCGGTTCAGGAGTGTGAGGTAAATTTAAAAAAAACCGTTTCCAAAGAAAAAAACCATCAATTGTTTTGAAAATTTTACAAAGTGTTACATTTATGAGTGAGAAGAGAAAAAATATTCTCGACAATTGGGAATTTCGAAGCTCTTGAGCGACAACTAAATATTCATTGGCCGACTAGAGCTTCCGCGACCTTAACTTAAAAATCATAAAACGTAAAATTCATGGGTGAGAAGCAAACGAAAAAAAATCTATTTTTTAATGAAAACTTGAATTTTTGGTACGCTTGAGCGACCTCTAAATATTTGTAGACCGCTCGCAGCTTTCGCGACAATTTTTTTTTCGCTCCAAAGAATACAATTTGATGGTGACAAAGAGGGAAAAAAAAGAGCTCAAATTTGGGCCACCCTAATATACATATATACATACAGAGAAAGAAGTCGTAGCGCTTAAAAATTGTTTGTAAAAATTTCAATCGTGTCGGACCGCCGGATCCGCGAGTCTCATTCAGGGACGTTTTGTTCCGCGTGTGGAGGAGAACGAAGCCGCGAGGGCGTACCGCGGAGTCCTCGCACCGGAGGATTTGAGCCGCGATAACGAGGTATAGGCGAAAAAAAAGGACGAGTGCAGTCGCACGAATCGAAGCAACGATCGCGATCGATCGATCATCGCGTGGACCTGTACAAGAGTGACGGAGCGTGCGGACGTTCGCGGCTGTGGTTTGTGGCTATGAAAGCACTGCATACACGAGCGCATATATATCCTCTCGCGTTGAGTCGTCTCCGAGCCTCTTGTTTTACCATTTTTTTTTGTATTCCTTCTTAGTGGCCGCATTCTCATCGACGAAACAAAAGATCGCGCGTATTACGAGGATCGTGCCAAACGGCGCGCATACTAGGGTCGAGGGCTTCACCGATTTTTGGTTTTTTTTTTCAACCAGTTCGTAAATGATCGAAAACAAGGAAAGAATGAGATCTAATTATTCGAATGCGATTACATACACGTATAAGTGCGTATATACAAAAATGGTTATTTCGGAGACATTCGACCTCAAGGACTGTCCCCATAGTGCTAATAGTATTTCTCCATACTCAAAACACTCGGAAAAAAAAATTGTTATGTTCTGATAAATTGGCACATTAGAACATAATTTATTAGAAATTAATAGATGTTCACTCGTATGGAGACAGTTTTTATGCGATTGTAACTACAGCATTTATTCGGCGTCACTAAATATGTTTTTTTACGTGCCGATTTTCCACATCAATTAAAAGCCATATTTAAAATAGAAAATTCGAATAAATATTTCCTCAAATCAAATAAATACTACTTTCCAATCACGAAAACCTCTCATTTCGCGACTATGATACTAATGCGCGCATGCGCACTTTGGCCTTCAACGCGACGGGCCCGACAGCAGGCCGCTCGTCAGATGTAGCTCACGCATACCTTCTTCCTATGCCAATGCTTTTGGCACAAGTGTCAGTGTTGCGTTTCGGAAGTGAGAAACTCGAAAGTGAGGAATGATTCAAGTGTAAGTAAGAATATAAAGTGAGAAAAAAACGTTCAAGCGAGAACATAATGACGGACGAAATGACACAATTCCTCGAAAAAAACCAGCTTGGGGATTATTGAAGAATCCTATTAGATGTTAAGAAAAATTCTATTTGTCGGATATAAAACACCTATTTCTTCTAACTTATATGTCCTATTAGATGTTAAGAAAAATTCTTAGTAAATCTTAAACATAAACTTTAAAAAAAATTCTTGGCTGTTAAGGGAGACTTTGTCCTTAACAGTGCCATATTTCAGGTGTTTGCAGTTTATTTTTTTTAAAGGAAACGAGTAAAGCAGTTTGAGTGCGGTTTTTTTCTTGCTTTTATTCATGATATACAGAACGTTAAAAATAAAAAAAATAAAACAAAATGGCGGCCGTTGCAGCTCCGCGAAAACAGGTCCTCAAATCGCGGGAGGTAAACGGCTGACATCACTGCCCCCTCTTTGTTGATCTGAAACACAAATTCAAAGCATATTATCAATCTGTGACCCTTTGGTCATGGAATGACGAATGGGTTTTTCGTTTAGTACAAATTTCGGAAAATGGCGGCAATTTAAAAAAAATCGAATTTTCGCGTTTTTTTCGCATAAAAAGATAAATAATAAATGCAAAAATGTATCTATCGAAAAAACGATCCGTCATTCCGTGAAGACATATTTTCTGAGTATGCTCTCCAAATTTCAGGTCGATATGTTAATTACAGTGGTCAGGAGAATGTCAGCCATTTTTAAAAACGTGTTTTCGAGAAAAACGCGTTTAAAGTTTTGTAATGTGTTTACACAAATGTGTTTATAATTACCGCTAATCGGCAATGCCTGGTCCATAGAGGCATCCCTCCTCTTCATCTAGCTGCTCATGTTGAGCCGCTAACATCTCCCGCTGCTTTCAAGGACAAAGTCTCCGTTAATACAGTCGCAGTAGGCCGACATACGAATAAGAAAACTTATTCGCCCGGCGACAAACTTCTTTGTCCTTAATAAATCTTTTTTCTGAGTGTAGTATGGAAATTCCAATGTCTTTGAAATCATTTTTATACGAAGTCATTTCAACGACTGAACGGTACCAAAAATCAGCGATTCTTTAAAAAAATTCAAGGACCGTCTCCAAAATAGCCAAATATGCAGTACAACGTGGATATAACGGGTTCAAAATCTCCTCTCCCTATATATATATATATTTACACCGATGACGTAAAGTTCAGGCCTGGCTGGCGGCGTGGTGCGAAACGTTGACGAGGAACGCTCTCGCCCGAATTAGAGAGCGCATTATCCGCTTCGAATCGTGTTTTGTTTCCATTATCGAATAACGATTAATGGCACGTTACGTGAATACGTGCGAATCTATATCGCGGAAGAGAGAGGGAGAGAGAGAGAGAGCGAGAAAGAGAGAGCGACGAGAGAAGGAAAGAGGAGTGCGAGTGCTGCGGCAGAAATGGCCGCCGGTGTATATATGTGGACTAAAAAGGGGAGCGGGGCAGGACGAGAGGAGAGGATAATGCCAATCGCCTCTCGCCGAGCGCGCGTGACTGCGTCCACCGACCGCATCGATCGGTATATCGGGATGCTTTTACGGCTATCGATGCCGATATGCTCGCTGGTCGGGAATTGTACAAAACAGCATTCGCGCTCGCACTCTTTGTCCCTTTTCGTCCCTCTTTTCGTCTGTGCGAACCTCTCTCGTTCCTCCCTCGCCACAGCCGGCGCTCAACAATCCTCCGGGATTCGTGTGTGTATGTGTGTGGACCATTGCACATTCGATGCAATTCCAATCGTCCAAATCAGTGACTCCCAGTGCTCTCTCGGCTATATATGCCGATTCTCGCTCATCCATTGGTCTCTCGGTCTCTTCGCAAAGGTGCACATTTGTTCCCCAAATTGACGAACGGATGGGAGTGATTATGGATAATTTCCGACCGTAAACTGTAATTGATAGGGAATTTCTTTGATTCCTCTAATTTTTTTGCACTCTTGTGGTCTTCTGTGTGTGTGCGTGTGCGGGTGTGTGTGCGGGTGTGTGTGTGTGTGTGTGTGTGTGTGTGTGTGCGCGCGCGCGCGTGTGTGTGTGTGTGTGCGTGTGCGTGTGTGTGTGTGCGCGCGCGGGTGTGTGTGTGTGTGTGCGGGTGTGTGTGTGTGCGGGTGTGTGTGTGCGGGTGTGTGTGTGTGCGTGTGTGTGTGTGTGTGTGTGTGTGTGTGTGTGCGCGTGTGCGCGTGTGCGGTGTGTGTGTGTGTGTGTGTGTGTGTGTGTGTGTGTGTGTGCGCGGGTGTGTGTGTGCGTGTGCGCGGGTGTGTGTGTGTGCGCGGGTGTGTGTGTGTGTGTGTGTGCGCGCGCGTGTGTGCGTGTGCGCGGGTGTGTGTGCGTGTGCACGGGTGTGTGCGTGCGTGCGTGCGTGTGTGTGTGTGTGCGCGTGTGTGCGGGGGTGTGCGTGTGTGGGGGGTGTAGGTGTGTGTGGGCGCAGGTGTGTATGTGTGTGTGTGTGTGGATGTGTCTGCGTAGGTGTAGGTGTGTGTGTTGTGTTTGTGTAGATGTAAGTGTGTGTTTGCGTAGGGGTGGGTGTGTGTGTGTAGGTGTTTGTGTAGGGGTGTGCGTGTGTGTCTTTTCCTTGTATCGCGCGACGATAGAATCGTACATATTGGCTCTATTATACCCAATGACGGGAATAACAACCCCATAAATGAGGGGGCGGTATGGAAGGGGTGGTTTAAAAATTAACGATGTGCTCATTGTAAGGATGGAAGATTGGGCTACCAAAGAATAATGGATGCCTGTTACGAAACGAGGCATATCGGAATAATTGATGGGCACACGTCTCGATAATAAGATCATTCGAACGGATTTCTTCACATTTCACACTCGCTGCCCGCACTAACGAACGCAATCTTCTTATTCCGTGCGCAAAGAGCGCGATTAGTAAATAATCGATGTATTGCCCTCGCGAGTCTCTCAACGGGTGGCTTTCGGTGACTCTTCTACTCGCGTCTTTCAGCATTCGATGTGCAATCGGAGTCGCGCACTTTTCGGGCATCACGCGTCTGGAGGGAATATTCCACTGGGATAATCCACGAACGGAATGGCGAAAAAAATGATTTGTCTGGCCGAAAAGCACGATTGTTGACTTCTTATGGCATTTTGTGTGTATTGGTTTTCGTCGTGCAAACGAATTGGTGTGAGCCGAAATTAAGACAATGTCGACATATGTGCGTCGCCTTTTAATGTCGAGCTGCAGGTTTAATTTTTTGACACTTTTTCAAATGAAGCACTGACGCTTTTTGTTGGGGGCCCCGAGCAAACAAAAAACGATTTCTTTTGCATATTCATCACATTCTATATCTATTGTTTTTACTTAACACGTAAAAACCATTATTTGAAGCATAAATTAAGGAAATATCAATGAAAAGTTTGCGCCACCTTGTAATAGTGAACTGTAGGTTTAATTGTTACCAGACTTTTTTTCATCAAGTATTAACCTTTTTCGGTATGGGCACGAAGAAAAATAATCGATTTCTTTTGCATGTTCATCATATTTCGGATCTATCATTTTTACTTGACACGTAAAAAATAACGATGTCAAGCAAAAAATAAGAAAGTATCAATAAAGAGTTTGTCCTTCATTTTCGTAGTGATCTGTAGGCTTAATTTTTCCCAACTTTTTTTATTTCACACACTAACATATTTTCCCTATAGGCCCAACGAAAAGAAACATCGGTTTATTGTGCGTATTCATCACATCCCGTATTTATTATTTTTTATTTAACCCTATGAAAAACAATTATTTCATGCAAAAATTAAGAAAACATCAATAAAGAGCTTGCCCCTTTCAATATTGACCTGCACGTTCAATTTTTTTCATTTTCACACACTAACATTGTTTCCTATAAGCCCAAAGAAAAAAATGTCGATGAGGCACCCTGCGGCGAGATGCAAATATGTTTGTTGCACTATGTTCATTCCGTGACGATTCGTTACCGCTGAATAGTTCCTACACAATTATCAAAACATCAAGCCCGCCTCGGTCTTGGTTGCGCCTCGCGAAGAAGCGCGAAGCACTGTAATTTATACAAAATATAATTTATTAAATAAAAACATGTATACACAAATTTCAAAGACGATTCGATTTTACCTCAGTCGCATATTTGCTGTAGCGCCCTCGGCAAATTTCTGAATTATACGCGTCTATTGGACGAAGTATACCGAAGGGTTGAGAGGGTTATTTGCCGCCGAATGAGGAGCAGCTACTGGGAGATGCGTAGAACTCGATGAGGACGAGATAGAGGCAAGGGGAGAGAGAGAGAGAGAGAGAGAGAGAGAGAGAGAGAGAGAGAGAGAGGGCGTCGCGACATCCCGCACCCCAACAGGATGGGATTTAATCTGTGTCCCGTTTCACGCTCAGTCAAGTGGAACCTTTTTGCCTCACTTTGTGGCGCATGACTCGCTTTTGCCTTAGTCGTCGCGTAGATTAACGTGAAATTATAAATAAAAAATGTTTCTCGTGTGTCTATATATAATATGTACTGTATAATCTTGTACGTACATGTACACATGGATACTAGGGTGTGTCGAAAAGAAAATCAACCTTTGCTCCTTCAGATAATAGTACTAGACTTCTTTAACTCATGTCAAATTTGAACCCAAGTCCCACAAGGAACTCTTGAGTGCCCATTTTTGATTTTGTCGAAACTCATATATGTGATAAAGCGTTGAAAGCCATTAGACACGTATTTTTTCTTATCAACGGAAAACCAGTTTTGAGGGGGGAAACTACTCCTCAAAGAAAGGCATGTCAAGGGGTGGTTTTGGAGTTTCACCCACAAGCAGTCCACCGAACTAAATGAAACAGTGACCAAAATTCTTCTAATGTAAAGTGATGAAACATCCACTATGGAAGTATTGAAATAACATTTAATTAAGGGTTTTCTTTGAGGAGTTTTTCTTTGAGGGTCCCCCCTTAAAACCGTTTTTCCGCCGATAAAGAAAATACGTGTCTGGTAGTTTTCAATTCTTTATCACATATATCAGCTTCAACAAAATCGACGGTGGACAAAACGATTGAATTTGGCGAAAAAATTACTACATTTTGCAATAAAAATTGTTTTTTTTTCTAATTTTCAAAAACATCTAGGGTCATGTTTTAGACAATAAGGTTAAAAATATTTACAGGAAATTTCATCAGAATCGATCGATTAGTTTTCTAGCTATACGTCACGCCATTGTTGAAAATGCAGTTTAGATGATCGTGACATGCCACCCCCATTTTTAGGGATTAATAAAAAACATACCCTGTAAGAGCCAAAAGTAGTAATAAAATATATCCTACGTTTAAAAGATCGTGAAAAAATCTTTCCTTTGAAAAAAAAATAATGAATATCAGCAAATTTTCTCCTCACCCAGAGGTATCTCCCCCCCTTAAGGCATGTTCCTTGTAAATGGTGGCGCTCGATCATTTTTTTTCCCTATTTGGTTCATCCGGATCCGCTTCTTACGTTGAAATTTGCCTCAGTCACTAATTAGTATTGCCAAACCCGGCTGGAAATTCTGAAAGTCTAGCTTTACAGCTGTCGAAAGCTTTTGAGGGATTATATACGGTCAGGAGGCCCAAAAAGATCGATTTTTCAAGAATTTTTCTTGAGAAGACCTTTCAATCTATTAACGTAAAAATTTGTAGACATATTATGGGAAATTTTAACTGTATTTTAACATTTTTCATTTGTAAAATAAATTATTTTGAAAGCTGCTATAGCTGATCTCCGGGAGCATCTCTAAAAAAGGTGTCTTGCGGTGAGCACGATATCGCTGGACTGGATCATCTAAAATGAAGAAACCAAAAAATTTCGTTAATATAATGGATTATTTTGTAATTGATCGGAGGAATAAGCAAAATAATAATTTTTGACAAAATGGCGACTTAAAAAAAAACAATCGATTTTTGACAAAAATTTAGGCCTTAAATTATTTATAAAATGAAAAATATGTATCGGTGAGAAAAAACCTTCGATTAATTACTCAAAAATATACTTGACAGTATTCGCCGGATTGACAAGACATTTTTTGTGTGTGTACTTAAATATATGTACATTACCAAAAATAAAATAAATAAAAAATCGATTTTTCGAAAATTTTATCTGTATATAACCCCTTAAAGAATTGCGATTTTATTGTTTTTGGGCAAATATGCTTAGAAAATGCGAGTGTTACTGTGGAAAATAAAATAAGTGCGTCTTTGCACCAGCTGCAGTTTGTGCAAAAGTAGAAATAGTGAAAAAAAAAGATTTGCAGAGCTGCGCGGACCAGCTTGAAGAATATTCCCCCGGATTTGGTAAATGTCAATCGGGTGTCGAGTTTTTCGATGTTTGAACGCAAGGAGCGAATTTTCCGTATTTATAAAACGAGAGAAAAAATTATTGAATGCTACCACTCGAGCTGGAAAGCTCAAGCACGCCAGACAGTTAAAAAAATTAATTACATTGTTTGAAGATATGAGGTTTCATTTCCCCATATGTAACCCGAGGACAATATTCAAGTTGGATATCGTTAAGAAGATGCCCGCGTCACAGTGGCCGAGAGTAATAAGCCAATCTATATATAAATGTAATCCGAACGTGGCGACAAAAATGATTTTCGGTCTTAGGTTATTGGCTCCTGACCGTCAATGAATTTTCCACCGTATCGTGGCTATTTAGGATTTTTTTTTATCAACGTGGTGACTTTTACTCGACAATATTTAACGAACATTACTACTTGTTACTATGTTCATAGATTACTCCTTTCTTCTCGCGGAGGTGCAGCATCGAGCTGTTTCAGACATTACCCTGCATCGAGGTTCGATAAAAAACTTTTAATACCGATTACTTAATTATTTCGTACTTGTTAAGTTATGGTGTGAATCAAATAGCTGCTTTCGCAAAGACGCTTCGAATCTCAGTGTTTCACATCGTAATTAAATCGCAAAGACAGCTATTCAAGAGATTCGGTTCATGTATCTGTTGAATAATTATAATTACGTTGTGCAGTTTATTGTCACAATTTTTCATAACAATGCACACCAGGATCTGTGACGTGTCCGATCTTTGTTCGTACGGTCACGACGGTTTCCTCCAACTCAAAAACTGTCATGCGTATCTAAATGTAAATAAATTCAGCTGAAGTTCATTCGTTACGTTGAGTGCATTGTTGGCTAAATTGTGCCTGTCTTTTAATGATAGTTTTTTGGTTTTATGAATGGTAAAGTTACAAATTGCTGAAGGAAGAAATGTGTTCGTTTCGCTTGCCAATGGAAGAATTATCCTATATTTGCGCTTTAAAAAAGAAACAAAAGATCGTCGAAACGTGAATTTTGTAGATAAAAATAGTTATAGATTTTTTTTTCGAAAAGAAGTCAGACATTGTAACCATTATTCTACAGTTCTAGAATTAACGATTTTCTAGAAGTCTACCACTTTTCTAGAAGGCTCCTACTTTTATAGAAGTCTACTATTTTTCTAGAAGTCGACTACTTTTCTAGAAATCTACTACTTATCTAGAAGTCTACTGCTTTTCTAGAAGTCTACTACTTTTGTGGATGTCTCCTACTTTTGTAGAAGTCTCCTACTTTTCTAGAGGTCTCCTAATTTTCTAGAAGTCTACTACTTTTCTAGAAGTCTACGCAATAGATCATTTATTTAGAATTCTATATCCGAACATCTAGCTAGAATTCTAGAATATAGATATCGGATACAATTCTGTGACAGAGAATTTTCCAAACATCCAAAATAGAGAATGTTTGAAAGTTCCGGAACAATTTTTTTCTAGAATTATAGAATACAGAATTTTGTAGGATTCTAGTATAGGGAGTTTTCTAAAATTCTAGCATGGAGAATTTTCTAAAATTCTATAAAATAGAAGTAGGCTAGAACTCTGAGATATCGAGTTGCCCAAACTTTCAAAATAGAGAATTTCTTAGACTTTTCGAACAGAATTTTTTTTTCTAGAATTGCAGACTAGAAAATTTTCTAGCATTCTAGTATCGAGAATTTTCTAAAATTCCAGACCAGAAATTTTTCGATAATGCTAGAATATAAAATGTTCTATAATTCCATAATACTTTCAAACAGCTTTCTAGAATAATTAGTCGACGAATTATTCTAGGTAGACATTACAAATTAGGACTTTTTTTAAAAAACGAAACAGAAAAAAGAGAAAAAAACGAATAGAGAGATCTTCGACGTGCGCGTATTAGAGACCGAGGTTTGCAAGAATTATCTTTACCCTCATCGATCGTTGAAGCGTTTAGTTAGGCCGCTGAAGGCGTGTATATATATATATATATATATATATATATATGCTTTGTACATACACGTATGCATATATCTTTATGTGTCAGGTATTCGATCGAGCAAAACCTTTTCACGTTGCCGCCTAACATCAGGTCGTTATACCGGCAGGCATTATAAAAAAGGAGCATCAGAAAAAAGAACGACAACGTGACGAGCCAGGGAGTTGTTGAAGAGCAAAATACCAGTAGACTGGCATATATCTCTTTTCCTTGCTCTCAAGGATGTAGCGCAGTGGCAGCAGCAGCCTCTTCGAGAGTCCTGTATACGTTCCCTCGTTTCTTCTTTGTGTCTCGTGAACGAAAAATTCTCTACTCGTTGAGAGGAGTTAAGCCGGACAGGAGAAAGAGAAAAATAGAGGCAGAGAGAGAGAGAGAGAGAGAGAGAGAGAGAGAGAGAGAGAGAGAGAGAGAGAGAGAAAGGCAGACAGACAAAGACAGAGGTGAATCCTTGGAATACTGACACCCGAGCACCGACCAGAGGTCTCGATATATACGTTTTGGCTAACAGTTCCGAACAAATCTCAGAATGTAGAGACAGAGAGACAGAGAGACAGAGAAAGCATTAGGAAATTCATGTTATTCTGTATCGTGTCCCTTATCCCAAAGCATTCACCAACTTTCCGAGCCCTTTTATGCCTATTGGCAATTTTGTAACACGATGCCAACGTTTGTGGCAATTTGCTCACCCCATAGGACAATTGGATAACGAGCTGAGTTTTTGCAGTCGCAGGATTGAATTTATGAGACGGAATGACGGATTTAGAGTTTGAAAAGGAATTTCTCGACGTAATGGTAGCAATAATTGAAAGCTTTGTGTATTTTTAGACCATTGTAGTTGCGTTCGTGCGTCCTCCGTGAAGATGTATATATAAATACGTACAAAGGGGTCTTGTGCTATATATATATATAATATGAAATTTGCAATTGTTACTATCCGTCACAAATATAGATATAGAAAAACATCCGTAATAAACTCCTTAAGGTGGGAGACACCTTTGGGCGAGGAAAAAATGGCAGACTTTATTTTTTTAAAGGCAAGATTCCTTTACCATTTTCGAGGCTTACAACGAACATCACTTTGGTGTCCTCTTCCGATTTTGTTGAAACGTTTTTATGCGGAAGAATATCAAAAACTAAGAGACACGTATTTTTTTTAATCGGCGTAAAACCAGTTTTCAGGGGTGAAACGCAACCTCAAAAACGGGGATGTTTTTCGCTTTTCGTCAATAACGTTTTAACGGTACGAGATAAAAAAAATGTTCAAATTGCAACAATGTTTATTTTTTGGGTACTATACATTGGAGATGAGAACGATAACGTTATCGACGAAAAACGAAAAACACCCCTATTTTCGAAGGTGCGCTTCACCCCTTACAACCGTTTTTCCGCCGATAAAAAAAATACGTGTCTCTTAGTTTTTGATACTCTTCCACGTAAAAAAGTTTCAACAAAATCGGACCAGGACACCAAAGTGATGTTCCTTGTTAGGGTATGTTTTATTGCCACTTTTGGCTGTTACGTGGTATTTTTTTTATTAATCTCTAAAAATGACGAAGGTATGGCAAGATTTTTTGAACGGGTTGCGACGGACGTTGTCAGACAGCCAAACCAACGAAGATTTTTCTTTTATTTACGCTCATGCGCAGAATACGAACCAAGAAAAAGTAATAAATTTTGAAAATCGATTAAATAGTACGCTTCGAAACAAAAAGATTGAGTTTTCCGAAAAAATGGGTACATTTTGCGATAAAATAAATACTTATTTTTGTATTCAAAAACATTTAGGGTCGTGTTTGAGACAATAAGGTTGGCAAGATTTATACCAATTTTGATCAGAATCGGTCGATTAGTTTTTTAGCTATACGTCACGCCAGTTTTGAAAATGCAGTTTAGAAGACCGTGCCATACCTTCGGCATTGTTAACGATTAATTTAAAAAAAAATACCATTTAAGAGCCAAAAGTAGTAATAAAACCTACCCCAAGTCTGAAAAATGGTGAAGAAATCTATCCTTTAAAAAAAAGTCATGAAAATCACCAAATTTCTTCCTCGCCTAAAGGTACCTCCCCTCTTAAAAGTGTAGAGCCAAAAATCCGTCAAGGAACCACTCCAACGTCTATTTTTTGCACGTACGTCTGTACCCCCGTAGGGATAGTTTATCGTTAGACTGAGCAGATATGATCGCTGAAGAATCGGCAGTAGTTGACGGCCTCGGCCCATAGCGAGCACGGTCTACCTGGGCCGATTCTCGGATGGGTGACCGCTTAGCCGCGCTCTAGCTTCCACGCCATCTACCGAGTCTTCTCCACAGTTCCTCTGTGCCCTCGTGCAAGTGCGATACAGCAGGGCATCAGGAAACGAGTAGCTTCGTTCGGGGGCGGTTCTCCAAGGGACCGGAAGTAGCAAACTGGCAAGTGCAGGGTGAAAGTGGTGGGGTTGGGGTCATAAAAGACCGCAAGCAAGAGCAGTTTGTGTCTTGAATCAGTTGATTCTGTTTATAGTGTCAGAAGAAGCGGGTATTACTTTTGCAGTCACGATAGTTCGTTGACACAATCGTTCCGCAACAAGAGTAGATAATGGAACAATTGCTTGACGTGAGAAGAGGGTGGGTCTTCGTGATGTTCGTCGTATCGCCATAACGACGCAGAAAATCTTTGACACAGCCGCAAGTTTGTTGAAAGCAGAGTGGTATGAGAAAGAGAGAGAGGGAGGGAGAGGGGGGAGAGAGAGACACATTGATTGATTGATTGATTGATTGATTGATATTATTTATTATGCCCAAGAATACTATCGGGCAAATTTGACTAAGCAGACGAATCGAAAATCATACACACGAAGATACAATAGAAATAAAAAGATTCTATATAATATAAAAACTAAAAACTAAAGGTGAAGAAAACTACTACAAACAGTACAAGAAATCATACAGTAGAAAATGAACAGAATCTATATAATAAAAATCATAATAACAGCAATAAATTGTTGTTCGTCAAGGAGTTAGGCCACTCTAGAGGCCGAAAAAATAGGCTTTTCGAGGATTTTTTTCTCAGGAAAACTACAAAATAAATTGAAATTACAGAAAAGGGTGTTTATCATACATATCAGTGACTGTATACAATAATTTCTTTGAAGCGATTAATTTCAAAATGGCGGCTGTGCAGCGATTACCTCAAAACTTCATTTTTTAAGTTGGCCGGAAACATAACTCTGACAATTTTCAACGGATTCACTTGAAATGTTGAATATATCTTGAAAAATACATTGCCCATGGAAGTACGTAGGATTTTTTTATATTGCATAGTTCATTTGTTATTAACAATTGTCTGACAAAATTTTTCACTTCCCAAAAATTTGCCTAAAAAATCTTCAGATAATTAATGACAAATGAACTATGCAATATGAAAAAAATCCTTCGTACTTCCATCGACAATGTATTTTTCAAGATATGTTCAACATTTCAAGTGAATCGGTTGAAAATTGTCTGAGTTATGTTTCCGGCCAACTTAAAAAATGCAGTTTTAAGATAAACGCTGCACAGCCGCCATTTTGAAATTAATCGCTACAAAAAAATTATTGTATACAGCCACTGATATGTATGATAAACACCCTTTTTTGTTGACTCGGGTTGTTTGTAGTTTTTGTGAAAAAAAATCCCCAAAAAGCCTATTTTTCGGCCTCTAGAGTGGCCTAAGGTTTTTACAACACAAAAGATACAAAAGAAATTAAAAGATTCTGTATAAAAACGAACGAGGAAACTTAAACGTAAAAAACGAGAGAGAGGTAGAGAGAGAGAGAGAGAGAGAGAGAGAGAGAGAGAGAAAAGCGGGTGGGGATGTTTTGCGAATTTACGGCGACCCGAGGCGTGGAACCTTGAGGGCGATGGAGGGTTTTCGGTGAGAGGTTCACGGGCGTTTGCGTGTGCACCCCTTGGGCGACGTTTTCTCTCATCGTCGTCGTCCTCGACAACGCCGACGAGTACGACGACGTCGGGCAAGAGTAGCAAAGAGCCCACTTAAATTACATTCCAACTATTTCTTGTCACTCTCTCGCTTTGAAAAGTGGAACTCATCGTGTCACGGGATTAATTAAATTCGTTAATTGCACGATGCATTTAGCACTTGTGCGCGACGCTTTCCCACGGAATTGAGAGCTCACTGTTCTCGTTCACGTCACATTGTTCGGACAGATTGCTGAAAATTTTTGAGCTTGAAAAATCGGCTATTTTGTGCATGTAAAAGAAAAAGAAATGATCACGAAATTTCAGAATTTTTATTTTATATTATATGATAAATTGTTGTAAATTTATCACATCGGGTGCAACGATGCTGTAAAGCAAGCACGACGTAACGGTGAATCTCATCGTACTTGGCGCAAAATTTCACGGGGAAAAAACTACCCCTGTGATGATCAGTCGCACGCTCGGGAAAAATTCTTTGAAGTTGGCTCATATCGAACCGAGAGAGAATGGAGCAGATAAAAGGGGGTGGGAGGCTGGATAGGGAGAGGAGAGAAGGTTGAAAGAAAATAGATATAAAAATGGAGATATATAACCTGTAGCCTGACAAAGATATACGACAACTATCCCGTCCATTATCGATTTTAAGCAAAAAACGAAGACTCTTTTCTTTATAGTTATCTCGAGCCAGCCAATGGGATAATCATGCTATTAATATGATGGAAGTTCTTTTCTTTTTCTTTTTGCTACAAGGGTGCAATGCTCTCGTTGTGACCTCTTTCTACCTATGCGCACAATGTTTTTCACTCTCCTATGCAAACTCGCGTAGAAGAGAAAGAGCACTTGTTGATACATGTTTATTTGATGAAGAATAGCGAGAAAAGATTAAGGGCCTGCATCTAGAGGCCCGCAAAAATTGCCAAATTTGGATTTTTTTCTGAGAAACGGTTGGTGAAACAGAAACGCATTTTTTTTAAACACAAAGGTACATATAATGAGAGCCTTAAAAAAATTACCAATAATACGAGGAAACACAAAAAACATGGCTGCTGGCAGATGGTGAAATTATTTTCGCGACGTTCGGCGGTGGACACTCCCCGGACTAAACTGTCCATCCGAAATCGGAAAACCAAACGGATTGTTTAAGTTTATAATAAATACGAGTCGTTGACGATCGTTTATTTTTTAAATAATTATTTTTAACAACGTGGCGACGAATTGAAAGTCGAGCATACAAAATCTATTGAAAAAGTCGTCATTTTTACCTAACTATCAAAAAATGAGGATCGATTTTAGAAAAGTGAGATCGTCAACGACCTTTAAATGTTTCTCACCGTATCTTCTGTAAATTTGGAAATAATTAATCAAGTGGTTCTCGAGATATCGTGTCCACTTACTTTGAAAGCAGTATCATCTGCCAGCGGTCATGTTTTTGTTGTGTTTCGATATTTTTAGGTGATTTTTTTTAAAGGCTCTCAGTTGATAGACCTTCCTGTTAAAAAAAATACGGTTCTTTTTCACCAATCGTTTCCCAGAATTTTTTTTCGGATTTTGGCCCTTTTTCAGGCCTTCAGGTAGATGTAGCCCCTTAAGGAGTTTTGGGACAATTGACGATATGTTACCATTTGATCCAAATTTATGCAGTCAATTCTTTGTCATATGCTGAATACACCCTCTAAATTTTAAGTCGATCTTCTACACCCTTTTTAAACAAATTACAATTGAAGCAACACTTTTTAACATAGGGAGCCTGAGCTCATCGCTGAATGGCAGTTTTATGCACGAAATAGTGTGAAAAAATGTTTAAAATGTTATGAAAAACTGTCAAATCACTCAGTACATTATGACACTAATAACGAATTTTTTTAACATGCTGAGTGAAAAACCGTCAAATTACTCACAATTAGATTTCGATCAAGAATAACATATCTCAAATTGAACGCAAAAAGGAACATCGGAAATGGTAGCATACATAAGGTAGTCGACCCTCAAACGCGTTTTTCGTAAAACCCAAAAACCGGATCTTCTAATATTTTTGGCTCTCTCGAATGCAGTTGGGTCGTTAAAATATTTGAAAAATGTTTCCAAGTTATAGAAATTGTTCAACTTTCAACGCCTATATATTTCTACCAATTCACCCCCTCGGAATTGAAAACATGCATCCTCATTATTCGCCATAAGCATTATCCTCCAATTGCTTTCAATCTAATATTTTTATCGGAAATATGCGAAACTGCAAAAATCAGTCTGAGGGTGTCCAACTTGAATGGTAATTTTCACCCCTTAAAAACGTTTTTACGCCGACAAAAAATACGTGTCTCCTACATTTCGATGAAAAATAACATAAAAAATTGAGCGAAATCGGATTGTCCTTATGACAATTTCGCCTCCCTTCACATTATGACAATTAGGCATCTCCCTGTGTTAAAAAGGGTTTGTTCAATTGTAAATTTTATAGAAACGGTGTAGACGATCGATTTAAAATTTGGAGGGTGCCTTCAGTATATGGCAAAGAATTTACTGTATAAATTTGAATCAAATGGCATCGTCAATTCCCCAGAAATTCCTTAATCAGACTTTCCCAAATAATTACAATTCGCTGCTGTTTAATCGTGATAAGAAATATGCGAAACTGCAAAAATCACTCTGAGGGTGTCCAACTTGAATGGTAATTTTCACCCCTTAAAAACGTTTTTACGCCGACAACAAAAAATACGTGTATCCTAGATTTCGATGAAAAATAACATAAAAAATTCAGCGAAATCGGATTGTCCTTATGACAATTTCGCCTCCCTTCACATTATGACAATTAGGCATCTCCCTGTGTTAAAAAGGGTTTGTTCAATTGTTAATTTTATAGAAACGGTATAGACGATCGATTTAAAATTTGGAGGGTGCCTTCAGTATATGGCAAAGAATTTACTGTATAAATTTGAATCCAATGGTATCGTCAATTCCCCAGATATTCCTTAGTCAGGCTTTCACAAGTAATTACAATTCGCTTCTGTTTGGTGAGTGTCAAGCACTCGTACCGTTGATGCTCTGGCCTTTGCTTCTCGATCCTTGTAGCCCTCGCGATTGATGGGAATGGAGACATATTTGTATGTTTACCCTTTGGCACGTCCGTGCTCGCTTGCTGTTGACCCAACGGATGCTAATGCTACACAAATTTCATACACGTACATATGTATGTAGATGTAACTATGCGTATGCTATAACGACAGATCGATCAATGACACTTGACGTTTCGTTTCCACAGAGGAAGATTTGATGCACGGGGGTGGTCCGGGAATCGGTGGGGGTTCCATGGTCGGTCAGAACTCAATATTTGGGTGCTCGGCTGCCGGACACAGCGGGGTTAATCAGCTCGGTGGCGTTTACGTCAATGGGAGACCGTTGCCCGACGCCACGAGGCAAAAAATCGTCGAATTGGCCCACAGCGGGGCTAGACCCTGTGATATATCGCGGATTCTCCAGGTCAGCAATGGCTGCGTCTCCAAAATACTCGGGAGGTAAGAAAAGTCGAAAGAATTCAGTGAAAATCGTCCGAGCCCTTTTTAAGTGCAGTTCAACATTTTTTAAGGGGGCTGGAGGAAATTGCTGAATTTCGGGATTTTTTTTTCGAGTAAAGATTTCTTCACCGATTTTGAGACTTAGGGTATATTTTGTTACTACTTTTGGCTGATACATGGTTTTTTTAAGTAGTGTTAATCTTCAAAAATGGCGGAGGTATGCCACGGTTTTCTAAACGCGTTGCGGATATTGTCAGACGGCGTGACACGTAGCGTCGGAGGGATTATTCTGAGAAAAAATTAACGAAGATTTTTCTTTTATTAACACTCTTGCGCAGAGTATGAACCAAGAAAAAGTGAGAAATGTTGGAAAACGATGAAATGGTACGCTTTGAAAAAAAAAACATTGAATTTTCCGAAAAAAATGCTACATTTTGCAATATGAAAAGACTTTTTTATTTTCAAAGACATGTAGGGTCATCTTTTAGATAATAAGGTTGCAAAGATTTATACCAGATTACATCAGAATCGGTTGATCAGTTTTTTGGCTATGCGTCACGCCAGTTTTGAAAAAGCGGTTTAGAAGACGGAGCCATACCTTCGCTATTTTAAAAGATTAACAAATTTAAAAAATACCATGCAACAGCCAAAAGTAGTAGTAAAACAAACCCTAAGTCCAAAAATGGTAAGAAATCTTTCCTTAAAAAAAAGTTATGAAAATCAGCAAAAAATGTCCTCGCCTAAATCTCGCTTTTTAATTCGGCCCTAAATTCCATTTTTTGAGGTAGCTGGTCAAATCCCTAAAGCCTAAAAAGTAGTAATAACTAACTAACTCACAGTCTAAAAAATAGTAAAGAAATCCTTCTTTAAAAAGCAAAATAATAAAAATCAGAAAAAAATGCCTCGCCTAAATCACACCCCTTAATTCCGCCCTAAATTTCAGTTTTTCTTGTAGCTGGGCATATTTTTTCGCGGAAATAGCGTATCGTATGGACCATTTTCGGATAAAATTTTGCGGATATTCGCCGACGGCTTCAGATTTTTCGGGGTTTGAGAGAAAAACGCATTTTTGACCCTTAAAATTTCCCAAATTTTATATATTCGGTAACTTTTTTCACGGTGATATACAAAGTATTTTAGCCGAAACGTCGTAATTCAATTTCACGAAAATTGGTTGAATCTTCAGATTTTAAGGGGGTTTCAATTGATTATGAAACATTTTCGTAAAGTTTGTCGCCGCGTCGATTATACTATACGAGCTTTGATATTCGACGCCACACGTGACTTGACATTTGGTCATAACGTTTCGGTGATTATCGTGTTGGGCAGATACTACGAGACCGGGTCGATAAAGCCTCGCGCGATTGGTGGAAGCAAACCGAGGGTCGCGACGACGCCGGTCGTCAACAAGATCGCGGACTACAAGCGCGAGTGTCCCTCGATATTCGCGTGGGAAATTCGGGATCGGCTGTTGCAGGAGGGCGTCTGCAATAACGACAACATACCAAGTGTAAGTACACATGACAATTGTGTTCGCAAGTTCTCCATACGGAAATGATTTTAAGGGGTCAGGCCACTCTAGAGGCCAAAAAGATAGGTTTTACGGGGATTTTTTTTTCAGAAAAACTACACAATAAATCGAGATTACAAAAAAGGGTGTTTATCATACATATCAGTGACTGTATACAATAATTTTTTTGAAGCGATTAATTTGCAAAATGGCGGCTGTGTAGTGTTTATCTCAAAGCAGTTTTGAGATAAACGCTGCACAGTCGCCATTTTGAAATTAATCGCTCAAAAAAAATGATTGTATGTAGTCACTGATATGTATGATAAACATTCGTTTTTGTAAACTCGATTTATTTTGTAGTTTTTCTGAAAAAATCCCCAAACAGCCTATTTATTTGGCCTCTAGAGTGGCCTAAGGCCTTAAGGCGTTACCCCCACTTGTAGCGCAAAAAAAGGCCTTTTTCATGAATTTTTTCAAAGAAAATTACAAAACTTTTTTAATCGATCAATATACCATCTTAAAGAACACATCTTGAAGAACTTTCGGTAATTTTTTTATTGAAAAATATTACATTGTTTAGTGGCAAATGGCCGTTAATGAAATAATGTTTTTATATACACGGTTTGCGGTGACCAACATTGCGGCGAAGTGGATCATCTGAAAAAAAAAATGCGGATGGATTTAGTCAAATATAAGTATAAACTAATCTTTAATCGAAGGATTTTAAAAAATATTCATTTTTCACAAAATGGTGGACAGTCAAAGTTAATGGTTCGATTTTAACGAAAAAAACGTCCGTTTTTTGGCTATAAAACGGTCATTTTTTTCGAAAAAAAAATCGAACGATTAAAGACTACATTTTTATGTATTAAATAAGCCTGCAAAATTTCAAGAAGATCGGTTCATTAGTGTTCGAGTAATCTTGGTCACCGACTTCAGAAATGCCATTTTGAGAAAAATGCGTTTAAAGTTTCAATTTCGGTTTACACGAAAAAAAAAATTTTTTTGTAAACTTACATAGAGTCAACTATTCCGGGCATAAAAAAAACTGCACTTCAAATTGCACTTAAAAAATGCAATAAAAAAAATCGATTTTTTCAAAATCGCAAGTGGGGGGGGGTCCCCTTAACCGTTCGAAATCGTATTGATTGGGCGATCCAGCTGAGTGCCCTCGAAAAGACAAGATGACATAAGTTCGTCCATTTCTTGATACAACCTAAAAAGAACAGCCTGATCGTATGAGCAATTTTTGTTGTTGCTCGGAAAGCCATCCCCAACGCGAGTTGTTGTCCAACACCTTGAAATGACATATGCCACTGACAGGTGTGGGTGGTGTTGCCAACACGAGAAAAAATAAAACAATTGAAAGCACTGCGTACGTTTTGGTAGCGCGCACTCTTTGGTGGCTCTACAGGGGCTGGGTTGAAATTCCGAACTTTGAATGCTCCGACGGTTTAAAATTCCGAATTTTAATATTCCGAAATTCAAGATGGGGCCGGGTTGAAATTCCGAACTTTGAATGATCAGAACACTCAAAACTCCGAAAGATCAAAACTCCGAAAGAAGTTTATACGAAAGACCAAAACTCCGAAAATCTGAACATCGTCCAAATAATTCGGCTATGGAAGTTTTAAAAGTTTTTAAATTTTCATTAAATCGATGAATTATTTCAAGAATTTTTTTTATTAAGAAATGATTTTGCGGCAATATTGAAATTTGTCTAGACGATGTTATCCGTTCTACATCATTTACGGTCAACTGCGTAGACTTTCGCTGGCATGATCTTGACATGGGAGCCGGATTGAAATTCCGAACTTTGATTGCGCCGACGGTTTAAAATTCCTACTTTCAAGGTAGTACCTCCACAGAAGAGTTGAATAAAGAAATGGTTGAAATTTGACATATATGTTATTTAATACATTATCCAAACATCTGTGCAATTTAAATAAGTTTGACCACCCCAAACCTGAGATATTTACACTTAAAGTTGGCTTGGTTTACACGTAACAAATGCGTTATGATGGGCGAACAGAGCATCATTAATTTTACCGTCAAAACTAAAATTAAGAAATTGATAAAAAACGAGGATAAGCTAGAGTAAGACATCACGAATAATGTGAAAAAAAATGAGAATGATTCACCATCTAGTTTCCAAGATATAACCATGAAAAGCCCTCACAATTTTGGTGCAAAGTCTGGCAAAGCCTGGAAAAAAAACAATTGGGGCAAAGCTTCGACAGTCCCGGCAAAAAGTTTACTGGCAATGGTAGATCAAAAACACAATATAAAATATATTTTACGGCAATAAATGATATCCATCGTATTATCTACTAGGACCGAGTCAATATTGCGTAGTTTTTAATTTTATTTATTACTAATTAAACCAATTGTCAATATTTTAAACACGAACATGGTATGTAAACTTTTGGTTGAGATTTTCGCAGAGGTACTACCTTAATGTTCCGAAATTACAAGGTTCGTCAAGATCGTGCCACCGAAAGTCTACTCAGTTGACTGTAAATGATGCAGAACGTATAACACTGTCTAGACAAAATTCAAAATGGACGTAAAATCACTTCGTAATAAAAAAAAATTCTTGAAATAATTCGTCGATTTATTGAAAATTTTGATAATTTAAAAACTTCCATACCCGAATTTTTTTTCCGGTGTTCAGATTTTCGGAGTTTTGGTCTTTCGTGTTAAATTCTTTCGGAGTTTTGATCTTTTGGGGTGGTATTCTTTGGGAGTTATGAGCGTTCTGATCATTCAAAGTTCGCAAAATTTCAACCCGGCCCCGTTCAGATTTTCGGAGTTTTGGTCTTTCGGCGTAGCATTCTTTCGAAGTTTTCAGCGTTCTGATCATTCAAAATTCGGAATTTCAACCCGGCCCCGCTCTACCCTACACTCGCCACTTCTACCCAAACGTCGTTTTCCCATATTCCAAAACATTCTGACAAGATTGCCATTAAAATTTCGGCAACCTATCCAAGAACCCCAAAACTTTCCCCACAAGGGAAGCAAAAGGACGCTTCCATAGGAAGTAAGAAAGTGTCGCGTTTGGCTTCGCGCGTTGGCGATGGATCCGCCGCCGCGGTCATCAATGAACCGCGCAGTAGGTCGGAGACGGGCGTAGGTGATTTCGATGCTGGTAGAAGACTTATCAAGGGCGATACACGCAGAGGCACCCATGTATATACATATATATGTAGTCGTAGGTAGGGAGATTCCGAGGGCGAGTTTGGTGGGCACGGCACTTACCCGTCGGATCCGGCCACTCGACCCTAATCAAAGTCTCGTCAATACGATCGGCTTGGGTGGGGTAATCGGTCCATTACGCGAACTCGACCGTCGTGTCCAACCCTCGTATGAGAGAACAGTGGCTACCGTGTGTGTGTGTTTCTGTGTGAGCAGAGAAGCTCCGCTATACGCGCTTTTCGCGACTCACTGCGTCCACCCTCTAGGTCCCGGGAACGCGATCGTGCCAACATAGCGTTGTATACTGGAAACGCTTCAAGAAGAATTCGCCCCCATCCTCAGATCTGCCTCTTTCTGTCGTATGATGCAGGGTTGATGTGCTCTCTCTCTCTCTCTCTCTCTCTCTCTCTCTCTCTCTCTCTCTCTCTCTCTCTCTCTCTCTCTCTCTCTCTCCCTCTCTCCCTCTCTCTCGTTCTCTCGTATGATGCAGGGTTGATGTGCTTTCCTCTCGTCCGGCAAACATACTTCCTGCTATCCAAGCCATCGTACGGTTCCCTACCATTGCCGCAGCCCCCCCCCCCCCCCGCCCCCGGGGACAGTGTACTCGGATGAGCGATGAACGGAGGTCACGTACGTACTAACGCGTCTCCGGCACGCGACGGAATGCAACCAGGGGAACGGTGTCCCGATGAGCCACCACCCAAAGAGAATCACGGTTCCCGTTGGCTTTTCACCAATGTACGGAATACGAGGCGAGGAAAAATTAGAAATTACAATTTATTATTCCTGTAGTATATTCGTTTACGCCGCGTAAACGATTGGCATCGGTTTTCTGGTATTTTTCGTCCTTGAAACTACGGCTTCCTTTGCTTCCTTTGCTTCCTTTTTTTGATACCTGATGGAGGCAGCTTTATTGACGTGGAAATATTTTTTTTGGGGATTTTTATCGGGATTTGTCACCTCGTAGGCGGAGACATTAGAAGGCACGTTGTATAGTTTAAAAACTATTATATTTATTAATTATATTTATTTATATTATATTAATATTATTAATATAATATAAATAATTATTAATTATTAAAAATATTTATTAATTATATTTATTTGTATTATATTACATATAATATAATTAATATATTATATTTATTAATTATTAATTAATATAAATATTATAGGGAGTTGGTTATTTTGGCGATGTAATGATGCGCCTGGGAAGGTAAATGTGACGATTCTTTTAACTTGCCAATTTTAATGGAATTTTGTAAACATTTCGTGCGTTTTTGGGTATTTTTCATTAGCTCTACTTTGGGCATAAAATAATAATAATAATTTTATTCATTATTGACATTATAATTAATATTAATTAATAAATATATTCATTTTTATGATATTATCAAATTAATTAATATAATTGATTAGTTATTAATCAATATTATAGTTAATGTTAATAGTTAATTATATTGTTGTAATTATTTTATTATTATTTTGTTGTTGTTGTTGTTGTTTTTATGACGATTAATATGTTTTATCTCTTCATCAACCTATGATATTTCATTATTAATTCACGTTGCACTCCGCTCAAAAAATGTCCCTCCATATTCGATATATTCACCTACCAAAAACTATAGTCAGCTTTTATTCCGGGCGAACCCGTCTCGACGGTATGCTACTTTCTCCATTCCGTCGGATCTTGGTCTCGTACGGAAAGTGAATGCTCTGGAGCATTAATTGCTCCTCGACTTGTAAGATTGCAGCTTCAATGTATACCAAAGCGAGCGTATAACTCACTTGCGCCGAGCGCGAACTGTCGCAAAACTTACTTCGGAACTGCAGGTTACAACTTTGACACAGTGTAAATTTGATCCAGCGCGTGAATGAGCTCTTGAAAATCGTTTGTACAAAACAGGAGTACAAGAGCACCTGCCAACGAGGAATAAAATTCTCAGATGTTGATGAATATTATGTCAGAGAAACATTAAAAAATCATTTACGAGAAGGTTACCAATGAGCTTCGTAGGAGAGAAATTAAGATTTTTTTTTATAAACAGCGATTCTTGATGAATGAATAATTTATTGAAAAATAAGATAATTGATAAATACTTGATAAATAATTTGAAATAAAATACTTGATACGTCATGAATAAAATACTGCACAAATAAATAATTCATTATAAAATTAAGACAATTTTGACAGGGCGTAAAAGCTCGAAAACCTTGTTTTCAATCAAGAAAAATTAATAAAAAATAAAATACGTGTTAAATAATTTTTAATAAAATACTTTATAAGTATGTCATGAATAAAATACTTCACAAATAAATAATCCATTATAAAATGAAGACAATTTTGACAGGGATCGTAAAAGCTCGGAAAACTTTTTTCAATACAGAAAATATATTGCAAAATAAAATACTTCATAAATAATTTGAAATAAAATACTTCATAAATGATTTAAAATAAAATACTCGATAAATAATTTTTAATATAATACTTGATGAATAATTTTTAATAAAATACTCGATAAATACGTCACGAATAGAATATTACACAAATAAATAATTCATCAAAAAATTGAGACCATCTTGAAAAGGTTGGGATCGTAAAAGCTCGAAAGGGTATACAAGAGAGCATACAAGTGCCATTGGAAAGTGTCAAAAATGGTCTGCCTATCGATTATACCAGCTTTGGCGAGTAACATTTCATTTTTATGGTTTTTGCATTCGGATCATCGTGACATTGGTAAAGTATATTAGGCGTCCGGTGTATCAGGACCCCGACGGTTCTGGCACGCGTAAGCGTCGTTATCCACCGTCGTTCTCATGCTCTTCCTATGTGGCAAGGGGATGCTGAGTATTCCGCGCGCCAGCCCTTATACGGCCCCGCCGCAATGGCGGGGGTTGATCAATCAGGTCTGCCTATAAAAGACCCACCGAACCGTGAAAGAAAAAAAAGGGACGCCGAGGCACGGTGAAATAATGCCTCTGGCCTGTGCGAAACGAATACGCCAACTATCCGAAGAGCATGGGAATTCAACGCGCCCTTCGATGCACTTTTTCTCTCGTTCCATCATTTTTCTTTCATGGCTCGAGGAAATTGACAAGAAAATTCCTCAAAAGTTGCCGCATTTTTCCATCAAGACCGATTCCTTTGACATTATTGCAGAGGTGAAGTTTGTTTGGACCGCAGGCCCTGCATGCTATTCAGAGCTTTAACTATCTTAAAGCGGGGAACCAATTTAAGAGAACGTTTTTTAGTGATTTTCGTGATTTTTTACAAGAAATGAATTAATAGAATTTATTCAAACTTTGGGAATATTTTATACATATTGTCGAACAAATATTTTAATTTTTTCGAAGCATTTCCTCCGAAAATATTAAGAACATTTTTTCCTTCTATATGAACCTAACTCTGACCAAAAATTGATAATTTCCTTTTTTAGGGGTGTTGAAACAAAAGGGTATAATCTTGGCCATTATTATATAACCATTTTTGCTATAAAAAATATACTTTAAACAATGATATTACCCCAAATGTAGGTCCATATAGAGCGTAATTATATAAAGAAACTATCACTTCATAAAATTATAGGTTAGAAATTTTTAAACTAGAGTGTACACAGATTGCAAAAAGTCGTTTCGAGAAAAACGCGAGTAAAAAACCGAAAACAAAAATTCAAGGCAGTAATGAACTATTTATACTACCTTGGTAACATATTCTTGAACTGGTTTCCCGTCTTGAATGAAAATAATAACAATTATAATCATATTTCACTTTTCCAACTCCGATATCGAAATATCAGGATAATTCGAGTCCAATATCGGATTTGTGGTCCGATATTCCGGTTTCTCGATATTATCGAAATCCAGTGCTGCTCATAAAATGAAAAGTTTTCGATTAATCATAAATCCCTGACGTACTTCTCTGCGAAATGCAATTAGGAACACAACTTTTAAATTTGAAGTAAATCGAGTGAAAGTTGTCGAAGTTATTTGTCACGCCGATTGGAAAAAAGCTGTCTCGAGAAGTTTCGAGTAGTCGGCCATTTTGCACATCGAAAAAAAAACAATCTTTTCTAACAGCTTGACATTCATACTAAATAAATGTGTAATTAATTTTACGAGTGAATCACTTTTTCAAACGAAAAAAAAATGTTAAACTCGCACATGATTTTGTACCCGTTGTGGCCTAACCCCTTAATTTTATATCCCGGACCGGGTGCAGGAGCGCCAGGCCACGTACGATACACGGGGATGAACGCGCGCGAAAAGCGTCGTTGCGGCGCGTATATCGACGATGCGAAGAGGGTGGTCCGCCAGAGGGGCGCGGGCGGTTGGATCACGAATTGGCGCGGCGGGGTGAAGGGGGGAGGGTGTAGACCGAAGAGAGACGGAGAAAGTTGGGCCGAGGGGGTGACAGAGAGCAAGAGGGGAGAGGCTGAGCGAGAGGCTGAGCGAGAGGCTGAGCGAGAGCGAGAGAAGCCGAGAGATGGAGGCCTTGATGGCGGAAAGCGGGTAGAATCAGGGTGAATGGGATCAGTTAAGCGTGTTGCACAATTATTCGTGTCCGGTCGCGCGTGTAATGGTCTGCATCGACGCTGCGGCTGTTGTGTGGCGAAAACCCGGGGAACAGCAGCAGCCGACGCGAAAGCGGCAGCACAGCATCGAGAGGGCTTACCGTGTACATACAGAGCACAAAACTACACTGTACATACTGATGTGGGGATTCTCGCTTCGGCTGCGTTAAAAAAACGCGCGATACACCCCCCCCCTCCCCCCGCGGCCGATCGCACCCTTTCGAGTCTTCCGTCGCTTGCTCGCAGTCCGCGAGAAGGCGGACAATGTCAGTCGGCTCGTGCGTTGGTTCGTACTACTTGCAGGCTGTCGCGCGCGTTGGATCAGGCAACTGCGTCGCTGTGGGAGGATTTTTCGCTGCAAATGTCTGGTGTACACAAAATGCAATAATTTAAGATGAAAAGCTGAGGAGAGAAAAGCTGTGTGAGAGAGGTGGGGCAAAAAAAAGCTGAAATTTGATTTTTTCCGATGGACAAAGCAGATGTGGAGAAAATCAGACGGAAGTGACGTTGTGGGTAGACCAAGCCTCGTATTTTGTGTTAAAAATTTATTTTAAATTGTTTTATATGTATCTGTCAGAATTTTAATTCATTGGAGAACAAGTGTTGAGCGATGGCCAAATAAGAACTTGGGCAGATATTCGAATAAAACTAATTCGAGAGTAATGCTTATGGCGAATAATAAAAAAATGCGCTTGATGTCTCAAGGGGTTAGGCCACTCTAGAGGCCGAAAATAGGCTTTTCGGGGATTTTTTTTCAGAAAAACTACAAAATAAATCGAGATTACACAAAAGGGTGTTTATCACACATATCAGTGACTGTATACAGTAATTTTTTTGAAGCGATCAATTTCAAAATGGCGGCTGTCCAGCGTTTATCTCAAAACTGCATTTTTCAAGATGGCCGGAAACATAACTCACACAATTTTCAACCGATTCACTTGAAATGTTGAATATATCTTGAAAAATACATTGTCTATGGAAGTATGTAGGATTTTTGTTATATTGCGAAGTTCATTTGTTGTTAATAATTATCTGACGATTTTTAGGCAAATTTTTCACTATCCAAAAATTTAGAAATATGCGAAAGTGCAAAAGTCACTCTAAGGGTGTCTAGCTCTGAGGGTAAATTTCACCCCTTAAAACTGTTATTCCGCCGATAAAAAAAAATACGTGTGTTTTGTGTTTCGATGAAAAATAACATATCCAAAACATAAGGCGTTACCCCCACTTGTAGCGCAAAAAGGGCCTTTTTCATGAATTTTTTTAAAGAAAACTACAAAACTTTTTTAATCGATCAATATACCATCTTAAAGAACACATCTTGAAGAACTTTCAGTAATTTTTTTATGGAAAAATATTACATTGTTTAGTGGCAAATGGCCGTCAATGAAATAATGTTTTTATATACACGGTTTGCGGTGATCAACATTGCGACGAAGTGGATCATCTGAAAAAAAAATGCGGATGGATTTAGTCAAATATAAGTATAAACTAGTCTTTAATCGAAGGATTTTAAAAAATATTCATTTTTCACAAAATGGCGGACAGTCAAAGTTAATGGTTCGATTTTAACGAAAAAAAAAAACGGCCGTTTTTTGGCTATAAAACGGCCATTTTTTTCGAAAAAAAATCGAACGATTAAAGACTACATTTTTATGTATTAAATAAGCCTGCAAAATTTCAAGAAGATCGGTTCATTGGTGTTCGAGTAATCTTGGTCACCGACTTCAGAAATGCCATTTTGAGAAAAACGCGTTTAGTTTCAATTTCAGTTTACACGAAGAAAATATTTTTTTTTGTAAACTTACATAGTCATCTATTCCGGGCATCAAAAAAACTGCACTTCAAATTGCACTTCAAAAAAATGCAATAAAAAACATCGATTTTTTTCAAAATCGCAAGTGGGGGTAACCCCTTAACTAAATTGCGGGGTCCACCGAAAACGATTTCCTTATTCCTCCTTCGATTCCGCCAAACCAATTGACACGAGGGTGACTTTCACGGCTCTACTCGGTACGGCAATCAAAAAGGTGAAAAAATGAAATACATCCCAAAAACCAAAAAGAAGAAAGAAACCATTTCTCTCCTCTCCCAGCAGCGTTGAACGCTTATCAACGTATGTCTCGCGGAAATGTGGAAACGAGCGAAAGAACAAGCGGGTAAAGTCGAAAAACCGTGCTGTTACGTATGTTTCCATACGTCTCGCCGCGCCCCCGCTCGTTATAAGTTTCAAGATCGGCCACTGGTTGCCTCTCGTGGTGCACGGTGCCTCGGCCGATTGTGCGAGGCTCCTTCCTTCCGCGTGTACTACACGTATAGATCGACCGTGGAAACGTTAACTCGTGTTCTGGTACAGCGGGAAAGAGCGAGGGTGTTGTGAGAGCGAGGAAGCGAGACAGAGAGATAGAACGAGCAAAAGCAGGGGTTCAGGGGGGAGGAAGTACAACGGGAAGAGAAGGGAAAGCATTTTATGTAATAATTGCATGGCGGTGTCCTTTCATCCGGGCTCCCTTGAACGTTCCCGCGAGACGCAACGACGTCAACGGGGACGACTGCGAAGACGACTCTGCGGATACTTTCCTTTTCACGTACACCATTTTACGAATGTATGTACGACGTTGTAGAATATCAGCCCTTGGGATTATATATATACATATATAAATGTGTGTGTGTGTGTGTGCGGGCGCGTGTGTGTGTATGTGTGTGCGTGGGCGTGTGTGTGTGTGTGTGTGTGTACTTCAAATATAGACAACCCTCTGGATGAACGTCATTGTCGTTGTCAGTCTCGAATATACCGGCGGAGATCCTCCTTTTTTTCGTCAAAAGAAAATACCTCTCGGCCCATCTCTCCTTAACTTGGCCCCATACAATGCGTACATACTTCGTTTTTTTTTCGACTTCGGTATACTTGAAAAACAAAGGTGTATCTGCAGGATCTTGCCTCACTGATCGATCAGTTAAAATCCGTACTATATATACGAGGGTGGGGTGAAAAGTTTCCGGCCTGACCAAGAGATGGTGCCACTAGGTCTAGTTTTGGAGCGGCGTCCTACAGTACCATTCCTACCGAGCTTGTATGTACAGTTTCAGCCCAATCGCTATGTTAGTTTGCGTTTGAGAGCACATTGCGCGAGACGCTTCCGTTGTTTTCGTAAAAATGGAAAAATTGGAAAAACGTACTGTCATCAAATACTTCCATTTGAAAGGTTTTACACCATAACAAATAAAAGAAGAGATGGATTCAGCACTAGGAGACTCCTCCCCATCATATTCAACTATTAATCAGTGGGTTTCTGAATTTAAAATTGGTCGTGTGAGCACCTCTGACGAGCTTCGCTCAGGACGGCCCGTTGAAGTCACAACTTCAGAGATGATTGAAAAAATCCATAAAATAGTGTTGGAAGACCGCAGGTTGAAAGTGCATGAGATAGCTGAGACCTGTAGGATGTCAGCTGAACGTGTGCGAAATATTTTGCACAACCATTTGAACATGGAAAAGCTGTGTGCAAGGTGGGTGCCGCGTTTGCTAACGCTCGACCAATCGAGCGTTTGCTAACGCTCGACGCTACCGACAATTTGGCGCTGTATAGACGTAATCCAAACGAATTTTTGCGTCGATTCATAACTGTCGATGAGACATGAGTCCAGCACTACACTCCTGAAAATAAAGAACAGTCAAAACAGTGGGTTGGAAAAGGGGAACCAACCCCAAAGAAGGCAAAAACAATTGTATCGGCAAACAAGGTTATGGCTACTGTTTTTTGGGATGCGAGAGTTATGAGAAATGTATCAGTGTTGATGGAGATTATGTTGAAAAAGAAAGCAAAAAAAAATTTTTAAATATCGTTTTTCTTGGTCAGGCCGGAAACTTTTCACCCCACCCTCGTATATATACATAGACACCCACACATATATACATATACTCTGTTTGTGTGTGTGTGTGTGTGTGTGTGTGTGTGTGTGTGTGTGTGTGTGTATATATATACATAAAATGACAAGGTGGTCATATTTTTTCAAGGCTCTGTGCGCGAAGATTTCTCGACTGAAAAAAATATAATACTTCATGATCTCTGAAGTCCTCTTCGAAAAAAACAATACAGCGCATATTTGGGATCAGTAGTATATGCCAGAAATAATTGAGCATTCTGGAAAACAATTAAATTTCCATGTTGAGTACCGCAGAATAAAGATAATGAAATTTCGAATACAAAACACTCCTAAATAATCTTTTTTTATATTATTGATTTCCATTTATCTACTTTAAAGTAAATCGTTGACAATGTTTTTCTTGATGACGAGCTACACAACGTTTTTCCGGAGTGTTTCGTATTCGGAATTTAATTATCTTTAGCCTGCTGTGTTGAAAATGGGATTTTCCTTTTTTATTTTAGAATGCCAAATTTTTGTGGTAAATACTACTCATCACAAAAATACGCTATATTTTTTCGAAGAGGACTTGACAGTCTCCGCGCAAGACCGAAAAACACATGGCCACCTTACAATTGTCACCCTGTACATATATACACTATACACGATGTCCTGTTGTGAATGGATAATCCTGCAACTGTCGATCGGTCAGTTCATGTATGACCTATCGACTAGAATTTCAGTTTAGTAAACCTAGAATTTTAGTTTGGTAAAAGTCCCACGGTTTTCGCGTTTTTTTCAATCATCTGCGTTTGGTTTTTCGCATGCCATTTTTACAAATGAATTGAATCGACAATAACTAAGCAACTTTTTAAAGTAATAGGCACGATATGCGTAGTACATTTTTTTTACACCGCAGGCTATCAAAGTCAGATGTTTGAATTGGTTTGTATGAAAATTCGGCGTAAGATCTTTTTTCATAGAGTTTCCGTAACATTTGAGGTTATAAAGAAGACTTTTCTAGATGAAACTAATAACCAAGAGTATTTTTTTTAAACCCGGTGAAAAAAGTTATCATTTGTAGAAATGACATGCGAAGAACCAAAAGCAGATGATTTTTGTCTCGAAAATCGAGGGACTTTTACTGTATTTTTCAAAAGTCTTCAATTTTTTTTTCATAATTGATATCAATTGAAAAATTCCAAAGATGAATTCGTCCTTTTTTAAAATCATTTCAAGAAGCTAAGCACGATTTTTCCATAATATCGATTTTTTCCATACTGTCTCACGTCACTCGAGTCACCACAGCATTGGGTTTTCTTTTTCCGATCTGAGAGACATGCTACGGGACGATAAGTCATATTGAATTCGCGTCTAAGCTCGACAGGGTTGTGTCGGATCTGACGAGCGCAGAAAAAAAAATCTCACGTGTTCCCTTTTTTTTTTTGCCGCAGGTATCCTCGATAAACAGGGTACTGAGAAATCTGGCGTCGCAGAAGGAGCAACAGGCCGCAGCGGTGCAGGCTCATCAGGGCGCCGAGAGTGTTTACGACAAGCTGAGAATGTTCAACGGGCAGGCGACCGGTTGGCCACCGGCGTGGTACTCGGCCGCCCCGTCTCATCATCCCTTAGCGAGCGGTATACCGTCGGCGGTGACACCCGGCTCCGGACAGTCGCTTTTGCCCGGTGGACAGCTCCACGGCCGCGACGATTCGTTGCTCAAACGATCCGGTAAGCTACATACCGTAAATTCTCCCATCATTCCTTACAGTCGATTATTTCTTCGTAACGCAGTTACAAAAATGGAGCGTTTTATAAGAAGCTCGAAAAAGAAAAAAAGTGTTCGTCAGCTTTGGTGTGAGTGTGAAAATGAATTTTGGGGGATTTATGATCGGCAGATTTAATCACGAAGACATAAATCATAGTGAAGTGGTGATAGATTTTGAAATATATTTATATATTAGTCTTCCGAGGCTGGAAGCTGGTGGGCTTATTTTTATGATAATAATAATCATCATATTTATGGTAATAATAATAATTATCTACAATAATCTAATAATAAAATATTATTGATGCCATATACCCTTATATTATTATTATTATTTATAATAATATAAACCTTTATGGTAATAATAATACTTTTATATTGATAGTGCTATTTTTTATGGTAGGAGAAAGGAACCACATATCGAAAGCTTTTGTTTGAAATTGAAAAAAGAAAGTAAACAATTGCTAAGATTTTCAAATATTGCGATTTTATGATCTACATGTCAGGAACAACAAGACGCTAGTCATTATTTTACACATTTTAATATTTTCAGTTAGATTGTTTTACAAAAAACTACAGAAATCATAGCTTTCAAAAACAATGCCTATAATCAGATAAGGGCTCAAACTCAATTTTTCTTATATCCGATATTAGGAGACTATTTTAATATGAAATGAAACATTTATTGTTTTAACTCGTGATTAGGTAGGTGCATTTTGGCACAAACGGATATGCAATATTAGGCTCGATTAAGTATCCGATATTAAGATTTGACATGACCGAATACGTACTGTAAGATTTCTGTACATATTGCTATTTTTGCCAACATTATATATTTATTACGTAAAATAAATGCTATGATTCATGAAACATAACAAAAATATTAATTATTTGGACTTACTTCAACGAAAACAACACTTTTTAACGCAAAACAATATTTTTGCACGCTGGCGAAAAGTAACATCAGTTCGCTGTTACGCCATTTTTGTTGCTGGACAACCAAAAGTTTTCCGAAAGAGTTATCCGATATATGGTGCTTCTCCTGTAATAATACTAACAATAAGTGAAATATATATATATATATATATATCCTTGTGATAACGAAAGTTGAGAGTGATCGCAGGACTAAAAATTTGCCATTTACGCAGGGAGAATTTCTACCTTGTTTTTTTTTTGCATTTCTCGTCCTCTACTTCAACTTCATTTTTGCCATAAAAGAACAGAATGCAAAAACTGCAGTCGCGCGCACGTAATCCTTCAATTTATCGTATCCCCGCGTAGCCGGTATACATTTCTAGTCCTGACGGTGTCGTCAACTACTCCAACGTCATGCCACTATCGTCTGCATCGGCCAAGCCGCAAAGGACTTTGCATTCTGTCGCGGATAGTCTCTGTCGAATCGGGTCACGTCTGTCGGGATTCCCCTGTCCATGCTACATGGGCGTGCACGACTGCTCTCCAGAAGGTGCGAGGGCCGATTTTTTTTTCTTTTTTCTC
>OX101794.1:24634356-24639356 GCA_944452715.1 Ophion slaviceki
ACAATAACATCCGTTGGGCGAAAAAATTAATCGCAAACCTTACAAAACGTGTTCAAAATGTTAAAAAAATAAGATCAAACACATCGAAAATCTGTTATTAGTCATAAAATTGGAAATAAACACCTCAACCAAGCGAGTCGTTGTCCAACGCCTTGACATGACATGAGCCACTTTACGTTACGTGATGTTGCCAACCCAAGAAAAAATAAAACAATTAAAAGCACTGCGTACTCTTTGGTGGCTCCACCCTGATACTCTATGTTCGCCACAACAAAAATGGCGCGCAATTTAAAACGTCAGGTCATTTGAGACACCCTTTATATATGCTGGGTCCAGCACATCCTGATGGAAAGTGCCGAAGGCTCTTCCAAGAGGGAATCAGAATCAAATGTACATACGGACGGGCGTATCTTGCACGATGTGCCGCGGACGGTCACACGTGGCACGTCGTTCTGTGCTTCAGCACTGGACATCCGTATGTGTATGTGTATTTATAGAGCTAGAGAGTGAGGGCGAGCAGCTGACGAACGCGGATGGACCGACGAGCGTGATAGGATGACGATAGAACGATGAAACGGACAGACGGAAGGACCGAAGGTATAGCCGAGAGAAACGCGTTACGGGGACGGCGAGGGTTCAGTGCGCGGAGGCGGAAGGTAATCGCGCACGCCCGCCCTACCGAGGGGCCTGGGGATGGCAGCAGCTCGGCCGGAGGGGGAGGGGGGGGCAAGGGTAAAGAGGGGATTGACAGACAGCTCTCGTACGCTGTAGGATACGTATGTGTGCGAATCGTCGTACTATACACGTACATTGATACATATATGTGTTATGCATGCATAGGTATATGAAATCCTGAGGGTTGCGTGAAGCTACTCTCTCATCCTATTTGCAACTGCGGATATTCAAGTCTCCTTTTGAGCAGAGCAATGCACAGGGAACGTTATATATATATATATATATATATATATATATATATATATATATATATATACACATATACATACATACACACACATATATGTGTGTGTGTGTGTGTGTATGTGTGTGTGTGTGTGTGTGTGTATTAGGGTGGCCCAAATTTGAGCTCTATTTTTTCCCTTTTTCTCACCATCCAATTATCTTCTTCAAAGAACAAAAAAAAATTGTCGCGAAATCTACGAGCGGTCAAAAAATATTTTCGGGTCGATCAAGCCTCCCAAAAATTCAAATTTTCATTAAAAAATCGATTTTTTTTTTCGTTTACGTCTCAGCCATGAATTTTACGCTTTATGATTTTAAAATTAACCTCATGAAAGCTCTACCCGGTCAATGAATATTTATTGGTCGCTCAAGACCTTCGAAATTTCCAATTCTCGCCAATTTTTTCACTCATCTCATTCATAAATTTGACGCTTTGTAAATATTTTCAAAACAATTAATCGTTTTTCTTTAGAAACAGATTTTTCAAAGTTACCTCACACTGATAACCCAAGAATTATGATCTTTGTTTTGGAAAAATAATTCTTTAAAGCTCTTGTCCGTAAATAAAATTATAGGCCCCCCGTTTTATCGGGTTAGAAGTGTGAGGTAAATTAAAAAAATCCGTTTCTAAAGAAAAAAAGGATTGAATGTTTTGAAAATTTTAGAAAGTGTTACATTTATGAGTGAGAAGAGAAAAAAATTAGCGACAATTGGAAATTTCGAAGCTCTTGAGTGACGAATAAATATTCGTCGGCCGGCTAAAGCTTTGTCGAGCTTAATTTAAAGATTATAAAGCGTAAAATGCGTGGGTGAGAAATGAACGAAAAAAAGAATTGGTTTTTTAATGAATACTTGAATTTTTGGGAGGATTGAGCGACCGCTAAATATTTTTTGACCGCTTGCAGATGTCGCGACGAATTTTTATTTCTTTAAAGAAGATAATTGGATGGTGAGAAAAAGGAAAAAAAAATAGAGCTCAAATGTGTATATATATATACATTTGAGCTCTATTTTTTTTCTTTAAAGAAAAAAAAAATTATTGCGACATCTGCAAGCGGTCAAAAAATATTTAGAGGTCGCTCAATCCTCCAAAAAATTCAAGTATTCATTAAAAAACCCATTCTTATTCTATTCTAAAAACCAATATATATATATATATATATATATATATATAATATATATATATATATATATATATATATATATATATTGGTTTTTAGAATAGAATAAGAATTGGTTTTTTCAGAAAGAGCGATGTTTTTGGTCAATTTGAATGACCGAAAAAAGAAAGAAAGAACGTTACGGATCAATATTTTGCGGAGTAAGCCTCTACAATATCTTGTGTCCTCAACTACTGATCGAGCAAGCTTGTATATTTTTTTTCTCCCAATTTCATTTTTTACGCCCTCGGCCACCCCTACAGAGCCTCGCTCGAGCGAGGAATAAATATTCATTGAGACTATTTCGTACGTGTTCAGCAAGTTTTACGAACTATTTATTTATTTTATAACTTTTCTTGATAAAGTAATTATTATCATTATAAAAGCTGATGATTGTCATGAGTAATAATGATCATTATGGAAGATGATCGTGATAAGGAGATTCTTGTTGTGAAATTATGAGTACAATTATTTAAACATTGTTAATGAATTCAATTATTTTTATTCCACTACCTTTATTTTCGCGAAATGGATTTATCGACGTTTTCGGATATTTTCGATGCAGATTTATAGAAGTTCGAAATAAAAAAAGAGTGATTAATGATTTTCAGGGTTGAAAGAAGATTTTTTTAAATCAGTTATTTTAATTATACGTCGGATGATAAGACCTCGTATTATTGTCATGATGCACGAACAGGGAATCTATTTTCTGTTTCAGATACGGTTTCTTTGTTGTCGCATCAACAGGAGACAACGTCCGACGGGAATTCCGAGCACAATTCGTCGGGCGACGAGGACTCTCAAGTTCGGCTCAGGCTCAAGAGAAAACTTCAACGCAATCGCACGTCATTTTCCAACGAACAGATCGATAGTCTTGAGAAAGGTTGGTGTTTGAATCTTGGACCCTTGCATTTTTAAGTTTACGGAGGAAAGGGGTAGAAAAATGATGATAATGCAGATTAGCGTACACGCTTACATAAATGCATGCAAAAAATGTTTTTTTCTGTGGTATCGGAAGATTTGAGTTGTCGGTTGTACGAGTGAGAATTAACATCATTTTATTTTTTGACTGTAGGAACTAATTAACGAGAGGTTTTAAAAACTGTCGTATATTTAATATTCTATCCTTTAATTACATTTTTTATTCATTTCTAATTGCTCATAAGTTATTTATCATATTATTTTTAACTCAGGTATGTTTATCCATGAAATAAAAAACAATTTATTTATTTAAAAATAATAAAACTTTTTTTTTATTTTCAATTGAACACTATTGGATTTTTATGCAAATTAATAAAAATATTTTTAACAATCTTTCGCAAAAGGCAAATAAAGTGGAAAAGATTTTGAAAGCTATCAATTTGTTTGAACGAAGGAAAAGTTCCATGCTGAAGATATTGAGTAGATTTATTTTTTATCACAATAATTCGGGAAATTTTGTGATAAATCTGTGTAACGGAGAGGGTTGCCCAAAAAATTAACACCAAAAAATATATTTGTATTTCATCGATAAAAATAATTGATTTTTTCGAGTATAATTATAATGTTGTTAAGAATACCTTCTCCACTTTCAATATTTTTGTTCCAAAATGTATGAAAAAAAGGTTGAAGAGCAAAACGACAACACTTTTTTCTTTCCTTCGAAATTTCGAGACAATCCGCATAATTCTCTGTACATTTGATCGATCTTTCCAAAATGCAAAAATCTGAAGAAAAAAAAAGTACAAATCTTTGCCTTACTTCCGAACTCTCTAAACGCCATCGGCTCAGAATAATAGTTGAGATTGCTTATAAAAAAAACTCCCCACCAAATTGCCACAAAAATTATATCTCCGTAACTCGCCCCCAAAAGTATCAGTTAAAAAAAATCCAAAAAAAAACTTTCGTCCTCTTCAAAGAAGCTTTTTTCTGCAAAATTTAAAACCAAAAAACGTGGCAAGTTGAACAAAAGTTGACAAAAATAAATTCTCCCAAATACCGGTGAAAAAAACTTCCAGCAAAATGTTCACCCTTTTCAAAGTTTCTTTTTTTGCAAAATTTAGAACGAAAAATCGTGGCAAATTGGCAAAAGTTCACAAAAATCAATTCTTCCAAATGGCGGTGAAAAAAAACTTCAGAAAAACGTTCATCCTCTCCAAAGTTGTTTTTTTTGCAATATTTAGAACGAAAAATCGTGGCAAGTTGGCAAAAGTTGACAAAAATCAATTCTTCCAAATGTCAGTGGAAAAAAACTGCAAAAAAACGTTCATTCTCTCCAAAGTTGTTTTTTTTTGCAATATTTAGAACAAAAAATCGTGGCAAGTTGGCAAAAGTTGACAAAAATCAATTCTTCCAAATATCGGTGGAAAAAACTCCAGAAAAACGTGCACCCTTTTAAAAGTAGTTTTTTTTGCAAACTTTATAGCGGAAAAGCGTGGCAAGTTGGCAAAAGTTGTAAAAATCTTTTGGTGCACTTCCGGGGTGAAATGTCTCTCCGTAAAGTTGTGGTTGTTGGGTTAGAAGGGCGACGAAACTAATAACGAGCACTTGTTGCAACCTTGTACGTTACAGAATTCGATCGGACACATTACCCGGACGTGTTTGCCCGTGAACGTCTCGCCGAGAAGATTGGATTGCCTGAGGCACGTATCCAGGTGAGTGTGAATGTGAAGCGCGAATGCGGTGTGTCTCCACGATCTCGGGATCTCTCCTTCCTTCCCGAGCCCCTCCCGGCCCCCTCGTACTTCTCAAAGTGCACGTATATGTCGAGCGAGTATCATCCCCCTTGCGGTCGCCCTCAACTTCAATTGCTGGCTCTTCTTCGTCGTCTTCCTTCGCCGCTTCTTCTTCTTCTTCGACTCCTCCTTCCGCGTTCTATTCGCGCCTCGGGGGTTAAAAGCG
>OX101794.1:24644356-24692861 GCA_944452715.1 Ophion slaviceki
ATCGAGTGCAGCAAAGTTGGGTTTTTGGTATGATGACTTCTTACGAGGAAATCCACTTGAGTGAAGACTTCGGTTTTGTTGAAACTCATGTAGGTGACTGAGCATCGGAAACAATTGGACGTGTTTTTTTATCGGTGGAAAAACGGGTTTAAGGGGTCTTCTCACTTTAAACGCTAAAAAAGGCTATTTTCATGAATTTTTTTGATAAGTTTATATCGTAGATATTGATAGAAAATTGTTAAGAAGCGGCAGTTTTTAGACGAAACGATTTCGAAAAAAATGCGCGTCGAGCGGAGTTTCAAATCGAAATTGAAAAGAAATGAACCGCGATTGAATAAAAATACTCATTTTTGGTCGAGACGTTAAACAGATTTGAATTTTAAATAATATTTTACGAGTCCCTATCGATGTATTTTTACCCCCTGACCACAAATTTACCATTAATTTTCCCCAAACTGTTAAATTTCTTTTAAAAATCGTCGAATGTGTATGTAAGCACGTTTTCCGAGTTTAACCGGCGTAATTTCGAGCCGTCGAAAAAAAATCACTAATATTTACAACCGGCCGAGAATTCCCCATCGGATAGACCCTCGAAATGAGGAGCTGGCGAACAGAACCGGACTTGTCCAAGAATTACTTTTTGACAGGTCAAAAACCAAAATAACCAAATGGAGATGATTCAGAATTTTAAGTTGTAATATACATTATAGAGCTTAAATATATATTCTATATTACCAAATTATAATATTATATAATATTTAATATTAATATAAAAATATATCAATATTAATATATAAATATAAATATATTAATATTAATATTTTAATATTAATATGTTATAAGAGCCTTCCTATGAAGGCTCTATCAAAATGTAAGCCTGGACCTGGCTTTAGTTTAATAAAAATACTAACTACCATTTGTTTTTTTTTATTGTTATTTTGCACATATCCCTTTACCAAATAAAACAGATTCTTTGAATTGATTATAAATTGGTTTGTTATTATCAATTTGAACTTCCTACACAAACTCTTCCATGTCAGGCTCACAACAATCGCATTCAATGTCATCATCGTCATCACTTTTTTCGTCCGTTACTAATATTGCATCCAGCAAGTCATGGACAAGTCCGTTTCTGCTTGAAAAGGCAGTTTTTAACCAATTTTAAGGTGTTCAGAGCCAGATTTCATGCAAAATATTTTAGGAGCTAATAAAGTTGGGCTCGAATCAAACGAAAAAAAAGCCAGCTGCTCAAATGGTACAGAGGTCGAAACAAAATCTCGACCTTTTTGGCCACATTTTCGAACTCGCTGAAGTCTTCGAGCGAGCGATTTATGGTTGCATTCCAATGACGCAAATTCCAGCAGCCTAAATAAATTGAAGTCGATCGAAGTACCGATGTCTCCAACTGTCCGTAAACCAAATGATCGAACGCCAAATATAATGAACTTCGCCTCGTCTGATAACTCGTACCAAACAAAAAACCCGAACCTTCCCGTCCGTGGCGCAAGCATGCAGCGAGAGTGAAAGTGCATGGTTGCGAATGTGATTGAAAATGCATCGCGTCGACCGTCACTCAAGTGTCGCGTCACGCGCCCGATCCACAGCCCGGAAGGTGTAGCCTTCTTACAACGGGAGAAATCCCTATGTGCCGTTGTCTCTCCAGGTATGGTTCAGCAATCGTAGGGCAAAGTGGCGCAGGGAGGAGAAACTCCGAACTCAGAGGAGAACCGCCGTTGATCAGGTTGTGAACGGTGGAGGCGGAAGTGGAACGGCGCCGGCTCCGGCGGGCGCGGCGACGCCGAGAATACCGTTGAACGCTGGTTTCAACGCGATGTACTCGTCGATACCACAGCCAATCGCCACGATGCCCGACACTTACAGGTAAACCGACATTACACGAACTAACCTCGTTCCCAACAATACCGCTGCTTAGGAGGCTGCTCAGGGTCTTTGCGGGGCAGGCGGCAAACGGGGAACGCATACGCTTAAGGCGTTACCCCCACTTGTAGCGCAAAAAAAGGCCTTTTTCATGAATTTTTTAAAGAAAACTACAAAACTTTTTTAATCGATCAATATACCATCTTAAAGAACACACCTTGAAGAACTTTCAGTAATTTTTTTATTGAAAAATATTACATTGTTTAGTGGCAAATGGCCGTCAATGAAATGTTTTTATATACACGGTTTGCGGTGACCAACATTGCGGCGAAGTGGATCATCTGAAAAAAAAATGCGGATGGATTTAGTCAAATATAAGTATAAACTAGTCTTTAATCGAAGGATTTTAAAAAATATTCATTTTTCACAAGATGGCGGACAGTCGAAGTTAATGGTTCGATTTTAACGAAAAAAAAACGGCCGTTTTTTGGCTATGAAACGGCCATTTTTTTTCGAAGAAATCGAACGTTTAAAGACTACATTTTTATGTATTAAATAAGCCTGCAAAATTTCAAGAAGATCGGTTCATTAGTGTTCGAGTAATTTTGGTCACCGACTTCAGAAATGCCATTTTGAGAAAAACGCGTTTAAAGTTTCAATTTCAGTTTACACGAAGAAAATATTTTTTTTTGTAAACTTACATAGAGTCATCTATTCCGGGCATAAAAAAAACTGCACTTCAAATTGCACTTAAAAAAAATGCAATAAAAAAAATCGATTTTTTCAAAATGGCAAGTAGGGGCAACCCCTTAAGGGAAGGGTAGGGGTTTCAGCGTGAAAAAAAACACTTTTTTGCGATTTTTTTTCATCTGTATGGATAGAGTAAATTTATTGAAACCTTTTGTACATTGTTAAGTGTCATTTCAAGAACATTCCGTGAAATTTGTACGCGAAAATATCAACAAACAAGCCGGTGACAAAGCTTTTCCAAGAACGCCTTTGGAAAAACACGATTTGCGGTGTTCACTGTATCTCAGCTAGAAATTATCCGAAATCAAGTACCATTAAAATTTAGTCAAAGTATCATCAAATCCTCCCCCCAACGGTCTTTGATAATTTTTTTTTTTTCATTTCTAAATTTTTGGTGGTCATGTAAAGTGAAGTGCTATTTTACACGAAAAATTCCGCCATTTTGGGGGTGGAAAAACCCCTCAATGTAAACAAAATCTCAAACTAACCGTTGGGGGGAGGTACTTTATATGTAGAAAGTGTGTACCAAGTTTGAAATAAATCGGTCATGTAGTTTTCAAATGGCAGTGAACACGGACTTTGAAAAAGTGGTTTCGAGAAAAAACGCGGCACCAGCTTGTTTGTGGATATTTTTGCGTACAAATTTCACGGAATGTTCTTGAAATGACACTTAACAATGTACAAAAGATTTCAATAAATTTACTCTGTCCATATAGATGAAAAAAATTCGCAAAAAAGTATTTTTTTTTACGCTGAAACCCCGACCCTCCCCTTAAGAGGCTATACCAGTGTGAACGCTGAAAATTTTGGTGATTTTCAGGATTTTTTTGGAAGAAAAGTACTCAATTAAATGGTTTGGAAAATTAAGAATATATTTGGCTACATTTGACCTATATTAAATAATTTTTTCATAGAAAAATATTGAGATCCAAGCGACTTATGCGCTGCCTTCGGAGGCGCAAAAAAAATGTTCCTCCACTGCTGACATGATTCCGGCCGATTGAGTAGCTGAAACCGAAAAAGGAAAAATATCGTTAAACTGGAAGGTATTTCCTGTACAATGACGTAGGATTTACGAAAAATATCAAAATCTAACAAGATGGCGTAGTTATGAAAAAAGTCCCTTTTCTTGCCTATAAAATGGTCGTTGTTTTTCAATGCGAAATCGTCAATTTTCATCCAATCAAAAATATCCTACGTCATTGTACAGTAAATATATTCAAGAGTACTCAGTTCCAATTTCAAGTCAATCGGATAATTGCTCTTTGAGTTACAATGTCAGCAAATTTGAAAAATCTCATTTCGAGAAAAACGCGTTCAAAGATTTAACTATTGATTTCTGCAAGATAAAATTATTAGACATACGGCCTTGAAATGTTTACAGGATATTCTTGAAAGTATAAACTGTCGAAAAAGGAAAAAGAATCGATTTTTTGAAAGTGTCACACTGGTATAGTCCCTTAAACACGGCCACCTGTAACGGCTGCCAACCCCGAATAATCAAATTTTCCGTTACGTAAAATAAATAAATTTCAGCTAATAAATATGTGTAATGCATGCAACTGACTGTTTAGAAATGTTATTAATCTTTTTTGTTAATTTACATCGCGGATAAGTCATTAACTAAGTTGAAATGTGGCAAACACGCAATTTAGTTCTTGGTAACTGGTAACACTGAGCTCAGATACGAACGCCACATCGTGAGCGCGTAGCTGCAGAAAGAGTAGTGAAATGGGATTACTTTGAACAGGTTTTTCAAGTTTTTGGTCGGTAACTTCATTTTCATCCTAAATTCCAACTTTTTTTGCTCCAATAGAACAATGTATCCTTTGGCTATTAGATGTATAAGAAAATCAAATATTCGTATAAAATACATTTGTATCTATCTACAATATGGATATGATTAATAAATATATATGGTACAGTCGAACCTCGATATGACGAAATCCTCGATATGACGAAGATTTGTCCATTCCCTTCCGATAGACACCCGAAACTTTCATACAACCACATAATAATATCCATTAGGCTCTAATTGCTAATTGCTTGTAAAAAATGTTCTAATTAAAACGTTTCTTTGTTTTAAAAATATCCCTATATTATAGTACTAATATATAAATATTTTTAAACAACTTTTTAAGGAACACGACTTCGATATAACAAAACCTCAATATAACGAACTACCCTAGAGATTCCTTATATCGAGGTTCGACTGTATAAGCAAATTAATCAAATTCCTATGTTCGAGAATCATCAAAATTTAAATCAAATAAAAATAGTCTCCAAATAACAAAGTCATGTATTGCATATTGCAAGAAATCGGTCACCAACCTACGAAATGGCTATTATTAATGACCATATACGTTTACACGAATATATCAATTTATTAACACAGCATAAACATTAAAATACCCGTTTGTACATTTAAAATAGCTAATAACAATTCGACATAATATCTTCCTACATAAAAAGATTTTTTTCCGCTTGCAGTTCGATGTCAGGGAGCCTCGGTGGCTCGATGGGCGGTAGCTGCCTTCAACAACGAGCCGAGGGTTATCCCGCTTACGTTTTTCACGAGCCACTTCATTCGCTAACCCAATCGTACTCCCACGCTCATACAACAGCGGCGCACTCGCAACCCCATCGGGGAATACCGACATCTCATGGTGGTGCACCGACCACACCAGGGGGACAGCCTGCTGGTCCAGGCGGGGCGCCCTATCAACCCACGACTTCGTCTGCTACCGGTAAGTTCATAAAAGATTATGACGTTACGTCCCTCCGAGGAATAAAGCGCGTGGCTGTGTATTCGACACTTGGGAAAATCAAATACGAATCAAACCTCTCGACGACGTTCTATAGACATCGATCAATTACGCTTGAACAATACCGACGTCGCTCGAAGTTGATCAGTCTTGGCAACATATGAAATTCCGCCTGTGCGAATTTTGGCCTAATCGAATGCGAAATTTATCAAAGACCAGCGTAGAAGCGAACTGGCGAATTGCGCGATCTATCGAAGAGAGAAATCGAGAAGTGCAAGCGAAAAATCCATCGATTACCTCCGATTATTTCTAAGCACGGAGAAAGTCTGCTATTTACAAAAATGCCCTTGGTAAAAGAGGGAGTAATAAAATTCCCTATAGTTTATTAAGGAGTCTTCTCACTTTAGACGCTAAAAAAGGCTATTTTCATGATTTTTAAAAAATAGGTTTATGTTATAGATCTTGATGTTTACGTAAAAGTTGTTACACTGAAAAAATACACTTTCGAAATACATTAAAAAATGTTTGTTATGTATTTATGTAATCCAAACAAACTTTAAGGCGTTACCCCCACTTGTAGCGCAAAAAAGGCCTTTTTCATGATTTTTTTAAAAGAAAACTACAAAACTTTTTTAATCGATCAATATACCATCTTAAAGAACACATCTTGAAGAACTTTCAGTAATTTTTTTATTGAAAAATATTACATTGTCTAGTGGCAAATGGCCGTCAATGAAATAATGTTTTTATATACACGGTTTGCGGTGACCAACATTGCGGCGAAGTGGATCATCTGAAAAAAAAATGCGGATGGATTTAGTCAAATATAAGTATAAACTAGTCTTTAATCGAAGGATTTTAAAAAATATTCATTTTTCACAAAATGGCGAACAGTCAAAGTTAATGGTTCGATTTTAACGAAAAAAAAACGGCCGTTTTTGGCTATAAAACGGCCATTTTTTTTTCGAAAAAAAAAATCGAACGATTAAAGACTACATTTTTATGTATTAAATAAGCCTGCAAAATTTCAAGATGATCGGTTCGTTAGTGTTCGAGTAATCTTGGTCACCGACTTCAGAAATGCCATTTTGAGAAAAATGCGTTTAAAGTTTCAATTTCAGTTTACACGAAGAAAATATTTTTTTTTTGTGAACTTACATAGAGTCATCTATTCCGGGCCCATACAGAAGTATGGGCCCGGATACTTATACTGAAAAAAAATGCAATAAAAAAATCGATTTTTTCAAAATCGCAAGTGGGGGTAACCCCTTAAACGCGTTTTTCTCGAAAGAACGTTTTTCGACGGCTTGTTGATAAAATCTTCGAAACTACTGAACCGATCCTCATGAAATTTTAACCACATATTCTTTACAACTATAGCTATAGCGCATATCAAGGATTTTTTAAATGTTGGTATTTACGATTTTTTTGCCAAAAACGGTGAAAAAACACGTTTTTTTTTAAATGTCCACCATTTTGTTAATTTTGCATATATCAAACATCGTATGATATGCGCTATAGCCATTAATATACTGAATCTAAAACCGTTTGATTTTTTGTTTCGGATGATCCATTTCCGAGATATCAACAGCGCAGACCTATATTTTATTTAGGATATTTTTTTGACTAACATTTTCGTCCATACATAGTGACTTAAGTAAATAAAAAAAATCTATTCATTTCGAAAGTGTATTTATAAAGAGTAACAACTTTTATATCAATATCTATATTATAAACCTATCAAAAAATTCATGAAAATAGCCTTTTTAGCGTCTAAAGACAGAAGACCGCTTAAGAGGATCATCCCATGTGACAGCTACTTTTCCTCGTTTTTATTCGATTTTTTTAAATGAACCATTAAAACACACTATCTTTGAATTTTTACCACGCATTTATTAATATATTTACAGTCCCTCAGGATTTTATCAAACAAAGATAACGAGTTGAGACACCCTGAATATTTTAGTTCTCTTCACGACTAGGATCTTGTTACAGTAAATTTTTGATACTGTCAGGGAATATCCATCCTTTAAAAACCATCGCGTTCATCGAAAAATGAACGCGTGCTAGTGAGATTAGTGGTTGCGGTTACCGTACGTGCATAGTTCACGCATCTGCCAATCGAACCAATAAACTACTATACTTCTATCAGTAACTATGACTATGCAATATTATTGTCAGGAAAATCTAAAATATAGTTAAAACCCGCCCGAAAACATACATTTCTCTCAGTGTAAATTTAAAACGAGCGCGACTGAGCGGTCGCCCATCTCACTATTGGTCGGTTAACGAACGAGAGTGCGTTCTTTGCGCTTTCATTTTGCCACGTAACACGTCCAACACGTTTAATCCATCCGTGAAAGTGCGAATTCTCGGTGGCGTATACGTAGACTCCGGGCAGCCTAGCGTATATGCGGTACCAGGAAAACAGGTGGGTCATTATAAACTTGCAAAAGTCGAGCCATACGCATTCAGAGCGGCCGAGACGGAGGAAGGAAAGCTGAAGAGGGAATTGGGGAAAAGAGCTGCGAGAGAGGGTACCACAAGCGCCTTATCGCAACATACAGCGGCGAAAGTTTGTTCTCTCGGGCTTTGCTCGACCTGCAAGCAGAGCGAGGGAGAGATCGAGAGAGAGAGGGAGAAAATGTGCAAGTACTCGAGAACGATATAATGCAAAGCATAACGCTAATGCGCCAGTTTGCAAAGGCACGTGGAAAAATGTAATCTCTCTCTCTCTCTCTCTCTCTCTCTCTCTCTCTCTTTCTCTCTCTCCCTCCCTCCCTCCCTCCCTCCCCCCTTTCTCTCTCTCTCTCTCTCTCTCTCTCTCTCTCTCTCTCTCTCTCTCTCTCTCTCTCTCTCTCTCTCTCTCTCTCTCTCTCTCCTCTCTCTCTCTCTCTCTCTCTCTTTCTCTCTCTCCCTCCCCCCCTTTCTCTCTCTCTCTCTCTGTCTCTCTCTCTCTCTCTCTCTCTCTCTCTGTCTCTCTCGCTCTCTCTCTCTCTCTCTCTCTCTCTCTTTCCCCTCTCTCTCTCTCTCTCTTTCCCCTCTCTCTCTCTCTCTCTCTCTCTCTCTCTCTCTCTCTCTCTCTCTCTCTCTCTCTCTCTCTCTCTCTCTCTCTCTCTCTCTCTCTCTCTCTCTCTCTCTCCTACTCCCTCTTGGCTCACGAACGAACGTTTGGTTCACAGTTCTCTGGGTGAAAATTACATTCGACGTGCCAAGTCACTCCCAGACTCGTATTCTCGTCACCGAAACTCCTCACGCTGTTGGCGTACGATTTTTTTTTGTTCACACGTCCCTCTAACTACTTCAACTTTGGTTAACGTCGGAGCTTTGCAATCACCACTTCCACTTCCGCTCAAAGCAAGGACTGCAACAATTTTACGCGAATACCCACCATTTGGCATGGACGCGATTCTCCCTCTCACATCAGCAGTATCCGGAGCCAATTTCGCGCGCGAATCTTAATGGGCCTGGTGAAAATGCGGGTGTGTGTTAACCATAACGGAACAGCCCACCGATCAAACGCGACGGGGCTGCATATCGATTGATCAGGAAGCCGGCGACTATTTTGCGTTAAGAATACTCGTGTATGTATTTCGGGAAAAACGGGTTTACTTCAATTTTTCTTTTTTACATAAAAGCGTATGGTTTGGAGTAGCTTTTACAATTTTTGTATTCGGAAGTATTTATAAATGTCGTAGATGAGATGGTTTGGGCTGCTTTGAAAAAAATTCTTCGCGGAGACCACTTTAGTTTTTGCATGGAAATATCTAGTCACTTGGACGAAGGATTTAACCCTTCGAGCGCACACCTCCGCCGCCAACCTATAAGTGCATCTTGGGTCAATCTGACCCAAGGCGTTTTTCAAATCGTTGCATTCCGGTGAATATGTATTTTTTTTGCAGAGACGTTTTTTGTAGTGAATTATTCGTATATTACGGCCTTAAATTTATTTTTTGACGAAAACGAAAATTAATTGCCGAAACATTCGTTCAAAGTGGGGCATATTTTGAAAAATACGTACTTACACGAAGAAAAAATCACTGGGTCACAACGACCCAGTGTGCACTTGAAGGGTTAATGAAATTTTGATTTTTGAAAAAATAGCCGCCGTCCAAAGTGTAAGTATGGATTTTTTTGTGAAAAAAAACGCTATTTTTTCATTGATGACAAAAACTAGGCATCGAAAAAAAAATCCTTCGTTCTTGCTTTTTGATATGCGAGAGAATTTCGTAAAAATTACAAGCTTCTCTCACATATTTACTACATTTAGTAAATTACATTATTTAAAAATATTTAAAAAAATGTACTATAACACGACCATGAAACTTCATCTGCAATAACTATTCAGTAACAATGCAGCAAATAACAATTTCTATGCATTGCTCGATCGAGTTTACTCCATGAGTAAACCTCGATCCTTCCTGATGTCAATTGTCAAAGATTAGTACATTAAAAAAATGGCACGCAATGTAAAACGTCAGGTCATTTTGAGACACCCTTTAGCTATGTTTTTGCAGACTATTAGAATGCGTAGAATCCCCAGATACCTCCAGCACAACACAGTCACTATCAACTGCACAGACTGCACTACTTTCCTCCCTCCCTTCTTCGCCCTATCTTTCTCCCTTTAAACATAGTTTCTTCGAATAAACCGAAACAAAATAAGCCGCGAATTAGAGGGTTAGGGGGAGAGAGTGGATTAGGCCAGTAGGGTGCATGCGTCTGTTGAGAGAGAGAGCGAGAAAGAGAGAAGAGAGAGAGAGAGAAAGAGAGAATAGAGAAATGAGAATGCTAGTTTTTTGTTTCGCTCGCGATGGAACTCTCTCTCTGTAGTCTTTCCGCACGCAATTCACATAGGTTTATAGTCGACAAGAATGAGCGAACTAAAAATACACGGAGCAGTGAAAAGAGTCTGTATATATATATATATATATATATATATATATATATATATATATATATATATATATATATATATGGAGGGTAAAAAATCGCTTGTGGCATTGGCGCATTGAGTGCGCCTCTCGCGGATTGTAAAAGGATTTTAAAACAAATCTCACGCCAACCTACAGACATATATACATATATATTTGAGAATATGTGTGGGTGTAGGTTTGCATCGATTGAATCGAAGAATCGAGGGTTGTTCGGCGGTTTTCCAGGTCTGTTCCCTCTCTCGTATTCGCTGAATTTTCCATTTTCTCTTGATTCCTCTCTCGCAGAGCTTTACCCCTCTCAGCAGCCCACCAACTGACCTCCCTGTCTTCCTCACTCTCCGTCTCTGTTTTACATGGACACGCACCCCCTCCCTGTCCGCGCACGTATCTACGGACAAATATAGGAACGCATCAAGGAATCCCTATACAAGGCACATTTCCATACACACACACACACACACACACACACACACACACACACACACACACACACACACACACACACACACACACACACACACACACACACACACACACACACACACACACACACACACACACACACACACACACACACACACACACACACACACACACACACACACACACGTCCCTTATGGTTCTGGTATAGTTTGCGAATCCTGGTGTGTTGCTTCTCCATCGTGCTTCTCTCTTTCACGAGCTTCGCGTTTAGTGAGAGCCGCGGGGCTGTTTAGGAGAGGGTGAACTACCAGCTCGTCTTCCCTTTCTCCCGCCCTCCCTCTCTCTCTCTCTCTCTCACTCTCTCTCTCTGTCTCACTCTCGGTCTCTCTTGCTCTTTCGCGCTTTATCGCTATCTCGGTCTACAACCCTCTTCACCATCACCTCCTCGATTCCGTGGCGCGTCTCGCTATGTGTGGGGCAGGGGTGAATGGAAAATGTGGAGATGGGTTGGGTCTCGCCTCGGCTGGGCGAGCGCTCAATAACGTGCGAACCGAAAGGGGAGGAAATACGATGGGAGGAAGAGAGGAGGGCGAGGAGGAGAAAGCGCGTATGTATTCAGGATTGGAGTGGAACACGATGGAATGATGGAACAACCCCCTTTGCCCATATATCTTTATACGTTCCTCCTACTCACTTCCATTCTCATCGTATACATACATACATTCATACATACATATATGTATATATATGTGTGTGTGTGTATATATATATATATAACCCTGAGCGATATGCTTTGCATACGCCGGAGGAAAGTATAAATTGTAAAATTTATACCACTGAAGCCCTCTACATTTTCACAGTAATCACTATTATAGGAAGACCAGCCCGCGGCTTCGCTTGCATAAGCTTCGGTCCTAAAAAACAGTACGATTTTCAATATTTTTTTTTTTCATGAGAGTAATGGGATGACGAGGCCGGAATATTACACACGATTTATACATATTCTTGTCAACTTTGAGTTTGTTTTTTTATTGAATAATATTGATAAACAACGAGGTTATTGTTATTTGAAGAAAGTGCCGCCGTTGCTGCATGGCCAATTGGGTGAGGTGATTCTGGCAACTAGGATCATCTGAAGTGAAGATATACGTTTACTCTTGGTATAATAGTAAAACTTTCGTATGGTCGGATGGTTTGTCGATATTTTTTAAATTACGAAAATGACGAGCTGCTGAATAAAAGGATTTTCGACCGAAAAAATAAGCTGCGGAAAAGTAGGTTCGGATTTCGAACAAAAGCAACTTTCGTCGTTTGTTATTGGGAAATGGATAAACTTATTAGAAAATTAGGCGGTCATTTGATGAAAACTGTTGTAAACTATGCTCTGTGCGAGTTTGAAGGGAATCGGGTGAATAGATGGCAAGATAGGATTTACACCGTTTTATGAAACATAGTTTCGAGGAAAACGAACAAGAAAATGGGAAATCGCAGCGGGGCGGTTGGCTGTAGCGCAGCGAGTGATCTGACGCTTCACAAAAATCGTAACTCGGTGATTTTTTTTGAGTTTTTACAAAATCATTATTGCAAATTAAAGTTTAGACCGTCAACTATAAAAATAGCAACAAAAACCCCCATACTCGAAATTTCAAGTCGACTTAGACCTCTTAATCTCGAAGACATCGATTCCGAATTTTTTGACAAAATCGCTATTGCAAATTAAAGTTAAGACTCTAGGCTAGAAACAATGCAGTAAAAATCCCATTCTCGAAATTTCATACCCACTTGCAAGGAACATCAATTAAGTGTCCGGTCTCGATTTCGTTTCAACATTTTTTTGCTGAAGCTCGTTCGAAAAATTAAAAAAATGAGTATTTTTTTTATCGGCGGAAAATCGGTTCTACGGGCGGAAACCACCCCTCGAAGAACTGCGTGTGGAGGGGTGAAACAAAAACCAACATTCTTCTAATTTTATGCGACGAAAAATCGACTATAGAAGCATTGAAAAAAAAAAATTAAGGGGTGGCACGTCTTTGAGGGGTGGTTTCCCCCCGTGAGCCGTTTTTCGGCCGATAACAAAAAATACGTGTCTACCCAGGTAGGAAATTAAAAAGCTGACGATGGAAACAAGCTTGTGCGAGCCTTGTTTCACCGAGCCTGAGTAAGACAGACCTGGCCCAGGTTTTATTGCATCGTTTGGAGCAGCCTGGAACCAAGACTGGCTGCTTAGCCTAAACTCAGGGTTATTTCAAGCTTCATTCAGCCGGTGAATTTTGAGGCTGAAAAATCAAGGCTGGATGCAGGCTTGTTTCAGGTTGTGATAAAATAAAATAAGTTTAAAATAATATTTTTTCTGTGCTTTTATGAAAAAAAAATTTATCAATAAATTTGTCGGGTGCGAAGGCACGAAAAACGAAAGCCAAGAAGGCAGCTCTGAACATTTGAACATATGCTCTTATCGATATTTATGAGGTACACAAAAAAGTGTATACGAAAATAAAAGTACGCAATAAAATAAAGTATTGTTTTTTAAAATATTTTTTATATATATTTTGTAACAAATAATATAACAAATGATAAATATATATAACAAATCAAATGCATTCTTTACAAATTTATTAAATTTACCCCAATGTAGAATATAGAAAACTAAAAACAGGCCTCATATAGCCTCGGGAAGAGTTTGGGAAAAGCCTGGTCATAAATGCTCGTGAAGGCTTCATTAAGGCTCGTTTTGAGCCTTGTTTTTTCGTTGTTTCAGGCTTAGTACAGGCTTTTCTACCAGCCTTTGGTCAAGCCTGTGTGCAAGAGCCTGAAACCGCGTTATCATTCAGAGGTTCAGCTAGGCCTGAAATCAGGCTGGTGCTCAGCCTGAATTAAAAAATGTGAGCCTTGTTTCAGAGCTTGGCGAGCCCTTTTTTCATCGTCAATTCCTACCTGGGTGATAGTTTTCAGTGCTTTACCACATATATGAGTTTCAACAAAACCGAAGATGGGCACTCAAGTGATGTTCCTCAGTCCCCTCAGTCTCGAAACGTTCATACGCCAATAGTGAGCAGCGTTGCGTCAATAATGGAAACTCTATTTTCCTTCTTTTTGTTCGGCTTTCAGGCGTGATATCGGCGGGCGTCTCGGTACCGGTGCAGATACCGTCACAGACCCCGGACCTTACCGGCAATTATTGGCCGCGGCTTCAGTGATCCCAGCTCTTCGGGTTCCCGCCTGCGAGTCTACTCGTCGGTCAGGAGAGCCCGCCACCGGCGCCGCCCTCATCGGCATCAGTGGCCCGACCGCCGCTATTGGCTTCTCTCGGGATACCGGCACAGTCGTCGATTCATCATCAGTCAGTGACACCGGCGACAACGCCGATACACAACTCCGATACCAGTGAGTGAACGATCGTGCATACATACGATTTATTGTTAGAACGCTGCAACTTTGACGCACGATAGAACGTCGAGGCGACGACTGTTCCGAAGCGACGACAAAATGTAAAAAAAAAAGAAAAAGAAAAACGACAAAGCGGACGGAAAAGCGAAGAAGAAAAACGTGCATCGATAGCGTGCTAAGAAAAAACGACGGTTGTCCGTTGGTGACACAACGCGCATCGCATTTTCATTCACTTCGACATTTTTACCTTTTAAGTTCAACATATATGTTACGGTTGAAACCTGTTTTCAGTTCAAACGCGTTTTAACTAGGAAAAACTAGTTCTTACCGAACGCAGTCGTTGCTAGTTTTTCTTAGTAAAAACTGTAATTTACCGATAAATACATTTGAACGTTAGTTATAACAAACCCAAACTAACCCAAACAATTTTAATTGACGCATTTGGTTAGAAGTAGTTTTTCCTAGTTAAAACTAGTTCTCCCTGGTTTATCCTAGTTAAAACTAGTTTCCCACGTTAAAACCAGTTCTTCCTAGTTAAAACTAGTTCCTCCTAGTGGAAACTAGTTTTTCCTCGTTAAAAGTAGTTCTTCCTAGTGCAAACTAGTTCGTCCTAGTGAAAACTAGATTTTCCTAGATCAAACTAGTGCTTTCTAGTGAAAGCTAGTTTTTCCTAGTTCTTTCTAGGTCTTTCTAGTGAAAACTAGTTTTTCCTAGTTCAAACTAGTTTTTTCTAGTGAAGACTAGTTCTTCCGAGTGAAAACTAGTTTTTCCTAGTTACAACTAGTTCTTCCTAGTGCAAACTAGTTCGTCCTAGTTCAAACTAGTCTTTCCTAGTTCAAACTAGTTCGTCCTAGTTCTTTCTAGTTCTTTCTAGTGAAAACTAGTTTTTTACTAGTTCAAACTAGTTCTTTCTAGCGAAGACTAGTTCTTCCGAGTGAAAACTAGTTTTTCCTAGTTAAAACTAGTTCTTCCTAGTGGAAACTAGTTCTTCCTAGTAAAAACTAGAATTTACCAATGAATACATTCAAACGTTAGTCGGAATTCGTCTCAAACCCAAGCCGTTTGAATTAATTTATCTGACGAGAACTAGTTTTTCCTAGCTAAAACTAGTTATTTCCTAAAGAAAACTCGAATTCATCGATTAATAAATTTGAACGTTGATTAAAACTCGTCCTAAACCCTAACAGTTTCAATTAATTAATTTCGTTAGACCTAATTTTTCCTCGTTAAGACTAGTTTTTCCTAGTTAAAACTGGTTTCTTCCTAGTTGAAACTAGTTTGTCCTAGCGAAAACTAGAATTTGGCGATAAATAAATTTGACCGTTAGTTGAAACTCGCCTCGAACCCAAACAGTTTTAATTAATGCATTTGGTTAGCACTAATTTTCCCTAGTTAATACGAGGTTTCCCTAGTGAAATTTATAATTTACCGATAAATCAATTTGAATGTTACTTGAAACTCGTCTCAAGCCCAAGCCAACCCAAACAGTTTTAATTTTTCCTAATTTTTAGTTTTTCCTAATTAAAACGAGTTTTCCCTACTTAAAACTATAATCGATCGATTGACAAATTTAAATGTTGGTTGAAATTCGTCTTAAAACCAAACAGGTCTAACTAATTCATTCGGTTAGAACTAGTTTTTCCTCCTTAAAACTAGTTTTGACTAATATTTAAATGCATTTGTCAGTGTCTTCTAGTTTGCACTCGGAAAAACTAGTTGTGACGAAGGCGTTAAGTCGGAACTAGTTTTCACGGGGTAAAATGCGTTTAAACTGAAAACGAGCTTTGACTGTAACATATACATATACATATATGTGTATGTGAAGATATATGCATGCCACGAAGGAGATCCCCGGATCGTGCAGGGTACATCCTACGGACTCTCGTCCGACAAAGCGACAAAGTCGGAACGTTCGGCACACAAGCCAATAACCTGATACAAAGCCACATAAAGATCGACAATCTTGTCAGTCGCACATACATCAATGCGCACACACACACACATAACATTTTTTTTCGCCTATACCCAAGACTCCTTTAATTCTTGTCATCTCGCACTTACGGTTTGTGCGTGTGTGTGTTTTCCACGTTTTACGGATCGATATGTTAATTGCGCCGATCGACCTGATCACATACGACGAGAGTACGATACTCGAGTCGGCCACTTTTCAGGGAAACACAAATCGGCGAAAAGCTCGACCCGACCGTATATTTTCCTGTCAGCCAACAGGCAGGAAGTGTCGTGGGTGCAACAAGGTGTTTGAGTGTTTCACATTCGAGTCTCCCGAGGCGCGGTAATCACGATAGGCTCTCTAGGAGCTTGATAAGAATGGAAAAACGGCCACCAGCTTGTACAAATGGACAATCAAAAATCCCCGAAACAAGAATTCTATTCGATCGTATTTGTGACGGCGGCGGTTGCGAGACATCGATTACGTATGTTCACACGTTTCCATTGAAAGAGAAGTTTATCGCGTGTACGACACACGTCTGACGTACTCGAAGACATTCGCGCGAACCTAATGCACATCGTGATCAATTGAAAATCGTTTGTCATCACTCTACGGTTTAAAGATCGGCTATAATTGTAGCGAAGGAAGAACATGACGAAGAAAAAATAACAATTGTTAAAAGGTACTAGATTTTTCTGATAGGTAGGAAGAGATCGCTCTCTTTAGGTCCACTAGATCGTAGAGTACTGCAATTATTATATATATATAGTAGGGTGATGAAAAAATTGATTATTCTTCTTTGTCGCCATAGCGAAAAGTGCCCATGGCGAACCGAAAATTCTCGGTCAGTGTGAAGGATATAGGCTCAAGTTTCATGCGTGCTGCAGCCATTTTCACAGCCCCCTAATTTCACCTTGAAATCCTGACTTTTCACGTTATGAATAAAACTAAAGGTTTGAATGTACGTTGCAAAAATACGATCACGTGAAGATAGTTCTGATGTGACGTGCAGTAAGACTCGATAGTAACCTCAAAAACAAAATGAATATTGTGCCAAGTGATCACGCCACTGATTCGATCTTAAGGATGTATGGCAACTAAGTTATTTACTACTGTTCGAATTGAAACTCACTGATATTGTAAAGGAAAATATCGAGAACTTTTTGAGATTAAAAAAACAAAATTTGCCCACGTGAATGCTGAGATAAACGAATTCAAAGTTGGGTCATTTAACACGGGGAACATAGGACTGTACGTCCAAAATTCCCTTTACATTGGCAAAAAAGGTATTTCCGGAGTACTCTTTTGTAAAAAAAACTTTTGTGCGGTATCGCTGTAATATGCATGATACGTTAAAAAAAAATCGACATGTGCCCATATATTTTGCGAGATATTGCGAGTTAAATGGGACCGTTTTCGTATTTCTTTAGCTCCTATGTCGTAACCACGACAACGTCAGGGAAAACGTACATCAAATCAGCAACTAAATTTGCAGTTAAAAATTGAAAATTCTTCTTTCTGTACCGCATGTTTTACTTTGAGCTGTGGTAAATCTCCTTTTTAGCTTCAATGAATACTACAATTATTTTATTTAGTCTTTAAATGCGATTTTTGCAAATTGCATAATCAGTTCTGTAACGACTCTGCAGTAGCTGCCATACATCCTTAAAAAATCGATAAATTCATTCCTACGATGAAAATCAAGTTCATTGACTTTTCGACGCATTCTGTTACCATTCTTTTAATTAAAAAAGTCAACACCCATGATTTCGAGTCGACATTAGAAAAGTACATGAAAATAGCTTACCCCGCGTTTTAAAATTGACCCTTCCGTGAGATTGTTTGATTGCCAAGTCACATTTTTCGCTATGGGCCCTGAGAAAGAAAGCATTCGTATGATTTCCCATTACCATTATATAAATATAGTAACGGCAGTATTAATAACTATGTTGAAAGTCATTACTTTTTACCGCCAGATAAACGCAATACGAATAATGTCTAGAATCTTCAAACTTCCAAGAGTGCCAGTCTTCTTATCTTTTGCCGAAGAGCCCAAACGTCTCGAAAGATCGAGCATCGTTGAAGCTTCGATTCCTCAAAACTTCGTGTCACCCGCGAGAGTTGCGAAATTACTATTTAGCCGGGTTTCGAGGTTCGATGGATGACTAAGGGGATAAACGTAAGCGAATTTCACGATCGGTGGAGCGCCGATTTAGCACTTTCCAAAAAAAACAGCTGAGCCAAAAAATTCTCCCTCACGTTTTGCCGAAAGTCGGGTTCGCGGCTGGCTAGGATATTGCGGAAGTGAGAACCGGTGCGTCGACGAGACAGGGATCGATTTTGTTTCTCGTACGCGCTCCCTCATCGAGCGAAACGTCAAGGCGAACGTTGGTACACACACGCCGTATGGTAATTTCAAATGTTGCAAGGTGGAGAGAGAGAGAGAGAGGGAGAGAAAGAGGGAGAGAGAGGGAGAGAGAGAGGGAGAGAGAGAGAGAATTCAAGGCATCGAAACTAGGCTGAGCCGAATCGGGGGTGGCAAAAGAGGGTGGAGAACAGCAGAGGGTGAGAGATTTGAGATCGAAGTTTTCCAACGACGGCTGGTGGTATTCTCGCGAGGTTTGGAGCTTCAGGGTGGGCACACGGGATGAGCTGTTTTCGGGAGGCAGAATTGAGAGGAGCCAGCAGCATCCTACCGCCCGAAGCTCCACGCAAGGGAGAAAGAAAAAGTGTGTGTGTGTGTGTGTGTGTGTGTGTGTGTGTGTGGGAGAGAGAGCTCGCCTTTCTCCTTGCTCTCGGTGTGGGAGGATGATTCCCGGTTGCTGGGTTTCCTGGTTCGAATATATATTTATACATACACGCATACATGGACACATACGTATGCGTGTACATGTATGTACGTCAAAAGCCGCCCTCGCGTATACGCAAGGGCGGCTTTCTTGGGGGTCGGCCATCGCGCTCCCTCGGAGATATGGCGACGCGTACAACCGCCGCCACCACCACCGTCGTCTTCTCTATACGTGGTGCACGATATCATTTTTTTCCACCAGTCCACTAAAGACAGTTACAAACTGTCCAACGAACGCTCTTTGATTCATGTGCGGCACACACTCACCGCAAAACGAACTCCTTTTCACTTTCACCTGCTTTTTATGCCGCAATTGCTCTTCAGGTTGTCCAGCGATTCATTTAAAGACTAACTTCAGTGCGACTGTGAAAGATAACTTTTACGGTAAGTTTCGTCTTTTTTTTCTCCGGCGAAAGAAATTGCAGTTAGGCGAGTGGCAAACGAGCAGGGGGGGGGGTAGATGATGGCAAAAACATACGTACAGCGAAATGGGGATGAAGGAGGAATGAGAAAGAGCAAGAGCGGATGAGGAGGTGATGTACAACTTTTAGACTCGTCGTCGATCTAGCCGAATCCCGAATAATTTATTAAACAATTGAGTGGAGCAATTACGGTGACGTTCTTCGCGGGTTTCGCCCAAAACGGGGAAGAAACGCGTCGCTTAAACGGACAATTCGGAGCGACCCTTCTATTACCGTAAAAAAAATTAATGAAGAATTCTATATATATATATATATATATATATAAATATATAAAATAGTATAAAGTAATAATAACACAATAACGATGAATATTGATATTAAAGAAAAATTATAAATATGATTTTGTGTATAAAAAAAAGTAATGTAAGATAGCGTTTGTTACTCTCGTTAGTCCGTAGCGGTGTAAATTAGAAGGAAAGAAAGAACAAAACTTCGGTCACATTGTATATAAGTATTAAGTTATGACGTACGAGATGATATTATCAGTTATGTCTTCGACATACACCTGCGTAGCGATTAATAAAAAATGTAAGACACACCTACGAACGCGCACATACACCTACAAACACGCACATACCACCACAAACGTGCACACACACCTACAAACGCGCACACATACCCGCAAACGTGCACACACACCTATAAACGTGCACAGACACCTATAAACATGCACCGACACCCACAAACGTGCACATACACCTACAAACACGCACATACATCTACAAACGCGCATACACACCTACAAACACGCACACACATCTACCAACGCGCACACGCACCCATTAACGCGCACACAAACCAACAAACGCGTACACACACCCACAAACGTGCACACACACCTTCAAACGTGCACACACACCTACACACACGCACACATACCCACAAACGTGTACACACACCCACAAACGTGCACACACATCTGCAAACGCGCACACACACCTACAAACGTGCACACACACCTACGAACGCGCAGACAGACCAACAAACGCATACACACATCCACAAACGTGCACACACACCTTCAAACGTGCACACACACCCGCGAACGTGCACACCCACCCGCGAACGTGCACACCCACCTACAAATGTGCATACACACCTACAAACATTCATACACACCTACAAACATTCACACACACCTTCAAACGCGCACACACACCCACAAACGCGCACACACACCTACAAACGTGCATACACACCTACAAACATTCACACACACCTACAAAATACGCACACACATCCACATACGTGCACACACACCTACAAATGCGCACACACACCTATAAACGTGCACACATACCTACGAACGCGCAGACAGACCAACAAACACATACACACATCCACAAACGTGCACACAGACCTACACACGCGCAAACACACCTACAAACGCGTACACACACCTACAAACACGCACACACACCCACAAACGTGCACATACACCCACAAACGCGCACACACACCTACATAAGCGAGCGGAGCCACGCGTGTACATGCAGCAGCACATATTGTAATATTGTATTCGATGTTGTTTTCCTCAACGAGCGACGGAGAAATTACGTTAAAACAAAAAAGAAAAATAATCGTCGCTCGTCCGACAAACGAAAAGATTAAAAAAAAAAGAACAAGCAAATCCTCTGTAGTACGAATAAATTGTCTGAGCCTATAATACACACACATTATTATCTCTGTGCCTCCCTCATCGAGCTATAAACAGCTTCGTTCCGCACCCTTAACCCTTTCGCTCCGGGCCTTTCTTTTTTAGTGGTAACTGTCAACGACTTTGTTTTTCAACACGATGTGTCGGAAGGTGTGATTTTTCCGGATGCAAGGATCTACGGAAAGCCCGCCGTCGCATGATATAATAGGTCGTGCCCGAATGCCGAAGTTATTGTTTCTGGCCTACTGGGTGCTATTCAACGGGTTACGTCTAGTTCGTGACCGGAAAAAAGAGACGTTTTCGTGATTTTTTTTAAAGACGTGCGCAGGTTTTTTATTATTTTTTTTTACGTTAAAGAGTAAATATGGATTTTCGTATCTTTTACAATTTTTGTATTGAAAAATATTTATAAATGTGGTAGATACAATGGTCTGTGCAGACCGTGGTTTGACAAAAGACCTTCACGGTGACCACTGCTGCTCGGAAACAAATCATCTAAAATGAAAAAATCAAATAGATTTTTGGCGATAAAAATGCTCTGTTTTCGTTGATAAAAAAAAAACTATGCATCGAAGGAAAAAATCCTTGCTTCAAGCACTGCTTTTTTGTGTGTTAAAGAAGCTTGGAAAAATTGACGTTGATCGGTGCAGTGAGATATCGTGATCACCGATTTTGAAAAAGTAATTTTCAGAAAAACGCGTTCGAACTTCGCCGTTTTGCGGAACCTACCTAAAAATGCCCATAACATCCTCAATTTTGCACGGATCGACTCGAAATTTTCAGAGAATATTTTTCAAATGTTATTTTTTGAGAATCCGTCGATAAGCAAAAACCGATATTTTCCAAAATTTGAACTAGGTGTAGCTCTTAAGGGATGTAAATTTTTTTTTTAATTCACAAAGTGACTTCAAGATTACGTTGTTTTAGGCCAAACGTATATATGCGTTTTTTTCCGGAGCGAAAGGGTCAATGCTCGATTATTTCACGGTAGGATGAAGTACCTTTTTTTTTTGCGAAACCCGCGAAGGTACCGAGCTTCTTATTGGTCCAAACTCGTAACTAAGAACAAAACGATTTGTCGTTTTTTTTCTTTAAATGATCCTTCGAACGCCCTTGCTGGCTTTTACGAACCGACGCTTTTAAGGCGGGATATACATTTAGACAGGAAGAAAATAAGCAATTTTGAGAGATTTTTCAAGCTAAGAAATAATTATTCTACAATTATCAAACTTTAGGTATACTTTAATAGTATATTAAAGAATACGAAACAATTTTTCAAAACTAATTCATCATCAAAATGGCTGCAAAAAAGTTCAAACATTTTTTCAGTTAGAACATGTATAGTTTCTATGTGACGGTAATGAAAATGAAGAAAATGCAAATTTGAGAAAATGGCACGCGTTTACAAAAAAAATCAACATTTCACACAACATTTCTGAGAAATGTGAATTAAAAAAGTAGTTTTTTTTTCCAATTTTTCAAAAACAATTCTCGTCAAGTAGAAGGTACCAATATTATCAACATTTCTACCAAGTTTCAACTCAATCGGCTTAACAGCTTTTGAGTAATCCTGCACGCCAATTTCGATAATGCAGTTTTGAGAAAAACGCGTTTGAAGTTCACGCCCGCTCCGAATCCGAGCGGTGAGGCACAGGGCTGACGGGCTGTAACGTTTGAAGTTTTTCGAATTTCGCTTTGAAACTTTGGGAAAATATTCCACATATATCCTCCTATCGTTCAAAGAAAAAAAAATCGATTTTTTGATCATTGTAAATGTATATCCCGCCTTAAGGGGAATATCCACCTAGGAGCCGGAAAAAGGTCATTTTTGTGAATTTTTTCAAGGAAAACTATTTGAAATTTCGGATTGGGGTTTTAATTATCTAAAAGTATACACATTCAAAAATATGTTTAATTATCTTTATTTAAAAATATCAAAAATATACAAGGATATTGTATGATCCTTGGAGCGTCGTAAAAAAATCTGCATGTACGGTACCCACTGGCGTTTCTTCAAAAATCATCTGAAAAGAAATACCAAAAAGATGATTAAATTAGATACTATAATCTAGTACTTGTCATAGCCGATTTTGAAAATATCGATTTATGACAAAATGGCGAACGTTTGAACATAAATAGTGATTTTTGGCCAAAAATTAGATATTATTTTGCCTATAAAACAAAAACTGAGTAACGGAAAAAAAAATCCTATGACAAGTACTAGATAATGGTGTATAGAATAACCACAAAAAAACCTCAAGGCAATCGGTTCATTGGTTTTCGAGAAATTTTGGGCACCGATTTGAGAAACGTGGTTTTGAGAAAAACGCGTTTGAAAATTTGGGAATGAATAAATCATGAAATTTGTCAACTTACATGGAATCATCGATAGCAGGCCCATAGTGTAGGTCTTCTACGGTCGACGGAATGTTCATAGCTTCTAAATCCTCGACCTCGACCATCTAGGTATATATCTCCCCTTAAGCCACGCTCGACAAGTCACTACTTCCGGTTGCACGGAGATTCCCAACCCGGAGGATTGCCTACAGTCGCACGGCCCCCAACGCTCCACCGTATCGCGCTCTGCACGAGGGCACAGGGGAACTGTGGAAAACCCGTGTCGATACAGGCCGTTCGATATTCAGCGCGCGCGTTAGATCGCGGCTGAGCAGTCACCCATCCGAGTATCGGCTCGTGCATGGAACTGTCATTTTTCTAGCGTTTTCATTTTTGAAAAAACACAATGAAGGGGGTAGATACACTAAGGCGAGAAAAAAATTGGTGATTTTCAGTATTTTATTTAAAAGGAATTTTTTTTTCACCATTTTAGAGACTGAGAGTACGCTTTATTACTACTTTGGCTGTCACACGGTATTTTAAAAAATTATTAATCTTCAAAAATGATGAAATGGCAAAGGGGTTCTTCTAAAGGGGTTGGGGCGAAAGTTGTCGGACGGCGTGACACGTAGCGTCGGCGGGATCAATTTGAACAGAAAACCAACGAAGATTTTTCCATCATCAACACTCATACTCACGAACCATAAAAAAGTAAGAAATATTGAAAACCCACGAAATGGCAAGCTATAAAAAAAATTTAATTTTCCGAAAAAATGTCCTCATTTTGCAATAAAAATACTTTTTTTTTCCAAAAACATTTACGGTCACGTTTTAGACAGTAAGGTTAGAAAGAATACCAAGTTTCATAAAAATTGGTGGATTAGTTTTTCAGTTATACGTCACGCCATTGTTGAAAATATAGTTTAGAAAAGCGTGCCGTAATTCCGCCATTTTTAAAGATGAATCAAATTAAAAAAATACCATGTAACAGCCAAAAGTAGTAATAAAATATACCCTAAATCTAAAAAAATACTGAAGAAATATTTACGTTTAAAAAAAAAAACATGAAAATCGGCAAATTTTTTCCTCGCCTAAAGGTATCTCCCCCCTTAACGAATCACTTGTCGCGATATTTTATCGTCGTCCGAATTACGTTTTCATTTTTTTGGATATGAAGTTTCGTCACGCGGCTCGCGAGCGATCGAGTAAAGAAATGGAAAAAAAAAAAAAACAGGGTACGCTAAATACACGAGGGGTACAAAACCCGCGGATTGTGCGTGATTGCGAACGGAGCCGAAAATAATGAAGAGCTCTATATGTACCGTACGCGCGTGTACATAGAAATGGAAAATTCGACCAGCCGTGCAACGCGTTTTTCTCTCGTTTTCTCTCTCGAAACCCCCACACTCCCCCATCTTCCGCGTGGACAGTTTCGACGGGGCGCGAAAAAACACCCCCCACCCCCTGTTGTCGCTCATTTTTATTTTTATTTCTACTCGCCTCTGTTTTTTTTTCTTTTTTTTCGACTAATTGGCTTGCCAGAACCGTCGCGAACACCGTGGTGAGTCAAATCAATTTTTACCCATCAAAATCGGGTCGGCGCTTCGTGAATGCGAAATCACGCGCCGATTGCAGAGAGAAAAAAAAACCGGAAAATTCAAGCAAACACGCCACGGGTCGTGAGTTTCGCTATTCTCTGTCCCTCCCTACAAGTAAACCGCGTCCATAGGCGACTCCATCTCGACTTGACTTCCGGTCCATTCTCGTCTACGGTTTCTTCCCGATCGTTGCAAACAGATTTTTGAAAATATTGATTTTCTTGCTATTTTTCAGAACAGCACAGAATCAGAAAAGCCAAATTGCTTTAAATAGAGTAAACTCTGCAGTTTTAAACGCACATAAATAAAACCCAGTCAAATATTTTTTATGTCAATTTATTACATCTTATAAAAATACCGAAAAAGTACAGTGATCAATGATAGATATTTTCGAAGTGCGAACCGTTAGATTGTGCACAAAAATCAATTCTCTTTTGTAAACTGTGAAGAACTGTGTCCAGCATGTCGTTCGTAATGCCGCGAACCACTTCCTGGATGGCCGCGATCAGTTCTTCTACTGTGCTGGGGTTTTTAGCGTAACAATGATCTTTAATGTAACCCCACAAGAAAAAATCACAAGGGTTCAGGTCCGGTGAGTACGAGGCCATTCTAGTCCGCCTTGAGCAAATTTAGGGTACCCCAGACCGATTACTCGAGTCCCATATACGCGATGAATAGCTTCAAACACCTCACGAGTCCGGTGCGGCGTCGCTCCATCTTGCATGAAGTAAACATTTTTAACCAGTCCCCTCTTTTTTGCACAAGGGAAGAATTTCGTTCCCAAAAGCTGTTTGTAACTATCTCCTGTTACCGTAGATTCCAAGAATTGCAAATAAATTCCTTTTACTCAAAATCGCTGCCCATGCCGTTACTTTCTGTGGATGAAGGGACTTCGCTAGCGATATGTTGGGATTTTCCGTTCCCCAAAACCGGTAATTTTGCTTGTTTACGTACCCATTCATCCAAAAATGTGCTTCATCGGAATAAATAATCAATTTCTCATTAAGTTCTTCGGCTTCAAACATTCCCGTAATAGTGTTACAAAATTCGATGCGTTTCGTCATGGCATGTTCAGTTAACAATTGATGAGTGCTTATTTTATACGGATGAAACTTTAAAAAATATTTCAAAATGCTGTGTAATGATGATTTGGTTATTTTTAATGCTTGAGCAGCTTTCCGAATCGAATCATTTGGATTTTGTTTGAAATAATTCTCAACTTCGTTGATCTTCTCTGGTGCAGTCACCGTAACAGATGGACCTGGCAACTCGTGTCTACGGTCCTGGAGTGTACCATGCTTCACGAAGTTATCGATTATCCTACAAAAATTAACGTCAAATTACTTCAATGCAGTTTAATTGAATTGAAACACAAGTTGTGTGATGGATGAATATGAATAAATATTAAATTCTTACCTTTTCAGAGTGTTTTCGCTGGCAACTCTATGAGTTCCAAACTTAGTACGAAACCCTCTATACGCATTGCTATAAATTTTTCCCCTCGAGAAGAAGCACTCAATAAGATATACTTTTTCTTCCGTGGTGAGCACACTCATTTTGACGCGCGCGTACTTGCTTCAACCACGGCTGGAATAAAACTGCGTGGCCTCAGGTATGCGCATTAGAAAAAGGGACCTCTATTGAATTCATGGAGGGAAGAGACACTTATTTAGTTTTAGCAACTTCCTATTGGACACCCTGTACATTTCCGTGGGCTCAGTTCATTTTCTCAAGCAGAGACCATGATCCCATTGGCTCAAAAGTACGTGGCGTTTTTTTTACCAAAATTCAAATTCATTTTTCTTACATTTTAAGGGGAGGATCTGAGGAAACGGCGAGAAAAACAGGTAAACTTCGGGAATTTTTATCTCAAAAACTAATGTTTCGATTGGATCCGCGTTTTTTTTATGGGACCTATGTACATTGAGGTATGTTTAGGAATTTTTTAAAATAAATTCGCTGACTGGAAGCGATTCAAACGCGATTATCTCGAAACGTAGTTTTCAATGTGGGGGCCAGATGTATCTCGAAAACGGCTTGTCCGATTTTGTCCAAGTTTGGATACAATATTCTTCAATAGTTTTTCTCGTTCGCCAGGTAGGATTTTTTTAAAATTTTCATTTTTGACGGAATTGCGACCGTTTTAATTAAACATTCATTTTTCGTTCGCAATTTCCGACGATTTTGGATTGCATACACATTGCATAAAAAAGCAATGGTTCAATCAAATGAAAAACTCGTACGTGGCGAACGAGAAAAACTATCGAAGAATATTGTATCCAAATTTGGACAAAATCGGAATAGCCGTTTTCGAGATACATCTGGCACCGGATTTGAAAACTATGTTTCGAGATAATCGCGATTGAGTCGCTTCCAGTCAACGAATTTATTTTAAAAAATTCCTAAACATACCTCAATGTACATATTTTCCAAAAAAAAACCCGGATCCAATGGAAATATTAGTTTTTGAAATAAAAATTCCCGAAGTTTACCTGTTTTTCTCGCCCCTTAAATGAACTTTATTAAACGAAATGTGCCGTTTTTATCGATAACTTTTGCCATTTTTCTGGTATACCATCACTATCGAACTTGTGGATTTCTGGGCGATAAAGTGAACCAAGTGGTTTTCACAGCCCCTCCTTTGAAATCAGTTTTACACCATTAAGCGATCATCTCACGTTATCAACTTCGAAAAACTGAATTAAAAAAATGGATTTCGACAATAGACCACTTAAAAAATATTGTGTAGAAATTTCATAAAGATCGGAGCGGTCTAAGTATTATTTGTCGAGTTTATTTGAGCGCGCTCTTATTCGAGCGCGAACTTTAAACGCGTTTTTCTCAAAACCACTTTTTCCTGCTTCGTTGATTTTTTCTCCGGACCTACTGAATTGATCCTTACGAAATTTTAACTCTAAGTATTATTTGTCGAATTATTTTAGGTCGAGGTCTAAGTATTATTATTGTTATTATTTGTCGAGGTCTAAGTATTATTTGTCGAGTTTATTTGAGCGCGCTCTCACTCGAGCGCGAACTTTAAACGCGTTTTTCTCAAAACCACTTTTTTCCTGCTTCGTTGATTTTTTCTCCGGAACTACTGAATTGATCCTTACGAAATTTTAACTACATATTCGTCACATGTATAGCTACTGCTGGAACTAGAATTATTCGAAAATGTTGATTTTGAGTACTTTTTTTCAACCGAAATTACATTCAAAAAATCTTATTTTTTTAGACTTTTCTTTTCAACAGCCGCCATTTTGTTATTTTTGCATAAAAATTAATAATTCTAGTTCGGACAGTAGCCTCAACCATACTAAACTTAAATCTTCTTGGTTTTCGAGCTTCAAATAAATCTACCCAGAAAAAACATCAACGAAGCTGACATCGCTTTTTTCGAGGGTTTGTGCTGGTACCAAGGATAGATAAATGAATAAAAAAATGTTTTCATATATTTAAAGAATTATTTTATCAAGCCCAAAAAGTTTTGAATCAATATCTTCTATAGAATCCATACGAAAAATTCCCAAAAATAACTAATTTTTCAGCCGTCTAAAGTAAGATGATCCAATTGATGATGATTCAATTTGAGTTGCCTCAGCTGACGAGCGACTCTTTTGGAATGTTCACACTAGCCTAATGATGTTGGAGTTTGCATCGTTGGAATTTCATGAAAATTTTTCTCAATTTCTCATTTTTACCATTACCCAAAATCATACTTTGCAGATTTGGGTCGTAGATCCCTAAATAAGAATCCCAAAAAATGGTCGCGTGATTTTCGTACGTTAAATCAGCAGTCGGAAGTTTGGAAAAGAGAAAAATATTATTTTCGTTGCACCCCAACTGCAGACTTCAACGTCAGGTAGCCCAACCCCTTAATATTTTAGAAAAAACGAGAAAGCGAGAAGACAAATGAGATGACAGTCCCGGGACGAAGCAAACGGTTAATTTGGATGGAACAATTATACCAACTTATGAAAGCGTTAACCCACATCGCACAGGCCACTTTTTTCTCGCCGATATCACGAACCTATGACTTTACGTGGAGGGTTCGACTTTGGAGGGAATCTTCGGTTCGAATTGCCCCAAGAATACTCGGGCTCGACGCGGTTCGGTGGCCCGAAAAAATCCTTTATCCGTAGACTAGCTGTAGTAACCTTAAGGGATAGCGCCACTCTGGGATTTTGGAAAAATCGTTTTTTTTTGCTTAAGAGGCTATACCAGTGTGAACGCTGAAAATTTGGGTGATTTTCGGAAGTTTTTTGGAAGAAAAGTACTCAATTAAATGTTTCGGAAAATTAACAATATATTTGGCTATATTTGACCTATATTACATAATTTTTTCATAGAAAAATATTGAGATCCAAGCGACTTGTGCGCCGCCTTCAGAGGCGCAAAAAAAAGTTCCCCACTGCTGACACGATTCCGGCCGATTGAGTAGCTGAAACCGAAAAAGGAAAAAATGTCGTTAAACTGGAAGGTATTTCCTGTACAATGACGTAGGATTTTCGCAAAATATCAAAATCTAACAAAATGGCGTAGTTGTGAAAAAAAGTCTGTTTTCTTGCCTATAAAATGGTCGTTGTTTTTCAATGCCAAATCGTCAATTTTCATCCAATCAAAAATACCCTACGTCGTTGTAGAGTAAATATATTTAAGAGTACTCAGTTCAAATTTCAAGTCAATCGGATAATTGCTCCTTGAATTACAATGTTAGCAAATTTGAAAAATTTCATTTCGGGAAAAACGCGTTTAAAGATTCAACTATCGATTTTTGCAAGATAAAATGATATTTACCATAAAAAATGCTATACCTGACCTATACAATGGACTGTCGAAAAAGGCAACAAAAAATCGATTTTTTGAAAGTATCACACTGGTATAGCCCCTTAAAAAATACGTTTGGGTCATAAAAACAATATGCAATTGGTCCTGCAGCGAAATTTTTTTATTTATAGCTTCAATTATCGATTTTGGCGCAGGGCCTCGGACTTCTTTCAGCCGTCTCGTACAACTTTAAACGCGTTTTTCTCGAAACTGCTTTTTTTTCAAACTGGGAGGACGGATTACTCGGACACCTTTGCATGGATCGATTTAAAATTTTGATGGTAGCTTCACAATTACATTCTCTATGGGAGTACGTAGCCGTTTTTTGATTAAATGTAAACTTTTTGTTCTATAAACAATTTACTGCTTATTTTTTGGGCAAAAAAGCGATTTATTTCTTTCAGTGTACCATTTTTTTCAAAATTTTATTAAAAAAAAATCCTACGTAGTCCCATAGCTAATAATATATAGATTATAATTTTTTTTGTTTTTATTCCAGGTCTTGTACTTTACGAGAAAACCGTCTTCCCGTGAAGCCATTTGTGGAAAAACACATTTTTCAAGATGGGCTCTGTAGCCGCCATTGTGTATGAAAATTAAAATTTTTTTTTTTATACTATAATATGTGTTAAATAAACAAATCAAAATGTGTTTTAAACACATCAAAATAAATGCTATTCCTTTTTTCATACTCCCAAAATAAATTGTCAAAGTTAGGCCTTATTTTCTGCCGCTAGAGTGGTGATGTCCCTAGCGAAAAAAAAGAAAGAGGGGGGGGGGTGTAGAGAGAGTAAGTAAAATAGCGCGTCCGAAGTATGGACAAAATATCGAGAAATCAATATGCGATACATTATTGCGGCAGTAATCGATGTAAGTGTTCTGAATAATGAGATAATATTGTTGCTGTGATTACCACGTAAGATTGTAATTAGTAGAGGGTATAGAGAGAATGAAAATGAAAAAAAAACCGCAAAATCACTGTTAGGTGTAACTGTCTTGATCCAATAAATGTTATTTCATTTTAAATAGTTCGGGAAACGTTTGTTCATTACTTCCCCCCATCCCACTTTTCCGGACCCTACTTTTGCTGTTTCTTCTTTCAGGGTTGTTAGGCATTATTGACTGAGAAATTCCCTGATTCTTTTCCAGGTTTTCCATACAGGTTTTGCAAAAATTCCAGGTTTTGCAATTTACCCAGATTAGGGTAAAATAAAGAACACTTTCTTTTTATCAAATATATATTTTGTTCAGTTAAAGGCCACAAGTTAAGTCTCGTTTCAACTATATTAGTATTTGTAAACGTTACAAACTATACGGGAAAAATTATATACGTAGAAATAGCAATAAATCATTTTTGTGAAAAAAAAAACGTAACATTTTTAAGCGACTTGAAAAAAAAAACAGAGAAAATTCTCAATTCGATCCTTTTATTAAAAGATTATGGTGAACTGGATGGGGCCGGGTTGAAATTCCGATCTTTGAATGATCAGAACGTTCAAAAGTCCGAAAGATTATTACCCCGAAAGAATTTTACACGAAAGACCAAAACTCCGAAAATCTGAACACCGTCAAAATAATTCGGCTATGGAAGTTTTTAAAGTTTCAAAATTTTCAATAAATCAACGAATTATTTAAATAGTTTTTATTTATTAAGAAGTGATTTTACGTCAATTTTGAAATTTGTGTAGACAATGTTATACGTTCTACATCATTTGCAGTCAACTGTGTAGACTTTCGGCGGCATAATCTTGACGAACCTTGTAATTTCGGGACATTAAAATTAGGAATTTTGAACCGTCGGCGCATTCAAAGTTCGGAATTTCAATCCGGCCCTCATGTCAATTTCATGCCAGCGAAAGTCTACACAGTTGACTGTAAATGATGCAGAACGTATACCATTGTCTAGACAAATTTCAAAATTGACGCAAAATCACTTCTTAATATAAAAAAAAAAACATTCTTGTAATAATTCGTCGATTTATTGAAAATTTTGAAACTTCTAAAACTTCCACAGCCGAATTATTTTGACGGTGTTCAGATTTTCGGAGTTTCATCTTTCGGAGTAGTATTCTTTCAGAATTTTGAGCCTTCCGATCATTCAAAGTTCAGAATTTCAACCCGGCCCCATCTTGAATTTCGGAATATTAAAATTCGGAATTTTAAACCGTCGAAGCATTCAAAGTTCGGAACTTCAACCCGGCCCCAACTGGATAACATAATGTTTTATAAGATCAGATATTTGGAAACGTTGAAAATTGAAATAAAATTTGAAAAAAACTGAAATTCGAAAAATAATTTAAACATTATAAAGAAAAAAAACCATTGAAAGCCAATACAGAACTTGTTTTTTATTATAAACAGAAATTTTTACGCCTATGACAATAAATCAAAAATAAATATTAACACTTATCTATAATAATAATTATGTGGTTGTGTATCGACAGATCGAATGCAAATGTTAGAGTTTTACGGTAAATTAGTTTTCAGTTTTTCAAATTGTCAATGTTTCGCACGACATAACTTTTTTTGTATATAATGAAGAATAATATAAGAATTTTAAAAATATTTATTTTTATACTGTTCAGTTCCTTTTTGTCGTCGTTTCAATTTTTCGTAATTCTTGCAAAAAGTAAATTATGAGAAAATTCCCGAGAATTTCCAGACTTTTACCTGATTATTCCAGGACGAAAGAAATGCCCTGAGTTTTGCCCGTTTTCCATATGCGTAATCCTGTTTTTCTTCACAAGTATTTCCATTTTCATTCAGCGCAGCGACGAGACGCGAAGAAACAACGGAAGGTACGTAAATAACGGGCGACGAAATTTTTTCCTTTATAAAACACACTTTATTATCGCATCCATGGACATACAGTCTAACGGGTACACTTGCACGTACGAAGATATTGACCCAATGAAGAAGCACATTAAAAAAACAAAAAGAAAAATGCCACCCGAAAGCGGCGAGGGTCTCAAAATTGCAGAAAAAAAAAACACCTTTAAGCCCGTCGCGTCGAAAATTAATATAGATACTTATTTAGCATAACTCGTAAGGTAAGCGATTGGTACACTGCGAGGATTTCGGAATACCCCGAAGATATAGGGGGAAAAAAATGATGCACCGATTACTTCGACATGTATATAGTAACTTATTCCGTAACTCATAAAGTGGCTAATCTAGTAACTTTGTCTGGTGAGTTATCCAGTAAGTTGCCTAGTCACTTATCCAGTAAGTCGCCTAGTGACTTATCCAGTAAGTTGCCTAGTCACTTATCCAGTAAGTCGCCTAGTGACTTATCCAGTGAGCCGCCTAGTGACTTATCCAGTAAGTTGCCTAGTCACTTATCCAGTAAGTTGCCTAGTGACTTGTCCAGTAAGTTGCCTAGTCACTTATCCAGTAAGTTGCCTAGTCACTTATCCAGTAAGTTGCCTAGTGACTTATCCAGTAAGTTGCCTAGTCACTTATCCAGTAAGTTGCCTAGTGACTTGTCCAGTAAGTTGCCTAGTCACTTATCCAGTAAGTTGCCTAGTAACTTGTCCAGTAAGTTGCCTAGTGACTTATCCAGTAAGTTGCCTAGTGACTTGTCCAGTAAGTTGCCTAGTCACTTATCCAGTAAGTTGCCTAGTGACTTGTCCAGTAAGTTGCCTAGTCACTTATCCAGTAAGTTGCCTAGTGACTTGTCCAGTAAGTTGCCTAGTCACTTATCCAGTAAGTTGCCTAGTGACTTGTCCAGTAAGTTGCCTAGTCACTTATCCAGTAAGTTGCCTAGTGACTTATCCAGTAAGTTGCCTAGTCACTTATCCAGTAAGTTGCCTAGTGACTTGTCCAGTAAGTTGCCTAGTCACTTATCCAGTAAGTTGCCTAGTAACTTGTCCAGTAAGTTGCCTAGTGACTTATCCAGTAAGTTGCCTAGTGACTTGTCCAGTAAGTTGCCTAGTGACTTATCCAGTAAGTTGCCTAGTGACTTGTCCAGTAAGTTGCCTAGTGACTTATCCAGCAAGTTGCCTAGTGACTTGTCCAGTAAGTTGCCTAGTGACTTATCCAGTAAGTTGCCTAGTGACTTATCCGGTAAGGTGCCTAGTGACTTATCCAGTAAGTTGCCTAGTGACTTGTCCAGTAAAGTGCCTAGGGACTTATCCAGTACGTTGCCCAGTGACTTGTCCAGTAAGTTGCCTAGTGACTTATCCAGTAAAGTGCCTAGGGACTTGTCCAGTAAGTTGCCTAGTGACTTGTCCAGTAACTTCATCGAATGTTTCATCAGCTAACTTATGCAGTAACTTTATGGTGTTGAAGTTTGCCTCGTTGGAACGCAACGAAAGTTTTTTTTTTACATTCACTTTTCCATACTTTTATTAGTACAGCAGATCTTTTTTTTTACAGATTTATATTGTAGATCGCTAAATGAGAATCTTCAAAAATGGTTGAAGGCTTTTTGTAGGCGAAATCTGCCAAAGAAAATTGAAGGGATTTGAATACAGTAATTTTCGTTGCATCCCAACGATGCAAACTTCAACCTCATGTAACTTAATGTAATGCCTAGTGGCTTATATAGTAACTTATCTCATACGGGATTTTAAAGCGCCAGACGTTTCGGCGATTTGGACGATCGGAGCTTACCATCGACGTGGCAAACTCGCGAGACTCTCGTCGACATTCGCCAATCGTCAGCTCAGCACCGTTCTTTTTTCTTCGACCAGTCTCTCACTGGTTGGAGTGTTGGACCTGATCGTTCGCACCGATAACGAGAACTCGGCGACCATTCCGGGGGGCGCTTAGAATGGGCTGCCTCTCCTCCCAGTAGACCGTCGTGCTGTGCTCCCGGTCAGCGCACGGGCAGCAGAGCAGATTGCTCATTTGCACGTATATCCCGAACAGGGCGAAAATAACGAGGGAGGCGACGAGCCACTTGTCTGAAAGGAGAAAAAGTCAGAAGAGTTTCCGAGCCCCCGGTCCAGGTCTCGAAGGACCTGGCAATCGTTACGTGGATGGAAAGCGACTGGAAAACTGCTTTGTCATTTCTCGAATAGTAAATGGTGTCTCAAGATGACTTAACATTTTAATTTAGTGATAAAACGTATTGTTTGTTTGAAAAGTACGAATTTTGGTCATTTTAATGTAAGGTGCAAACATAGAGGTTATGTGTGGAACACAATATCCGATAGATGGCATAAACGGCATGGAGTTGGAATACATATTCGTTCAACAAGATGGCGCAACCTGCCACATTGCGGGCGAAACAATGCGGTTATTGCAGACGAAGTTTCATGGTCGTGTTATTTCGCGCCGCGGCGATGTCAATTGGCCACCAAGATCGTGCGATTTGACGATATTGGACTTCATTCTTTGGGCCATTCCGGAGTTCAGAGAAGCCATTGGACGCACCATTAATGAAATTAGTCCGCAATTATGCCAAAGTATTAGTGAAAGTTTCGGGGCCGGGTTGAAATTCCGAACTTTGAATGCTCCGACGGTTTAAAATTCCGAATATAATTGTTCCGAAATTCAAGATGGGGCCGGGTTGCAATTCCGAACTTTGAATGGTCAGAACGCTCAAAACTCCGACAGAATTTTACACGAAAGACCAAAACTCCGAAAATCTTAACACCGTCAAAATAGTTCGGCTATGGAAGTTTTAAGGGGTTAACCAGTGTGACACTTTCAAAAAATCAATTTTTTTTTGTTGCCTCTTCCGACAATTTATACTTTCAAGAATATCATTATCATTTATATCATTTTTATCAATATCATTTTATCTTGCAAAAATCGATGGTTACATCTTTAAACGTGTTTTTCTCGAAATGAGATTTTTCAAATTTGCTGACATTGTAACTCAAAGAGCAATTATTCGATTGACTTGAAATTTGAACTGAGTACTCTTGAATATATTTACTCTGCAATGACGTAGGATATTTTTGATTGGATGAAAATTGACGATTTGGCATTGAAAAAAAAGACCATTTTATGGGCGAGAAAACAGAATTTTTGTTCATAACTACGCCATTTCGTTAGATTTTCATATTTTTCAAACATCCTACGTCACTGTACAGGAAATACCTTCCAGTTTAACGACATTTTTTCCTTTTTCGGTTTCAGCTACAATCGGCCGGAATCATGTCAGCAGTGGAGGAACTTTTTTTTTTGGCGCCTCCGAAGGCAGCGCATTAGTCGCTTGGATCTCAATATTTTTCTATGAAAAAATTATGTAATCTAGGTCAAATATAGCCAAATATATTCTTAATTTTCCAAAACATTTAATTGAGCACTTGTCTTCCAAAAAATTCGCGAAATTCACCCAATTTTCAGCGTTCACACTGGTATAGCCCCGTGGGTTCAAAAATTTTCAATAAATCGACGAATTATTTCAAGATTTTTTTTTGATAAGTGATTTTGCGTCAATTTAGAAATTTGTCTAGACAATGTTATACGTTCTACATCATTTACAGTCAACTGTGTATACTTTCGCTGGCATGATCTTGACATGCGGGCTGGGTTGAAATTCCGAACTTTGAATGCGCCGGCGGTTTAAGGAGGTACGGTGATGACCATGCTAGTAAACTTAGAGTCTATTTCACGCCGCAATATCGCCACGTTTTAGATATATGTATATGGCCTATTTTTCGAGAAATATTTTTTAAGTATTGCATTTCGAGTTTCCTATTATTTTTATAATATGGAAACAACCTTAACAATCTACTGCTCGACTTCAGTAGTACGCCATATCGTTGACGTTTAGCATCGTCGCATTTTCGGTGGCTGTCATCGGTTCCACGCGTCCGGCTTATTATTTTTTGTGGCCGGTTAACATGGAGAATGAAAATACTGTGGAAGTTTATCAAAAGAGTAACGGGGTTGTACCTGAAGTCCAGTTTAGAGACAAATGTAGATTCTGACGGACAAGAATTAGGAAATGAAAAGATAATATTGCGATTGTTAATAAAAAACGTCGCGTTGAAGTTAACCTCAATGTCCAATGTCCAATCTGTCCAAAGTCAAAACATATTTCATCGATTGTTATGTTATTTTTCCCTTTCGAAATTTTCACAATATTTGCAGGTATAAAAAGGAACGTTCATTTTATATGACGGTTCTCCCATGCTGAATTTATATATAGATGCGTTGTATAGGTACATGTCGGCAGAAAAATTGAGATGCCTTTGCTGTACGTAAAAGAACTTCAAGTAAATATCGACGAAAGACCCTTTATAACCCATTAAAAAATGTACGGCTTCGCACAATCATATTTTTAATTCGCGTTGAAAATATCCGATAGACGAATCAAATTTGCGCGGGTATCCGGCGTTGCCACACGTCGAGCAAGATGGCTGCTGTTACGTCACGAGAAGTTTCGCTCTCCGAAAATTTCGGTTTTTGCGACTTTATTTCTAAATTTATTGCTTATTTCTGCGGTGAGCTTTCCAATTCAAGGTGCCTTATCGATCACAAAGATTCAACGAACGCAACCATCAGTTTTTTTTTACGTGTTTCTTGGCTCCAAGTAGCACGAAAAAATCGATATATGAGAGGACAGGCACATTTTGTCGTCTACGTGTGACTAATTCACCAACTTTAACAATTAATAACTCGGAAAGTGTACGGTAAATCTCGTGGAAACTCCACATACGCATGGCCGAAGGTCTCGACAATACTTTTAAAAAAATCGGGCTTTTATCTTGAACTCGCTCCAATCACCGTACCTCCTTAAAATTCCTAATTTTAATGTCCCGAAATTACAAAGTTCGTCAAGATTATGCCGGCGAAAGTCTACACAGTTGACTACAAATGATGTAGAACGTATGACATTGTCGAGACAAATTTCAAAATTGACGTAAAATCGCTTCTTAGTAAAAAAAATTCTTGAAATAATTCGTCGATTTATTGAAAATTTTGAAACTTTAAAAACTTCCATAGCCGAATTATTTTGACGGTGTTCAGATTTTCGGAGCTTTGGTCTTTCGTGTAAAATTCTTTCGGAGTTTTGATCTTTCGGGGTAGTATATTTTCGGAATTTGAGCGTTCTGATCATTCAACGTTCGAAATTTCAACCCAGCCCCGTTCAGATTTTCGGGGCTTTGGTCTTTCGGGTAAAATCCTTTCGGAGTTTTGAGCGTTCTGATCATTGAAAGTTCGGAATTTCAACCCAGCCCCAACATTTTGTCAAAAGAGTGAACCTTTGCAAACAGGGATGAGGCGGCCATTCATCGGATATTGTGTTCCACACGTAACCCCATGCTTGTACCTTATATTGAAATAAAAATATTCGTACTTTTCAAATAAATAATACGTTTTATTAATAAATTAAATATTAAAATAAATTAAAATGTCAGGTAATTTTGAGACTCCCTACATGTTAATTATCAAAGGTATTCCTTTCGCGGAGATCCGTATATTGTGGAGGCATATGCAGGGCCCTTCTGAATCATTTGGAAATTACAGTGGCGCTTAAGGGACCATTCCAGTGTATCATTTTTTTAAACCGTTTTTTTGCCTTTTACAAAAATAAGGACTTTCATAAACATGCTGTTAAACTTTGCTCGAGAAATTTGGATTATTCCGGTCTTTCTTTGAAAAAGGGATTCGACCAGCTGCGTGAGACCTGGCGCGGGCGGTGCGCTTTTTCTCGAAACGCTGTTTTTCAAAACGGTGGAAGATTCAAAACGAAGAGTTTTCAAGCTAAGCGTTTCAAATTTTACTACATCATTCTTCACGCCATTCCTTAACGTCGTCCGAAAGCGTTTTTTTTTTAATTTGAAACTCACATTTTTTTCATGAGAAACTGCCGACAAAAAGGCCCAATTTGACACTTAGTTTTTAAATACCCCCATGGAAATTTATATACGCAAAAATATTCTGCAAATTTATTTTAATAATAATTGTAATATATGTGAAATGTATGCCATATATTGAAAATATATGTTGCATATATGTGCCAAATTCGAATTTTTGTAACGTTTTTATATATGAGATGTATATGCGTGGTATTGCTGTTATATCAATGTGTCATATATCAATGATATATGTAGCATTTACCCTGCATACATACCACATATATACTGCATAAATGGTACATATATGCCACATATATACACCACCATGCGTAGCATACCAGATATGCTACGCATATCTGTATATAGTGTTTATATGTAATAGTGTACTTTAACTGTAAGTTAAGTTTTTTTAAGTTTAAGTTTTAAGTTTTAGTAAGTATAACTGCAATAGTGTTTATACACAGCATATATTTCTTGTCAGGAATATGTATCAAAAATGTATGCGTCATATATGACGCATAAATGGCACATATATGAGCCATATATGACGCATACATTTTTGATATATTTTTCTGACAAAAAATAGATTGAAAATATATCGAAAATATATGCGTCGTATATGCCTCATATATGCATCATATATAGTGTTTATACGTAGCATATATTTTTTTGGTCAGAAAAATATATCGAACATATATGGGTCATATATGCGTCATATATTTAGTGCATATATACTGAATATATACGTATTATTCTATTTTTCGTCACTATATATGCGACCGATATATATATGTAGCATATATTTTCTGCATATATTTTACATATATAAATTTCCATGGGGGTAGTCACCATTTTGTTAATTTTCATCGAAAAAAACCCTCCGTATGCCTCTATAATGTTTTATACTGATTGATAATCTTTTAGGTTTTTTCTTTCAATTTTTAAAGGAGTAGGACTTCCCGCCATCAGGCGCTGTTTTTTTTTGCTTCATTTTTAAGAGGCCAACAAAATTGTATGGACAATAAAACTAAAACATTTGAAAATATTTTTGTGTACAACATAAGTAATTAGAATAAACGGAAAATCAATCGGACTATCGAATTTTATTTAAAAAAAAATCCTAAAGAAAGAAGTCCAATTGCGTCAAATTGCACGATCTTGGTGGCCAATTGACATCGTCGGGGCGCAAGATAACACGACGATGAAACTTCGTCTGCAATAACTATGCAGTAACAATGCAGCAAATAACAATTTCTATGCGTTGCTCGATCCCGTAATTCTCCATGACTCAACCTCAATACTTCCCGATGCCAGTTGTCAAAGATTAGTACTCTACGTTCGCCGCAAAAAAAATGGCGCGCAATTTAAAATGTCAGGTCGTTTTGAGACATCCTTCGAAAGAGTGAAACACGTTGAAACCCATTTCCAAAAGTAGTTACATTATTTCGAAAAAAAAAATCGCGAAGTTCATGCATTTTTCATGCCTCTCGACGATAACCTGCCCTTAAAAGGCTTGAAATGTTACCACTATACCGTGATGCAATTTTTACTCGATTATAGATGAAAATCAGTTAAGGCGGGATATACATTTAGACAGGAAAAAAATAAGCAGTTTTGAGGGATTTTTTAAACTAAGAAATAATTATTCTACAATTATCAAACTTTAGGTATATCTTAATAGTATACTTAAGTATACGAAACATTTTTTTAAAATTAATTCATCATCTTTGATTTGCAAAATTTTATTTGCAAAAATGTTCAAAGATTTTTTCAGTTGGAACATGTATAGTTTCTGTGTGACGGTAATTGAAACGAAGAAAATGCAATTTTGAGAAAATGACAAGCATTTACAAAAAAAAATCAACATTTCGACGGGTTGTAACGTTTGAAGTTTTTCGAATTTCGCTTTGAAACTTTAGGAAAATATTCTACATATATAGTTCTATCGTTTGAAGAAGAAGAAAAAAAAAGAAAATGATTTTTCGATCGTTGTAAGTGTATATCCCGCCTCAATTGTTGAATTTTCGGGTTCGTGAAAGAAACACCTCAAGACAAAAAGATTTAAAAATCCAACAATATGGAAATCTTACCTGTACTCTGAAACGGTGGCTGTATGACGGCAACATTGAAACCCGACACTGTCGCGCGTCTCAGAGTATTAATAACGATGTACTTGAGATTGGAGCCCGCGTAATAATCGATCGGCAATACGATGGAGTATGCACCGAGTATGGCGCAGCAAACGAAGTTCGAGCGGAAGCGCAGAACGGCGAGGACGATCGGCACGAGAAGCGTCACGCTCCCGTAAATCAGCCAGAAGTTAACGGAGCTCTCGAACAATGCAGTGTCATCTGAAACAACGAAACGTACGTGTACTTCCGAATAAAAAAAGAAAAGAGAAGAAACTAAATAAATTCGGCCCTCGCCAGGGCCACATTCAGGGTTGAGCATATTCGAATTTTTTGTATTCATGAATAATAACGATACTTAGTCAAAATTCGTTCCGAAAATGAATAAAGAATCCCACTGGATTCAGTATTCATTTCAAAATGAATAATGAATCCTACTGGATTCGGTATTTATTTCAAAATAAATAATGAATCCTACTGGATTCAGTATTCATTTCAAAATGAATAATGAATCCAACTGAATCCAGCATTCATTTCAACATAAGTAATAAATCCAACTGGATTCAGTATTCATTACGTATTCGGAAATTTCTACCCCCATTTCTTCAGTTACTAGATACCACGAGCGCGATTTCCCTTGGGTAAATATAATGTAAGCAGACGATAATGTTTCAATAGAATAAACATGTTTTCTGTAAATTTTTCCCGATTATTCAATTTGATGATCTCCGAATACGGAATGAATACTGAATCGAATTGGATTCATTACTTATGTTGAAATGAATACTGAATTCAGTTGGATTCATTATTCATGAATTCGAACGAACGAAACTTATTCAAAATTCGTTCCGCAAATGAATAAAGAATCCCACTGGATTCAGCATTCGTTCCGAAAAAGAATAATGGATCCTACTGGATTCAGTATTCATTTCAAAATGAATAATGAATCCTACTGGATTCAGTATTTATTTCAAAATAAATAATGAATCCTACTGGATTCAGCATTCATTTCAAAATGAATAATGAATCCAACTGGATCCAGCATTCATTTCAACATAAGTAATAAATCCAACTTGGTTCAGTATTCATTCCGTATTCGGAAATCATCAAATTGAATCATCTGAAAAAATGGACAATGGAAATGGGACAAATGTAATGTCCCATTTCTACCCCCATTTCTTCAGTTACTAGATACTAAGAGCGCGATTTCCCTTGGGTAAATATAATGTAATCGGACGATAATGTTTCAATAGAATAAACATGTTTTCTGTAAATTTTTCCCGATTATTCAATTTGATGCTATCCGAATACGGAATGAATACTGAATCGAATTGGATTCATTACTTATGTTGAAATGAATACTGAATTCAGTTGGATTCATTATTCATTTTAGAATGAATACTGAATCCAACCGGATTCATTATTCATTTTCGAACGAATACTGAATCCAACTGGATTCATTATTTATCCTCAGAACGAATACTGAATCGAGGTGGAGTCATTATCGAAAAAAAATGAATATCCATCTGACATGTATTCGGTATTATTTTCATACTCGAATACTTTAAGTATTCGAGTAAAAAATAAATAAAATAAAATAATACCGTAAATAATACCGAAAAAATAAAATAATACCGTAGTACTCGAATACTAAAAGGTATTCGAGTGTGCCCATCTCTGGCCACATTCCACGTTCTCATCCGAAATCCGGTAGCGAAAACGTATAGACAAAAAGATTTTTCAAATCCTGTCAGTACGACGATAAATTTATTCGCGGAATTCGTCGGTGGGACAATTTTGCTGTTTTTCTTCTTTTTTCTTCGGTAGAGCGGCACTGCATAATGCGATCCTGCACTCAATGCTGTTACGCGTGTACATGGCATGTTATCCAAATAGGGTCCGCGCTGAATAAACACGGAATGGACGATGCGGGGAGAGATGGAAGGGGGAGCGAGGCGCACGGGGGATGGGTGGCACAATTAGGTAAATGGGAATCTTTCCGAGCTGGTTAGTCAACGGTTACGTGGGATTTTGCCTGAGTCCCTTAAATTCGATGCGCACCCGTGTTTTGAGGCCTTGCGTCAATATGCGCAAACCAGCCCCACTCATACGCGCAGGCATATGCGTAGACGTAAACTTGTGCGTCACCGAATTGCAAGGGAATGTGAGGGGGGGAGGCCGTAAGGGTAGCCAATCGGGTATTCCTATATACAGGGTGTCTTGTTATGAATGAATAATCTTGCAACTGTCGATAGGTCAGATCATGTCCCACCATATGCTGAAATTCAAGGTTGTTCTGTAGTTTTGGTCAAATCTTAGGAATTGGCTGAAATCTAAGTATGGTGTAGATATGACCTCCATGGACTGATGCCCAAAAATTCAATTCGATTCACCGTTTAGTTCATAAGATAATTGCAATTGAATATTGGTATTTTTGTACGCGATCCCTATACCTAACACCTAAACCGATAGGAGTTTGCTCGCATTTTTCGATATAGGTTCTAAACGGATCTTGGGATTTCAAAATAAAAACACACGTGTACGCGGTACTATTGTGGGATTGATTAAAAAAAAAATGGACAAACTTTGACCGTTTAGTTTCGGAGATTTCGACTTATGAAAAGTGGTAATTTTATTCCACACCGAACTCAGGCCCAACCATTTGTAACGAAATGGCAACAGTGTACGCTGCAGCCAGCTGATCGGCGCGTGGTCTGGGAACTCGACGCGTGTTCCCCCCCCCCCCCCCCCCCCCAGTTCTAGTAATTCTGAGACGGATATGAAATAAATTTATTCTGCAAACAAATTTAATTTGTTCATTTTATGCATGTATTTATGCATGTATTTGTCTTTGTTACAGCGAATACAATTTAAACTGTCGGCAAGATGTTGTAAATCCACGATCCGACGTCCTTCGACAGCGAATTTTTGTTGCTGATCGTTGAGGTTATGGTTATTCTCATCGCGTTTAGCCGCATTTGCTTGACACATGGCTGCCACAGCTTTCAGTCTTTTAACAAGCGCCTTTTTTCTTGTAACCTTTCCTTTGTATCGCATTTGGGTTGACATGTTCACGCTTTTTTTAAATTTATATAAAATATTTCGCGAAAGACGGATCGTAGGAAGCTCAACGCTTCGACTGCAGGAAAATCGCGCTGTTGCCACGATTGCAGCGCCGCTCTCTATACGAGTATGAGGCCTATCTATGCACGAGTTGCGAATGTGTGGGACATATAGAGGGTACAAGCTCTGTAAAAAATAACTAAATTCCATAAAGTTTCCTTAACATTTAACGTTAAAAAGAATACTTTTTTAAATAGAGAAAATAACAAAGAGTATTTTTGAAAAAAAAACCGGGTCAAAAAAAGTTTCCATTTGTGGAAATGGCATGCGAAAAACCAAAAGCAGATGATTTTTATCTCGAAAACCGTGCGACTTTTACTTAAGGGAGACTTTGTCCTTGAAATTTTCAAAAAATCAATTTGAGCTCAACATGTGCAGCTAGAAGAAGAGGAGGGATGCCTCTATGGACCAGCCATTGCCGATTAGCGGTAATGATAAACACATTTGTGTAAACACATTACAAAACTTTAAACGCGTTTTTCTCGAAAACACGTTTTTAAAAATGGCTGACATTCTCCTGACCGCTGTAATTAACATATCGACCTGAAATTTGGAGAGCATACTCAGAAAATATGTCTTCACGGAACGACGGATCGTTTTTTCGATAGATACATTTTTGCATTTATTATTTATCTTTTTATGCGAAAAAAAACGCGAAAATTCGATTTTTTTTAAATTGCCGCCATTTTCCGAAATTTGTACTAAACGAAAAACCGATCCGTCATTCCATGACCAAAGGGTCACAGATTGATAATATGCTTTGAATTTGTGTTTCAGATCAACAAAGAGGGGGCAGTGATGTCAGCCGTTTACCTCCCGCGATTTGAGGACCTGTTTTCGCGGAGCTGCAACGGCCGCCATTTTGGGTTTTTTTTTTAATTTTTAACATTCTGTATATCATGAATAAAAGCAAGAAAAAACCGCACTCAAAAAGCTTTACTCGTTTCCTTTAAAAAAAAATAAAATGTAAACACCTGAAATATGGCACTCCAAGGACAAAGTCTCCGTTAACTGATAATTCCAGGATATAGTAGGACATGATCTGGCATATCGATGGTTGCAGGATTATCCATTCATAACAGGACACCCTTACAGGGTGAGACAACAGCTATCAGCAGTAGACATATTTTCTGACCTATCAGACTTAGGAGAAAACTTTTCCTACAAAACTTGCATAGTTCGAAGGGGGCCGTCGCGCGGTGGCTGGGAGGTTCATCCGGGTGGAGGCGCTTCAAGATTTCAAGGTCACCTCCATTTATTAAAATGGGACCACTATTGTTTGTCAGAATTTCATCAAGGAACTAAACATGAGTTCACAACCCAAATTTCAAGATGATCGATCAAGATTTGGTGTGAAAAACCGATAGAAAAGGCAGCGCATAAGTCGCTTGGATCTCAATATTTTTCTATGAAAAAATTATGTAATATAGGTCAAATATAGCCAAATATATTCTTAATTTTCCAAAACATTTAACCCTTGTCAGCCACACCTCCAGATTGTGACGTAATCTGGGGGTGTAATCAACCCCATTTCTAAATTAAATTATATTTTGTTAATATTTTCAAGTTGAATTAAATTTTGTTAATATTTTTAGGTTAAATTAAATTTTGGGGGCTAAAACATTGGGGTTGTAATCAACCCCATTCACTTTGGAGAGTAATAAATAATTGAAAAATCGAAAAAAAAACTACAATGCATTTTCAACCCTTGTGTGCAAGACCATGCCGATTACTTTTAAGCAGTGTAATTTTTAATATTAACCCCTTAGTAGTCACACTTAGCTAAAATCACGTTATAGTCATAATGGGTCCATGGGCCCCAGGCGTTTTTAAATTGTTATAAATAATGAAATAATGCATTGAGCGATATGAAAAAAAATAGTGAGGTATAATTTGAACCTTGTTTAATACAACGATATTGGTTAGAAAGCAAAAATTAAATTTTAAATATGCAAAAAAAAAGTGAAAAATGACTTTGTTTACAAAAAATGTAATGAATGGAGGTGACTCTTGTAATTATTGACCAAAAAAAAAATGGTTTTAGAATCTGGAAACAATGTACCTTGAAATAGACATAGCGGTTTCTGTGGACTTTTAAAAAGTATATTTATTTCATCCAACGCAGGTGCGATTTAGAAGGAAAGAATGAAACGCTTAAGCATATAAAAAATGTATGTTTTATTGGAAAAAAAGTTGTACGGCATCAAAATAATTTGTTTGGGTCCCGTGGACCCAGTGTGACTATTAAAGGTAAAAAAAAAATGTCAAAAATCTCAAAATTTCTGGAAGGTATCGCAGATTGAAAAACGGCTGGGGTTGATTCAACCCCCGATGACTGTTAAGGGTTAATTGAGCATTTTTCTTCCAAAAAAATTCCCGAAAATCACCCAAATTTTCAGCGTTCACACTGGTATAGCCCCTTAAAGCGGGAAACCAATTGAAGAGTAGGTTTTTTAACGTGATTTTCATGATTTTTTTTACAAGGAATGGATGACTAGAATTTATTCAAACTTTGGGAATATTTTATACATATTTTCAAACAAATATTCATTTTCTTGTATTATATACATGTATAATGTATAATGTACGTACGAAATATACGAAAATCGAATGTGCGGAATGTAGAAAAATCGCTATTCCTATTTTATTATTACTTCTATGGCGTAAAAAAAGTAAATTTCAGCTTCCTCCGACGAAACATCATCATTTACAACCCAATTAACAAGAAAATAGCTGGAAAACATTTTCAAGTCATTTTTCAGAAATTTCACGCCGCATTTTATCACATATTTCCACGAACTTCAAAACCCTATAACTTTTTATGGGAAGGTGGAATTCAGCTTTCCCCTACTAAATATCATCATTTATAACCCAATCGATGAGAAAATAGCAAACAAAATTTACGCTCATTTTTCGGAAAAGTGACTAAAGTAAATAATTACCGAAGATTACTTTAAGAATATGTTTCTCTGCTATATGAACCTAACTCTGACCAAAAGAATTGAAAATTGCATTTTTTGAGGTGTTTAAACGAAAGGGTATCATGTTTGCCAATATTTTAGAAACTTTTTTGCTATGAAAAAAATATTTTAAACAATGAGGTTACCGCAAATTTAGGTTCTTATAGAGCGTAATTATATAAAGAAAGTAAGTATCACTTTATAAAATTATAGGTTAGAAACTTTATGACCTAGAGTGTACACAAATTGAAAAAATTCGTTTCAAGAAAAAAGCGTTTGAAGAAAATGACCGTAAACAAAAAATTCCAGGCAGTAATGAATTATTTATACTACTTTGGGGACGTATTCCTGAATTGTTTTACCAACAATTGAGGAGCAGGCGAACAAAGTCGGACATTGCGCCATTTTTTTTCGTGTTCTTCAAGCATATCTTTATTAGCTGTTAAAATATTTTGGATCAAATCCGGCTCTAAACACCTTAAAATTCGTTAAAAACTGTCTTTTCAAGCAGAAACGGACTTGTCTATGACCGGCTGCATGAAAAATTAGTAACAGATGACCACAGTAATGATGATGATGACATTGGATGCGATTGTTGTGAGCCTGACATGGAAGAGTTTGTGTAGGATTATTAAATTGAGCATAACAAACAAATTTATATTGAATTCAAAGAATCTGTTGCGTTTTATAACCGGATATGCCTATAAAATTTTCATTTAAAAGAGGAGCTGTCCACCGTTCTCATTCGAAACATGGACTTGTCCAAAATGAAAATAACCACATGGTAGTGGGCGTTTTCATTAAACTAAAGCCAGGTCCAGGCTTACATTTTGACAGAGCCTCTATAAATTAAGGGGTAAAGCCACAGTAGAATTTTCAAAAAATCGATTTTTTTCTCGCTAAAACGGTGCTTTATCCATCATAAGAATAAGTTACTATTCGATTTGTAGCAGGAACATTTTTTTTCACCGACTTTGAGCGTATAACGCAACCCTGGAGCGTATAACGTGCCCACCTCTGGCACGGCCGTAGAGTACCTAAAACTTTAAACGCGTTTTTCTCGAAACAGCTTTTTTCCAATTGGCGTGACAAATAACTTCAACAATTTTCACTCGATTTACTTCAAATTTAAAAGTCATGTTCCTAATTGCATTTCGATTAATCGAAAACTTCATTTTATGAGCAGTTTTATACGAAATTTTTCACTGAAAATTCATTCAAATATGTACAACTCAATTCAAATACCTACAACTTTTGAATAAAACATTATTTTTTAAATTCCGTACGTACTTCTCTAGGTATTCCAATGTAGATTAACGAGAATTTTTGTTTTTTGTTCTAGGTAAAAATTGTGGATTAAAACGCTTAAAAAAAGATAACAAAAGAAAATATTAGTAGTCGGCCATTTTGTACATCGAAAAAAAATATATATTTTTTCTAACAGCTTGATATTCATACTAAATAGATGTGTAATTAATTTTATGAGTGAATCACCTTTTCTTACGAAAAAAAATTGTTAAATTCGCACATGATTTTATACGTTACTGTGGCCTAACCCCTCAAAGCTTGAAAATTCAAACTCATCTCTATTTGATTATTATGGTTTTCGACCTCTCCTGTAAAAAAGTATTTCAGAACAAGTCCGGGTCTGATCGCCTCTGAATTTAGGAAATAAAAAATTGGCGATTTTT
>OX101794.1:24693061-24963061 GCA_944452715.1 Ophion slaviceki
TCTAAGTACTTGCACCTATGAATGACCAAGGAACGGACTTTTTTGTAGTTGTACTGTTTTGATTTTCAATTTTATTGAACAATATTTTTTATTTTTTTGTAGAGTACCTTTTAAATGAGAGCGTGTTTTTGAAAATTAAAGAAGTTTTTGTTTTATAGCAAAATGTAGCCGTTATTTTCGGAAAATTCAATCTGTTTCAAAGCGTGCCATTTCATCGATTTTCAACATTCCCACTTTTTCTTGGTTCACATTCTGCGTATGAGTGTTAATGAAAGAAAAATCTTCATTGGTTTTTTTTTCGGATTAATCCCGCCGACCGCCTCCGGCATTTTTAAAGATTAATTTTTTTGAATACCATTCAACAGCCAAAAGTAGCAATGAAACATACCACAAATTTCAGAAATGGTAAAAAAATCTTTTCTTCAAAAACAATCATGAGCCAGCAATTTTTTTCTCGCCTAAAGGTATCTTCCGCCTTAACATTTTTTTTTCCATTAGTTATTAACAGCAATCCTGTTATTTTTCCTCGAAAAAAAAAAACGAAAAGAAATACTTTTTTTAGGATTGGAACACGATAACTTAAGCACACCATTGAACCCCTCACGTTTAGTGGCCCTTCGCGTGATTGCTTCAATTTTTTTAAAACCCTGATTCTCGAGCCGTCACAGTAGCCTGACCCCTCAATGAGAAAAGGAAAATGAGTTTGGCGCGGTTTGCCGATTCGTCGGATGTTTGTTGAGCAATGCAATTTCGGGAACACGAATAATTGATTAATGTGACATAATATTATTGTTCATAATGTAACAATGTATCACAATGTTTCAATAATATTATATCATATTTTTCATACTGTAACATCGTATTATAACACTTTTTGTATTATAATACTATATTATAATATTTTTCATATTATATAAAATAATCGCGCTGAAGTTTGCATCGTCCGAATGCAATGAAAATTAATTTTCTTTTAATTACTTATCTTCTTCTTTCACGATTTATGCTGTAAAAATCGCTCCAACGTTTGTACGAATTTTTATTAGGAATTTGAAATTTGAAAAAAATATTTCTATCTGAAAAAAAAACCTTGAATAATGCTAAAAATAAGGAGATAAAAAAAAACATTGTTGCATCGCAACGTTGCAACCTTAAACGTCATATAAAATAATATAACACAATATGATAAAATTGCAGGGTCTGTACGTTCGTTTTGTCCACCTGAAATGACCAAATTAAGCCACTGGTTATCGGTTGCACGAGTTTAGCTGCATAGTTCTCAAATTTCCCTCGCCCCGAACGATTCTCATTCCCCGATGGTGTCTTTTGACACGAATCATGTTTTTTTCTTCTGCTCCTTGTATCTCGCATAAGTTCAAAGTAAGTGTGTTTTTTTCGGTGAATTACTCGAAGTGGTGATGTTCCCGATAGAGTTGAGAACGGCGAAGCTTAGTATGCCACCGCATATAGCTCCGAGAAAGACGACCTCGAATCCCATACACTTGTGGCCAATGAAGGTTATGATGAATCCGACGATGAGAACGATGGCGCAGAGAGCCTTTGCTGCCGTTGTATCTGGAGAAAGCGCAAAGGATTTTTTTGTTCAATGCTCTCGAACCCCCTTAAGGGGTTACGGGGGTTCACAAATTTTTAAAAATCCAGGCATGAGCAAAATGATGTCCTGGAAATTGCAGCTACAGCAGGACCTTTGCTTTATGAGGCTGCAAACGACGAATACATGTAAGTTAAGGGGTCTTCTCACTTTAGACGCTAAAAAAGGCTATTTTCATGCATTTTTTTGAAAGGTTCATATTATAGATATTGATATAAAAGTTGTTACACTTAATAAATACACTTTGGAAATACATAAAAAATGTTTTTTATGTATTTATGAAACCCAAACAAGCTTTAAGGGAGTCGTCTAGTGTGTCAGATCAAAAGAAGAGAAATTGCATGACTTCTTTGAAGAAGAGGAAGGTGTACTCCATGGTGTGTGTTCATTAAGCGTAACAACTTTTATATCATAACTATAATATAAACCTGTGAAAAAATTCATGAAAATTGCCTTTTTTAGCGTCTAAGGTGAGAAGACCAATTAAAGAAAAACAATTCTTCCTTTTATTCCTTGTTAAAACTTTAATCGCTTTTTTCTCAAAGCTGTACTTTTCAAGTCAGTGGACACGATTTCTCACAAACTAATGCACCGTTCTTGGTGAAATTTTTCACACTTCTTCTAGATAGTATTGACTAGTGATTAAGGATGTATGGCAGCTACTGCAGAGTCGTTACAAAACTGATTAGGCAATTTGCAAAAATCGCATTTAAAGACTAAATAAAATAATTGTAGTATTCATTGAAGCTAAAAAGGAGATTTACCACAGCTCAAAGTAAAACATGCGGTACAGAAAGAAGAATTTTCAATTTTTAACTGCAAATTTAGTTGCTGATTTGATGTACGTTTTCCCTGACGTTGTCGTGGTTACGACATACGAGCTAAAGAAATACGAAAACGGTCCCATTTAACTCGCAATATCTCGCAAAATATATGGGCACATGTCGATTTTTTTTTAACGTATCATGCATATTACAGCGATACCGCACAAAAGTTTTTTTTACAAAAGAGTACTCCGGAAATACCTTTTTTGCCAATGTAAAGGGAATTTTGGACGTACAGTCCTATGTTCCCCGTGTTAAATGACCCAACTTTGAATTCGTTTATCTCAGCATTCACGTGGGCAAATTTTGTTTTTTTAATCTCAAAAAGTTCTCGATACTTTCCTTTACAATATCAGTGAGTTTTAATTCGAACAGTAGTAAATAACTTAGTTGCCATACATCCTTAAACGAAGGATTTTTCTTTCCTTCCGTCACAAATTATTTGACAAGCTAATGCAGGGTCTAGATTCAACCGCAAATCGTACTATTTTGCATACAACTCTACCAAAAATGCAATTTTTTTAAAAATCCTTCATTCAATCACGAGCTCCACACCTACTAACAGCATATATATATATATATTTCAAATTGAGATAAAGCTATTACAGGGTGTCTAATTTTGACCAGAACTGAAATTGCATGACATTTAAGGATTTTTAAAGCAAGGAATGGGGATTTTTCATGACTCTTAGTATGACTTTCTGGCATAGAAGTATACTTAATGATTCTACAGTGCGACCGATTTTCTAAATTTTTATATTTTTATTTTGCTCTTTCAAACAGATGTGTGTTGTATGCCAATAAAAAGTATACGGAATAAACGAAAAGTCACCAAACTGTACAATTCCATATGTAGTAAAAAATGTGAGACAAACATAATTTCAAGATTGCTGTAAAGAAATATATTTTGGGAACATCTCGAAAAATATTACATACATTTAGGAACTTTGAGTAATATCATCTAGTGGCTTTACACGAATAACGAAAAAAAACTAATATATGTTGAGATAACGCATCATTTTCTTTTACTTTCGTCTATTTTATTTTCTATCGATTCGATATTCGCTTCTCTATCGACAAGTACCACAAAGTTAGTTCATATTGAATATAGACTCAACGATAATTTGGTAGGGTATAATAATTCAGGTAGACTGGTAATTTTTCATGACATTTCATTACTTTTTCAGGGTCGAGTGTAATTTCCTGACATTTAAGATTTTTCATGACTTTTCAGGTCAGTAGACACCCTGTATTATGAGTTATCCTGGCCACCGCGAGGATACTTTTTTTCTCAGAGGTTACCGAAAACAAGATTTCAACGGCTGAATTTTCAAAAATTTTGCCTGAAAATTTTGTAAGATATTGTCCAAATGTTGTACTTTTATATGCTTAAAGTTTGAATATAACTTAAATTTAATATAATTCTTTTATTATATTTTAAAAAAATGAGAGAAAATCTTTTTTTTTGCGCTTTAATACCCATGTAACCCGTTAAAATTTGCAGTTTTGTGACAAATATGTGCGTGCATTTGGCAGCGTGCGAAGTGCCTGTGTGTGTGTTGATCGGGAAACACACCTGCGGCTGTATCGATATGTCTGGGGTTAAAATTTACATCGTTAAAACGCAACGAAAGCTCCTTTTAAAATTTTGTTTTTCTTTAATTTTTATAATTAGAGATCTTTTTTATAGATTTTTATTGTAGATCGCTAAATAGATATCTTAAGGGGGGAGATACCTTTAGGCGAGGAAAAATTTGCTGATTTTAATGTTTTTTTACAAGGAAACTTTTCTTCACCATTTTTTAGACTTATGGTATGTTTAATTACTGCTTTTGGCTGTAGCATGGTATTTTTAAAAATTAATCATTGCAAATGGGTGAGGTATGACACGGTTTTCCAAACTGCACTTTCAAAACTGGCGTGACGTATAGCTAAAATACTAATCGGCCGATTCTGATGAAATTTGGTATCAATGTTTCTAACCTCATCGTCTAAGACATGAACCTATATGTTTTGGAAAAAAAGTCTGTATTGCAAAATGTAGTCATTTTTTCGGAAAATTCAATCTTTTGTTTCAAAGCGTACCGTTTCATCGATTTTCCACATTTCTCACTTTTTCTTAGTTCATATTCTGGTATGAGTATTAATGAAAGAAAAATCTTCGTTGGTTTTTTTTTCAGATTAAGCCCGCCGACGCTGCGTGTCACGCCGTCTGACGACATCCGTCTGAAAAACCGTGTGACAGCCAAAAGTAGTAATAAAAAATACCCTGACAAGGAACATCACTTTGGTGTCCACCTCCGATTTTGTTGAAACTTTTTTGTATTTTTTTATCGGCGGAAAAACAGTTTCAAGGGGTGAAACGCACCCTAAAAAATGGGGATGTTTTTTGATTTTATAAAGGATACAAAAAAAATTTCAAATTGCATCAATGTTTATTTTTTTGTGTACTATACATTGGAGATGAGAACGATAACGTTATCGACGAAAAACATCCCTATTTTCGAGGATGCGTTTCACCCCTCAAAACCGTTTTTCCGCCGATAAAAAAAATACCTGTCTCTTAGTTTTTGATACTCTTCCACATAAAAAAGTTTCAACAAAATTGTAGGAGGACACCACAATGATGTTCCTTGTAAGTCTCGGAAATGGTGAAGCAAACTTTCCTTAAAAAAAAATTATGAAAATCATCAATTTTTTCCTCGCCTAAAGGTATCTCCCCCCTTTAACCCTTTGACTGCACACTGGGTCATCTTGACCCGATTTTTTGCTCAACTGACTGTATCGCAAAACGTGGTAATCTATTCGGCCGCATAGTGCAGCGCTCGAATGTTGCCCCACTCCTACTTTATACTCCTACACTCGGCCTCCATCCTACATCCTGCCTAAACATTCGTTCAAAAACGAATGATTGGGCCATACATTTTGGGCCCTAAAATAAATTTTAAATATAAATATAAATTTTAAATATAAATTTTTAAAATAAATTTAAATTATAAATATAAATTTTAAATTTAAATATAAAAAATAAATAAATTTTGGGTCATAAAATAAGGATCATTCACTACAAAAAACGTCTCTAAAAAAATGCATATTTACCGAAATGCAACGATCGGAAAAACGTCTGGGGTCGGATCGACCCCATATGCGGTCAGAGGTTCGTGGCGGAAGTGTGCAGTCGAAGGGTAAAAATTAACGACCTAAAAATGTTGCAATGCATTCTTCTTGCCGGATGAATTTGACAGCTCGTTGTTTGTCAACGAAAAGTACGATTTATTTCGGCAGATTCGAATGCGTCGGGACGCCGAGAATTAATTGCACAATCCCGGCTATCTGAAGTTGCTCTGTGATGATCTTCGTTCATTCGATCGAGGCGCGCTTTGTGTAAAATGCAATAGTAAGAACCATGGTGTCAAACGTACTGAGATATCCGCAAGAAGACGGGCTCGTGAGGGGACTACAGGCGTAAGTGGCCGCGGGCACGTAAACGGAGGAGTAATTGCCATAAGTGGCAACCATCGAGTAAATCGAGCCAGTCCCCGGATAAGCACTGAAGACTCGACGTACGGGGGATGCGCCTAACGGGGGTAGTATCTGCAGACCCATTAATAAACCAGTACCATGAACGTTAGTAAGCATATTGTTTTTTTTTCTTCGCGAATTTCGATGCGTACCGCGAGATTTTCGGAGTCAATAAATATGACAACAAAACGGGTAAAGAAACGAATATCGGCGGAGCGCATCTACTTATTTATTAAGCGGTGCAAAGTGGCAATGATGCACGATGCTGAGGTTTGCATCGTTCGAATGGTGTGAACATTTTTTTTCTTTCTATTTCGAGGGTTCCGTAGATTGTTAGGACACAATTGTAGTATTATAATGTTTTATATTTTTTTTAACATTTAAATATTTAGTTATAATTTGAAAATTGTCATAATCATGAAAATTGCGAAATTGAATAAAAAATTGTAAAATTGATTTAAAAGGTCGTAACGTTGGATGAAAAATCGCAATATAAATTAAAAAATTGAAGTATTTAATTAAAAAATCGTAATACTGAATAAGAAATTGTAACATTAAATAAAGTGTTATAATTTTTTATTAATATTTAAATATTCAATTATAAATTGAAAATTGCGAAATTGAATAAAAAATTGTAAAACTGATTCAAAAGGTTGTAACGTTGGATGAACAATCGCAATATTATTTAAAAAATTGAAGTATTTAATTGAAAAATCGTAATACTGAATGAGAAATTGTAACATTAAATAAAATACTGCAACACTGAATAGAAAATTGTAATTTTAAAGAGGGCGATAGAAGGGGGAGGGAGTAATGATGATAACATTTTAACGTTATAATTTTAAATTAAAATTGAAATATTCCATTAAGATTTGTAAAACTACATGAACATTGGGAAATTGAATTAAAAATCGCTATATCGAATTTAAACCGAATTATGGAATTAAAAAATGCAATAACAAAATAAAAAATTGAAGTATTTACTTTGAAAATGTTATATTTAATTGAAAACTGTAATATTTGATTGAAAATTGTAGCACTCAATTAAAATTATGTTATCAAATTAGAAATTCAAAATCAGTTTTAAATTAAAATTGAAATATTCCATTAAGATTTGTAAAACTACATGAACATTGGGAAATTGAATTAAAAATTGGATACTTCATTTAAAAGGTTGTAACGTTGGATTAAAAATCGCTATATTGAATTTAAACCGAATTATTGAATTAAAATATGCAATGACAAATAAAAAATCGAGGTATTCAATAGCACTCAATCAAAATTATGTTATCAAATTGTAAATCAAATCAATTTTAAATCAAAATTGAAATATTCCATTAGGATTTGTAAAAGTACATGAACATTGGGAAATTGAATTAAAAACTGGATAATTCATTTAAAAGGTTGTAACGTTGGATTAAAAAACGCTATATCGAATTTAAACCGAATTATTGAATTACAAAATGCAATAACAAAATAAAAAATTGAAGTATTTACTTTGAAAATGTTATATTTAATTGAAAACTGTAATATTTGATTGAAAATTGTAGCACTCAATTAAAATTATGTTATCAAATTAGAAAGTCAAAATCAGTTTTAAATTAAAATTGAAATATTCCATTAAGATTTGTAAAGCTACATGAACATTGGGAAATTGAATTAAAAATTGGATAATTCATTTAAAAGGTTGTAACGTCGGATTGAAATTCGCTATATCGAATTTAAACCGAATTTTTGAATTGAAAAATGCAATGACAAATAAAAAATGGAGGTATTCAATAGCACTCAATTAAAATTATATTATCAAATTAGAAATCAAATCAATTTCAAATTAAAATTGAAATATTCTATTAAGTTTTGTAAAACTACATGAACATTGGGAAATTGAATTGAAAATTGGATAATTCATTTAAAAGGTTGTAACGTTGGATTAAAAATCGCTATATCGAATTTGAACCGAATTATTGAATTAAAAAATGCAATAACAAATAAAAAATTGAAGTATTTAATTTGAAAATGTTATATTTAATTGAAAACTGTAATATTTAATTGAAAATTGTAGCACTCAATTAAAATTGTGTTATCAAATTAGAAAGTCAAAATCAATTTTAAATTAAAAATGAAATATTCCATTAAGATTTGTAAAACTACATGAACATTGGGAAATTGAATTAAAAATTGGATAATTCATTTAAAAGGTTGTAACGTCGGATTGAAATTCGCTATATCGAATTTAAACCGAATTATTGAATTGAAAAATGCAATGACAAATAAAAAAATGGAGGTATTCAATAGCACTCAATTAAAATTATATTATCAAATTAGAAATCAAATCAATTTTAAATTAAAATTGAAACATTCCATTAAGTTTTGTAAAACTACATAAACATTGGGAAATTAAATTAAAAATTGGATAATTCATTTAAAAGGTTGTAACGTTGGATTAAATATCGCTATATCGAATTTACACCGAATTATTGAATTAAAAAAATGCAATAAGAAATAAAAAATTGAAATATTTAATTTAAAAATGTTATATTTCATTGAAAACTGTAATATTTAATTGAAAACTGTAGCACTCAATTAAAATTATGTTATCAAATTAGAAAGTTGTAATATTCAATTTTAAAAAATCGCAATACCGAATAAAAAATTGTAAAATTAGCTAAAATACTGCGACACTAGATAGAAAATTGTAATTGGAAATCGGGCGATAGAAACGGAAGGGGGGGGGGAGAGGGGTGGCCGGAAAAACTGTGCTCTGACAGGCGCGATGATCCTACAATTGTGCCCAGTGGCTACGGAACCCTAAAAATCGGGCCGATTAAATTGGTCCGTTGCGATCACGCAAGGCTGTCCGAGTGCAGTGTGCTTACCTCTCGACCGTTGGCCACGATGTCCCGGACCGTCATCATTTTTTGCAACGCCGCGAAGTACGTCTCCTGCGTGAAGTCACGTTCCGGCAAGTACATCCGGTATAGGGCCAGATTAACCGGGGGTTTTTCGCAGGCGTGTGCCTCGCCGACACGTGGGGCCGCGGCCGCCTGTGCCTCGAGAGTCACCGTGGCATCGGTCAGCAGCAGTTTTTGGTAGGGCGCGACCTCCGTGTCGAATTCCATGTTGCATCCTCCAGGCATTGGGGCTGTTCGGGTCAGGGAACAACACAGTTTTTTTTCTTATTTTTTTTTTCGTCGCTAACCTCATCAGTGATTGGGCACCTGCGGCGATTTTTTAGACCGACATTTGAATGGGTGACCGCTCAATAGCCTGGTCGAGACCGACCGAGCACGCCTCGCGGGCCTCGCTCGGACTTCCGGCTGGCGAGCCGTGTCCTCCGAGGCAGAATAAAGGCGTTACGAGGCGTGCCTCGTGAGCCAAGGTGAGCCAGTTTGAGCAGTCGGTCCCTCGTAATAAAACGAATACTGTCTTGATTATTCATTTTTTATTTTACTTCGGCTCGCGAGCGTCGTCACGACCGTCCACACCGAGCGAGCAGCTCAGACTGAGGCGCCTTTGAGCGAGGCTCAAAAGTACCGACACCGCATAGCTCGCGGTTGAGGCATGCTCGGCCGAGGCAACGTGCGCCCGCGAGGCAACCTGAGTCACGTCCACACCGGCCGACGCAGCCTGAGCCACGTTTACACCGGCCGAGGCTGCCTCGCGAGGCTGCCGCGCGAGGCTGCCTCGCGAGGCGTGCTCGGTTGGTTTGAACCCGGCTAATGGTGCTTCGGTTGGAAGGCGGACGATGAAGAGATGGGAAGAGCAAATTTCGTTGAGTGAAATTTTGTTGAATTTTGCATGGCAATACGAGTTTTCCACAGTTTCCCTGTGCCCTCGTGAGAATGCAGCGCACACCAGTGGGACACAGAGCGGAGGCGAACGTCAAGTATGGAAAAAAAGGGAGCGGGAATTCGGGCTGTAGGAATTCAAAAAGAAAAGTGTAATGCAATGTGCAATAAGGATAGGGCAATTGTAAAATACCAGAAATGTTCACGAAGGAGAACAATGTGATAATAATAATACTCATTATTATTGTTTATATTGCTCCTATCATTATTATCATTATTGTTACGATGAAAATAATGATTGAAAATTACAATAGTGCCATAATAGTGATAACAATAATAATACTCATTATTGTTGTTGTTTTTGCTTTTGCTATCATTGTTATCATTATTATTATGATGAAAATAGTAATTAAAAATGTCAAGTCCCAAAACCATAGTAATAACAATAATAATAATTCCGGTTTAGATTAAGGGGTTACCCCCACTTGCGATTTTGAAAAAATCGATTTTTTTTTATTGCATTTTTTTGAAGTGCAGTTTTTTTTGGATGCCCGGAATAGATGGCTCTATGTAAGTTTACAAAAAAAATATTTTCTTCGTGTAAACTGAAATTGAAACTTTAAACGCATTTTTCTCACAATGGCATTTCTGAAGTCGGTGACCAAGATTACTCGAACACTAATGAACCGATCTTCTTGAAATTTTGCAGGCTTATTTAATACATACAAATGTAGTCTTTAATCGTTCGATTTTTTTTCGTTAAAATCGAACCATCAACTTTGACTGTCCGCCATTTTGTGAAAAATGAATATTTTTTAAAATCCTGCGATTAAAGACTAGTTTATACTTATATTTGACTAAATCCATCCGCATTTTTTTTTTCAGATGATCCACTTCGCCGCAATGTTGGTCACCGCAAACCGTGTATATAAAAACATTATTTCATTGACGGCCATTTGCCACTAAACAATGTAATATTTTTCAATAAAAAATTTACTGAAAGTTCTTCAAGATGTGTTCTTTCAGATGGTATATTAATCGATTAAAAAAGTTTTGTAGTTTTCTTTAAAAAAATTCATGAAAAAGGCCTTTTTTTTTGCGCTACAAGTGGAGGTAACGCCTTAAGGTCGAGCCTAACCCCCGGGGGTAGGTGAATGTTTCCCGGTGCAAGCTAAGGAAGTGCATTATGTTGAAGTTCGCATCGTTGGAATGCAACGAAAATTCTTCTTTAATTATTAATTTATTTATTTTTATTACTTTTCAAACTCCCTTTTTGCAGCTTTAGGTTACGGATCCCTAGTAAGGATATTTGAAATTGTTATAGTGATTTGTGTAGGCTAAATGTGCGAAAAAAAGTTGATTAATAAGGAAAAAAAATATTTTCGTTGCATTCCACGATACAAACTTCAATACCATAAGAAATGCACTGACCCGAGCAATAAAATCTATTGTAAAAAAATAAATAATAATAATGATGATGATCAATGGTGTTGAAGTTCACATAATTGTTATGCTACGAAAATGCTCCATTGTTTTTTTTATTTATTTGTTACTCGTATTATTATCTAAAATCTTTTTTTGCGGATTTAGATTACACATCCCTAATATAAGGAAAACTGTTTCAGTAATTTCCCTAGCCCAAATGTGCCGAAAAAAATGGGGCATGTCGAAACAAAAAAAATGTCCGGTGCATTCCGACGATGCAATCTTCAAGATCATGGTGATGATATTTATAAAAATAATCAAACTATAATGCTGCGGAAAATGAAAACAACAATAATGATCATTATTCATTTTTCGCCGTCAATTGTTTTTGTCACGTAAATTAACAAATTTTTTTCCCAGAACATACGCCCCGTTTTTTTCCTCCATACAATATTGTGCGCACCGCTTTCATTGAAAACAATCTAAATCACACTCAATACTAAAATAAGAAGTAAAATAATGACACTGCTCGAAATGATAATCCACAAGGGGGAATGAAGAGAAAAGCAACGAACAAATTTCACAACAAAATTCATTACCAGAACTTACGGGTTTCCGAAATACTGTGGGTAGCGATCTATTGGCGAGGGAAGATAAAGTTTCATTAGTAACGAGAAAAATTATATTTATGCAGAGGTTGCAGGAAAACTTCGGTAGCGACAATAAAAATAGAGTAAAATTGTGCAGCGACACGAAGCAGCATTTAGGTAACACTTTAGAGGCTTTGACTTTTTATTAAGGTAGTGCATGTACCGCGAGTTAAAAGACAGCTTCACTGTTGGATGTTTATGTATCTTTATATAAATATTGAAAAAATCTCAATGTGATGAGGTATGATTTTACATATGCCAAAAAATCACTTGACTATACGCTGTGCACTTTGCGTAATATTGGGACGGGACCATTTTTGGGCCACTTTAATTGACTGGGAAAAAAATTTTACCCGTGAATATAAACAATAAAATATTATTCGAACATAGCAAATTTGTTGCTAAAATATCACGACGATCGACGATCAATTTCCAATCGATTTATTTTCGTATGAGCTTCACCGATATCACTTTGTTTTCGTGCTGCCATTCTCACACAACTTACGTTAGCGTGACTAGTGGCTCACAAGGAACATCACTTGAGGGTTACGAGGAAGAATCTTGCTAATTTTCATGATTTTTTTTTAAGGAAAGATTGATTCATCATTTTTGAGATTCGAGGTATATTTTATTGACACTTTTGGCTGCTACATGGTATTTTTTAATTTTATTAATCTTTAAAAATGGCGAACGTATGGCACCGTCTTCTAAACTGCGTTTTCAAAATTGGCGTGACGTGCAGCTAAAAACTAATCGACCGATTCTGATGAAATTTGGTATAAAGCTTTCTAACCTCATTGTCTAAAACATGACCTCAAATGTTCTTGAATATAAAAAAAAGTTTTTTTTTATCGCATAATGTAGCCATTGTTTCGTCGGAAATTCAATCTTTTTGTTTCAAATCGTACTATTTAATTGATTTCCACCATTTCTCACTTTTTCTTGTTTCATATTCAACGTATGAGTGTTAATAAAAGATAAATCTTCGTTAGTTTGTGTCAGATGAATCCCGCCGACGCTAAGTGTCACGCCGTCTAACAACGTTCGCCGCAACCCGTTTAGAAGACCGTGCCATACCTGCGCCATTTTTTAAGATTAAAGATAAAAGATGCCCTAAGCTTAAAAAATGGCGAAGAAATCTTTCCTTAAAAACAAAATCATGAGAATCGGCAATTTTTTCATTCTCTAAAGATATCTCCCCTCTTAAGGCGGGATATACATTTACAACGATCAAAAAATCGATTTTTTTTCTCTTTAAACGATAGAACTATATATGTAGAATATTTTCCCAAAGTTTCGAAGCGAAATTCGAAAAACTTCAAACTACAAACGCGTTTTTCTCAAAACTGCATTATCGAAATTGGCGTGCAGGATTACTCAAAAACTATTAAATCAATTGAGTTGAAACTTGGTAGAAATATTGATAATATTGGCACCTTCTACTTGACAAGAATTGTTTTTGAAAAATTGAAAAAAAAACTACTTTTTTAATTCATTTTACTGAAATATTCCGTGTGATGTTGATATGTTTATATTGATATTATTACTTGTTCTAACTGAAAAAAGGTTTGAACTTTTTTGTAATCAAAGTCTACGGGAAGTTAGACTGCACGCCGATTCGCAACTGCCGCGGCTACCTTGCTGTAACACTCTGCTACAGCACCGTCATTTGGATGATGAATTTATTTAAAAAAAATTGTTTTGTATACTTAAATATACTATTAAAGTATACCTAACGTTTGATAATTGTAAAATAATTATTACTTAGTTTAAAAAATCCCTCAATATTGCTTATTTTTTTCCTGTCTACACTGAACAAAAAAATTCGTTTATCCATCCAAAATTCAGTTGGTTTAACAAAATTGTATTTTTAAATACGTTCAACTTGATTTTTGATTGGCATAACAAAACAGTACAGTTGGGCAGTAACCAAAGATACATTTAAACTATCTGCTTATTTAGCATGTCTGAGCAACTGTTGAAACAACAAAATTTCGAGACAACGAAATGCATTTTGCACATTCAACGATTCTTTTTTCTCAGTGTACATGTATATCCCGCCTTCGATTTTGTTGAAACTCGTATATGTAACAAAGCATTGATAACTATTAGACACGTTTTTTTTATCACTGCACCGATGAACGTCAATTTTGACAAGCGTTTTCCACATACCAAAAAGCAGTGCTTGAGAGAAGAACTTTTTTCCGACGCATTTTTTTCCGTTTTTTTTTCCACCGAAAATCTACGGTGTTGAAGTTTGCATCATTGGGATGCAACGGAAATATTTTTGTTCGTATTACCTATTTTTTTCGGCCCATTTGGGTTACAAAAATAACTAGAACATTTTTGAACACCCGCATTAGGGTTCCATAACCGAAACTTGTAGAGAAAGGCTTAAGGGTTACTCACTTGCGATTTTGAAAAAATCGATTTTTTTTATTGCATTTTTTTGAAGTATAAGTATCCGGGTCCATACAGAAGTATGGGCCCGGAATAGATGACTCTATGTAAGTTTACAAAAAAAAAAATTTCTTCGTGTAAACTGAAATTGAAACTTTAAACGCATTTTTCTCAAAATGGCATTTCTGAAGTCGGTGACCAAGATTACTCGAACACTAATGAACCAATCTTCTTGAAATTTTGCAGGCTTATTTAATACATAAAAATGTAGTCTTTAATCGTTCGATTTTTTTTTTCGAAAAAACTGGCCGTTTTATAGCCAAAAAACGGCCGTTTTTTTTTCGTTAAAATCGAACCATTAACTTTGACTGTCCGCCATTTTGTGAAAAATGAATATTTTTTAAAATCCTTCGATTGAAGACTAGTTTATACTTATATTTGACTAAATCCATCCGCATTTTTGTTTCAGATGATCCACTTCGCCGCAATGTTGGTCACCGCAAACCGTGTATATAAAAACATTATTTCATTGACGGCCATTTTCCACTAAACAATGTAATATTTTTCAATAAAAAAATTACTGAAAGTTCTTCAAGATGTGTTCTTTAAGATGGTATATTGATCGATTGAAAAAGTTTTGTGGTTTTCTTTAAAAAAAATTAATGAAAAAGGCCTTTTTTTGCGCTACAGGTGGGGGTAACGCCTTAAGGTAGCAATAAAAATAAAGAAATGAAAAAATTAATAATTTTCGTTGCACCCCAAACTTCAATACCATCAAAATCGATACTTTCACTTTGGACTGCGGCCATTTTTGCAAAAATAAATCAAATCAATTTTATCAAATCCTCTGTTCAAGCACTAGATATTTCAATTTCAAATCGTTAAATTTTTTATCGTAGATTTCAATGTGCGCTCCCCCCCCCCCCCTCCCCCGCACCGTAACATTCCTACCATATTCTACTCCTCATCCCCACTCTGCGGCCGCAGCCGACTCCCCCCTCTGTATCGCATCCACCGTGACATTTCCGCAATGGGTATAGGGAAACTGGGGAAAACTATACCAATACAGCAGGTCTCAGGTTCGCATCCCAGTTCCGGAGCTGTCCGCGTTTCGTCGATAAATAAATCACGTGCTACGCACCATATACACACGACACACACACACACACACGTACCAGTCCGTGTGCGTGATATCCGCGTACAACTGGCGCTACGTCCCGCCCGTATTTATTTTTCTCCGAGAGTACGAGACTGGGATTCGAACCTGCGACCTCCCGATTTTCTGCTTTGAAGGCGAGCACGCTAACCACTAGACCAGCACAAAGGTTGTCCAAGCCCTGGATAACTTCATGCGTTTGATTGTTTTTATTTCGGATGATTTGTTTCCGAGCAGCAGTGGTCACCGCGACTGTTTTTCAAACAGCGCTCTACACAGCCATTGTATCTACGCCGTTTAGAAATATTTTTCAATACAACAAATGTAAAAGGCTCTTAAGGCCTTACATGCGCGAAAAATTTCAAAATTTTTCATTTTTTTTTTAAATTTGTTATTCCATTAGCCTGAACGGTTAGGAATATTTTAAGCTTTACAGAATTGAAAAATTCTAAAAATTCAAAAAATAAGTTAAGATCCCATTTATAATAGATGCCGTTTTACCACGATTCACTTTTTTGAACCTTGTGAAAGTTCGAACTCTTGAACGAAGGTTCAAATCGCTTTGATATTTTCACAACATTTTCATAGTATCATCACCTATCGTGTGATCCACAGAAACCAACATTTTAATGACACAAAAAATATAAAAAATAAAATACCGACAGAAAATTGAGTAAAAAAATTTTTTGTTTCGAATTTTTATGACAATAATTTAAAAAAAATAATATTGTTGGTTTACACTGAAGATACGTTCATTATGCAATTATAAATATGTTCATTTTTTTAAATGATAAATATTTTCTTTTTAAATATAAATTATAAATATATTCATTTTTCCATCGATGCCGAGAACTTTCACCATCAACGCGCGCGCAAAAAAAATACATTGCTTTATTATGTTATATCTCCCCCATTTGTTAATATCTCTGATGTTTTTATTTTTACATATACTTAACCATGTGCCTAAAAATGATCTGTAAAAGTAATGTTGTCAATTTATGCGTAATTTTTTTTAACCGCGTCTATAAAATTACCTTCGAAAATCGGCGAAATCGCGTATATAAGGCCTTAAAACCTTAGCATGGAATGTAAAAAGAAAAAAACGTAAACCTGCCCACGTTTTTCCAGAAAAAAATCACGAAAATTCCTCTTTTTTTCCGACCACGATGCCAAAATGTTATTGAACGTTTCGTCAAACGAGTGAACGTTTGCAAATAGGGGCGAGGCGGTCAGTCATCGGATATTGTGTTTCACACATAACCTCTATGTTTGTACTTTATATTAAAATACAAATATTCGTACTTTTCAAGTTAATAATGGGTTTTAAATAAACGTGATAAATAAAAATGTCAGGTTATTTTGAGACAAACAAAAAATGTATACAATTATACAAGTGTGCTCTGCTGATGCATAGGCGTGAGTTCCAGGTGCTTTTTGTGTGAGATATACTTTAGGTACTGTTTGATGTATTTGAGAATACTCTTTGGTGATTGCCTCTCACATAGTTCTGGAGTTCTATGTATATTTTATCAATCGTTCTCTTGTTAGTAATGCATTTTATTTTTGTTCGGGGGGGGGGGGGGGGGGGGCACTTCACAAACTTTAGTCGAGTGTACCGTTGTAAATATTTATCTGATGAGAAAAAGTTGTAAAGATATTCAACAGAACTTTTGCGGGGGCAACCAGAACTGCGAAAAAAATCATTTTTCCAAAAAAAAAAAAAAAAAAAATTTTGGTCCACTCAAAGCATTCCATTGCGCCATCCATCTACTGCTTAGTCGAAGGAAAAAAAATCCGTTCTGGTTGCCTCTCACATGGTTCTAGAGTTCTATGTACTTATTATTGATAGTTCTGTTGTTAGTAACGATTTTTTTTGTTAGGGGGTGCCAATTTCACAAAATCTACTCGAGTGTAACGTAATTATTTGTGTGCTAAGGAAAAGTTGTCAAGATATTTAACAGAACCCTTGCGAGGGCAACCAGTACTCCGAATAAATTAATTTTTCAACAAAAAAAAAATTGGGACACTCAAAGCATTCTATCGCGCCATCAATCTACTGCTCAGTCGGAGGGGAAAAAAAAAAGAAAATCATTTCTGGTTGCCTCTTACATAGTTCTGGAGTTCTATCTACTATCTATTGATAGTTCGGTTGTTAGTAACGATTTTTTTTTTCGTGAGGGGGGGGGGGGCAACTTCACAAAATTTACTCAAGTGAACCGTTGTAAATATTTGACTGACGAGGAAAAGTTGTAAAGATATTTAACAGAACTCTTGCGGGGGCAACCAGAACACCAAGAAAAAATTCATTTTTCCAACAAAAAAAATTTGCGTCCACTCAAAGCATTCCAACGCGCCATCCATCCACTGCTCAGTCGAAGGAAAAAAAAAAGAAAATCGGTTGTGATTGTCTCTCACATGATTCTGGAGTTCTATGTACTTATTATTGATAGTTCAGTCGTTGCCAACGATTGTTTTTTTTCGTTAGGGGGGGGGGGGGGGGGGGGCACTTCACAAAATTTACTCGATTGTACCGTTGGCTGATGAGGAAAAGTTGTGAAGGTATTTAACAGAACTCTTGCGGGGGCAACGAGAACTCCAAAAAAAAATTGATTTTTCCAACAAAAAAAAATTCGTTCCACTCAGAGCATTCCATCGCGCCATCAATCTACTGCTCAGTCGGAGGAAAAAAAATAAAATCAGTTCTGGTTGCCTCCCACATAGTTCTGGAATTCTATGTATCTTTTATTGATAGTTCAGTTGTTAGTAACGATTTTTTTTTTCGTTAGGGGGCCAACTTCACGAAATTTACTCGAGTGTACCGTTGTAAATATTTATCTCATGAGCAAAAGTTGTAAATATATTTAACAGAACTCCTTCGGCGGCAACCAGAACTCCAAACAAAATAATTTAAAAAAAAATTGGTTTCACTCAAAGCATTCCATCCCGCCATCAATCTACTGCTCAGTCGGAGGAAAAAAAAATAAAATCAGTTCTGGTTTGTAATATCTTATTATATTATCTTACCCAGAAAGCACCTGGAACTAACGCCTTTCCATCAGCAGAGCATCCTTGTATAGTTGAGATATTAATAAACATTTTCAATAATTCTTTGAAAATCGCTGGAAGCCAGAACTTGTCTCAAATACATCAAACAATACCGAAACTATAATATCTCGCAACAAGTACCCAGAATTCACGCCTATCCATCAGCATATTTCTATAGGAAGTTCGACAAAAAAAATTCCGTCTTTTTTTTTTGTATAATCACCAGAACTATTGCTCAAAACTATCAGGAACTATAGAACTTAGCCGCATGTACAAAGAACTCTCGGTAATTTTCGGTTTTCTGCAAAATGATCTGGTACGGGAAGTTAGCAGATCATTTTTTCAATCACCTTTTTTCTAGAAAATCACCAGAACTATTTCTAAAAACCATCGGGCACTATAGACCTACAAAATCACCAGAATTTTTTTACTTTTCTACAAAATCACCAGAACTATTTCTTAAAACCATCAGGAACTATAGACCTACAAAATCACCAGATTTTTTTACTTTTCTACAAAATCACCAGACTTTTCTACAAAATCACCAGAACTATTTCTAAAAACCATCAGGAACTATAGACCTCGACTGCATGCGAAGAGAACTCCCACTTAATTTCGATCTGCTGGCAAATGCTCTGCCAACTTCACTGACACCTTGCCACTTTATTTAACAAGATTGAGATTCTTGAAACAATGACCACGAAAAACAGAGGGCATCTCAAGTTTCAATTAACAATTCGAATATGGTGTTTTTTAATGGATCATAAAGAAAAATTCCCAAGAAGGCAAACAAAAAACAGCTGTGACGTGGGATGATTCCGTTAAGCATAGTAAAAAAAAAACAAGTGAAAGTAACTACATATCTTGACACGGCGGGATTTATATCTTGAGTAACTCTCACACTATTGACTTGAATTTGCACAGCAAGCGTTCAAACAGTAGGCATTTTCGGTTCACGATCGCATTTTTAATTGGATGAACCATTTGTTAATAACAACGACTTCAGCATGCTATTTTTCAAGAAAAAAATGAAGTTTTCTTCGGAGAAGCTGGCATTTTTCGTATTTTTCGAAATTTCGAAAAGTGGATCGTAAGCCCATAGCCAGTTGGATATATATGAAGAAAATATTTTTTGTTTTCGTTTCAGTTTATATTTGAGGCTGGTAGAGATCCCGCCGTTTCGGGCCCCGCCGCTGGAGGACTGCAACGCCAACTGCAGCACCACGAACACTTTCGAATATTTTCTTCCGACAAATTTACATTGTAACCACAAACACGTGTACAGCATGCTTGAAAAAAAGAAATTCATTCCAACCAATGTGTTACTAGAAAAAAAATAATCATTCTGATTTCATGATTTATTCATTCCCAAATTTTCAAACGCGTTTTTCTCAAAACCACGTTTTTCAAATCGGTACCCAAAATTTCTCGAAAACCAATGAACCGATTGCCTTGAGGTTTTTTGTGGTTATTCTATACACCATTATCTAGTACTTGTCATAGGATTTTTTTTCCGTTACTTAGTTTTTGTTTTATAGGCAAAATAATAACTAATTTTTGGCCCAAAAATCACTATTTATGTTCAAACGTCCGCCATTTTGTCATAAATCGATATTTTCAAAATCGGCTATGACAAGTACTAGATTATAGTATCTAATTTAATAATCTTTTTGGTTTTTTTTTCAGATGATTTTTGAAGAAACGCCAGTGGGTACCGTATACACAGATTTTTTTACGACGCTTCAAGCATCATACAATATCCTTGTATATTTTTGATATTTTTAAATGAAGGAAATTAAAGATATTTTTGAATGTATATACTTTTGGATAATTAAAAGCCCAATCCGAAATTTCAAATAGTTTTCCTTGAAAAAAAAATCACAAAAATGACCTTTTTTCCGGCTCCTAGGTGTATATCTCCCCTTAATCGAATCCTTTCATTTTATGAGCAGTTTATGAGCAGTTATAACGAAATTTTTCACTGAAAATTCATTTCTTAAGTTCAAATACCTAAAACTTTGGAATAAAACAATATTTTTAAAATTGCCCTTTCAAGGTGGTAGGAAGAGGATACCTGAAGCACCATAGAAAACATAATCCATCGCAGCTACTCGGCAAAAATGCGACAACGAAAAAGTAGCGAAACGAAAGGGTGCAGCGCTTGGAAGAATACTCACCCTGGTCGACATAAGCGACAGCTGCGACGAGGACATCGAACGGCGAGCTGATGTCCTCTTGGCTCATCAGTACGACGCTCATCGAGCTGTTCGCACGGGCGTCTAGGACCAAGCCAACGTTGGAGCCGTACACGACGCACTGAGGTCCCTCGCAAATGTATGAGTCGGGGTATCTCATAGACAAGTTTCTCTCGTGGGTGTGAGCTTGGAGAACCACAAAGGACACTGCCTTGGGCACGTCGAATACTCCGACAACCGTGCTCGTGCCGAGAAAGAGTTGCACTTTCGCGACAACGGCCAGACCGTTGTCGCTGGAGTTGGTGAACTGGGCCAGAGACAGACGCACCGTTTCTGCGAGTGTAACAAAAAAATCGACGCCAGTTACGCAATGCAGGCTGCAATGGGACAGGCCTGGGAAATCTCCACTTTCGTATGTTATTTGCAGAAATTGCAACACTGCCAAAATGAACATCGGTGAGGACGAATCAGGGAATGCTGGAATATCAGTGACTCGCAATGTTGAAGTTTGTGTCGTTGGGGCGCAACGAAAATTCATTTCCATTTCTTCATTACCTCGTTTTCATTACCATCCAAAAATTTTCCTTATATACTGGGATGTCAAATAAGTTCTCGCAGTTTTTATTCGTAAAAATTGATGTTTTATTTTGAAAAATCATTCCTAATGCTTTCAAGCGTTTCGAAACTGTTGCGTGAACAACTCCTGATGATTCTGCAAGATGGTATAGAAGTTTGCATCGCTGAAATGCAACGAAAATTTTTTTTTCCCGTATTGTCCAATTTTTTTGACGCATTTAGCCTACGCATATCACTGGGGCATTTTGAAACATCCTTACTAGGGGTCCATAACCCCAACGTGTAAAGAAAGAGTTTAGAAAGTGATAAAAATAAAGAAATGAATTAATAAAAAAGAATTTTCGTTGCATTCTAATGATCCAAACTTCAACGTCATTCTGCAAGTTCAGCTAGCGTCTGACATGAGTCTTCATGAAGTAATGCCTTACTTTCAACACATCAAAATCACTGTTTTTTATGGTATTGAAGTTTGCATCGTTGGAATCCAACGAAAATATATATTCTTTCGTATTGCCCAATTTTCTCGGGCCATTTAGGCTACTAAAATCACTACAACATTTTTGAAGTTTCTTTATTGGGGTTCCATAAGCTCAACTTGGAAAAAAGAGCTTAGATAATAATGAAAATAAAGAAAGGGAAAAATAAAAAAGGACTTTCGTTGCATTCCAACGATGCAAACTTCAACACGATTGTTTTTGAAGCGTCTAAACCAATCTCTGCATGTTGTTTCCGATACAGCATAGTCACCGTAAGTCTCAACAAGAATTCTCTGTGCTTCAGCTGCAGATTTTTATTCAATAAAGTAAAATTCTATTCTAAAATTCTATTCTTAATTTCGAAATTCTATAGTAAAATTTTATTCTAACATTTTTATTGAATAAAGTAAAATTCTCCCCAAATACTCTTTTTTTAGCACGAAATTTTACGTGTTCAATATTATGAAAAAAAAAAGTTGTTTACACTTGGACGAAATGGCATACACTAAATTTCAAGACTTTTTTATAGATGCGTTACCATTTTAAACTACATGCATGCAGTTCTGGTAACGCCATCTGTTGAAAAACAGTGAGAACTTATTCAACCTCCTAGTATTCAGGCTGACGATCTCTAATAAGGACCCTAAAAAAAGTTTATGATTTTAAAGGCCCAAATATGCCAAACAAAATTATGATATTGAAGTTTACATAGTTGGAACGCAAAGTAGAACACTTCTTCCAATTGCGAATTCTTTTTTTGACAAATCAAAGCTACTGTGAACTTTTCTAAGATCCTTATTAAAGACCTACAACTTAAATGTATCAAAAATGATTTTGAATAGCAATAAAAAAGGAGAAAGAAGAAAATAAAAAGAATTTTCGTTGCATTCCAATTTCGTTGCCAACTTCAACATAAAAAATTGAGCTACGGAAGTTTCGTTGCGTTCCAACAATGCAAACTGCAATACCACAGTGACTCGGTTCGTCAGCAATCCAGTTGTTCGACGTGAGCGTCTCGACCTTCAAATGATATTGAAGTTTGCATCGCTGGAATGCGACAAAACATAACTTCTCTCAAATCGCTCACATTTTCTTTCACCGACTCAGGGTACAAAAATCACTCAAATAACTTTTTTATACACAGTTCGACAACCTCAATCAATGAAAGAAAAATGCGAGTATTACAAAAGTAAAGAAATTAAAAAAAAATAACTTTCGTTGCATTCCGATGATGAGAACTTCAGTGTCATTTGAAAAAGCTCATTGATGAATGAGCTTTTTCAAAATCGAGATCCAGCGGAGTCATCAGCTGACATGGGAAAAAGCGAATCATCCATTTCATAAAATTAGTAGTCCATTTCCGAGATAAAACGAACAAGTGAAACGTTCAACTTTATCGTCGCGCTGCCAATATCGTCGCGTGAGCCGTCGCGCTTCGAACCGCGACGCGATAAATATTCTTCGTATTTCGATTACCTCAGCGGCGTTATTGCTATCTCTCTCGCACCCACGAACCGCTTAACATTTCTCTACTCACAAACATTAATAAGAACTCCCTTTCCCGCAATAAAATTAACAAATTCGCAAAAATCCTTCGATTTCGAGGTTAGGTTTCGGAGGGCAAAAATGCTACGATTTCGGGACTCGTTACTGTGGCGAGCAGAGGCGAGTGAGGTTAAAAAAAGAGCCTCGTTCCCACGCACCGCATTTATACATGTATTCGCGTTTACACGAAAAAAATGACGTCAAAGTTTGCATCGTTGTAACGCAACGAAATATAACTTTTCTTCGAATGCTCACATTTTCTTTTACCAATTTAGAGTACGAAAATCCCTCAAATACGTTGCTACGTATAAAAACAAAGATGAAGTGAGTTTATACGCATCAAAGAGAAGAAACGGGGCAAAAGTGAGGTTATGTTTCGCTCACCTTGACTTTGGACGTTCGCCGTGCTACCGAGAGCCACGATAAAAGCGAACAAAAGAAACAAACGATTATGCGGGCGAGGCATTTCGCGCGTGAACATTTTAATCGCGCGAGTGAACAAAGTACGCGTAATCGTAATTATTTTCGAAACGTCAAAAGCGGCTTCGCGAGAAACAACACTAGCGCAACAGCTGGGCGTAAAACGAGTACGTACACCGGCGATGCCGGTCGGTCGACGCATCTAGCGGCGCGGGGCGGCGGGGACGCTGCTCGCAGGACCGAGATAGCGATAGAGCGCGAGCGCCGGGTCCGCCGAGAGGGCGCGCGTCAGTCGCCACCAAGATGGCCACGTTCGATCAATGAAACTCTGTCGAGTACATTTTTCGTAGTAAAATCGTAATCGTGGGTTTCGCGATCAAGGTGTTTCGATACGTAAAGTGTTTTCGAAGTGTAAATGGGCCATGGGAAAGGATCAAGAGCTGCTGGAGGCAGCAAGGAGCGGGAATGTCACCGTCGTCGAGAAAATATTGGGTCAACGAGCGAAAAGGAGTGGTCCGCTGGCAAGGTGGGTGTCAACCGTGCGATACATTTGTCACGGGCACGTCTTTAAACATTTCTTTATGTTTTTATTCTTTATCACACGAGTCTGAAAAACGCGTGCTTCTTTCACCCTCGTGTGTCGAGCACGCGACTTGTCAAAAATCGCACGCCCTTCGAGACAACGTTCACTCGTAGTTTTATAGACGCTGTTTTTTTTTCTTTCGTCTCCGAAACTCGCTTTTCGACACTTGTTCGCGCTGTCAACGTTTCGCAAATTTGCCCGGGCCGTTGCGGACAACGAAGGGAACGAATTGTTCGTAGTCCCGAAGCGATTGAGAATCGCAGGGGGACGTACAGGGCGATTGAGAATTGAGGTTAGGAAGGCGATAAATCTCTTCTGACGTTCAGTCGATCTTGGAGAGCCTTTCGAAATACACGAAGTAGGACGTGCCGCATCCTCGTCGATTTATTGTTGCTCTTCTGCTTTCTTTTTACCCTACTTGAAAAATATCGATCGTACATACGATATGAGGGAAAAAAAAACAGATGTCCTCCGAGCGCGTACGTCGGAGGAGAAACGCTGACCGATATATCGACTGTCGAGTGCATGAGAGTAACGAGATAAAAGTGAATCGCTACGGAGTATTGGAAAGTCCGCTTCTTCGTGATATCTCTACTGTGATGTGGACTAACATCTCTGTGTAGGCAAAGATACGGCGTCGACGATTATGGGGCTATATCTACTTAGAAGCCCGAAAAAAATGGCCAAATTCCGAAAAAAAAATCCGGCAAACGGTTGGTGAAAACGAAACGCATTTTTTTTAACACAAAGGTACATATGGTGGGAGCCTTTGAAAAAACATACAGAAAAACAACAAAAACATGGCCGCCGGCAGATGATGAAATTTTCGCGGTGGACACTCTCCAGCTCAAACGGTCTATCTGAAATATGAAAACCAAACGGGTTTTTCGAGTCAACAATCAATACGAGTCGTTGACGATCGGCGATTTTTTAAATAATTCTTTTTAACAAAATGCCGACGGTTTGAAACTCGAGCATACAAAATCTATGGAAAAAATCGTCATTTTCACGTGACTATGAGAAAATGAAGATCGATTTTGAAAAAGTGCGATCGTCAACGACATTTAAATGATTCTCATCGTATCTCGTGTGAATTTGGAAACGATCCGTCGAGTAGTTCTCGAGATATCATGTCCACCGACTTCGAAAACATTTCGATGTTGAAGTTTGCATCGTTGGAATGCAACGAAACTTCGCTAAAAATATTTTATCGCTGCATTTTCATTATCAACCAAACAAATTTTTTACCCATTTAGTCCGACGATGTCTAATACAAATCCGAAAAAGGTTTAAGGGGTTAGGCCACAGTGACGAGTATAAAATCACGTGCCAATTTAATAAAAAAAAAAGATATCAAAAGAAAATATTAGTAGTCGGCCATTTTGTTCATCGAAAAAAAATATATATTTCTAACAGCTTGATATTCATACTAAATAAATGTGTAATTAATTTTATGAGTAAATCACTTTTTCACACGAAAAAAATGGTTAATTTCGCACGTGATTTTATACCCGTTACTGTGGCCTAACCCCTTAAGCGATTTTGGGAGCCTGAATTTTCCAAAAAAAAATTGTGCTACGGAACTTTCCTAGCGTCCCATCGATGCAAACTTCAATATCATAAAACATTATCGTTCGCCGGCGGCCATGTTTTTGTTGTTTTGCTGTATTTTTGGTGATTTTTTAAAGGCTGTCGATATACGTGCGTTTGTGTTAAAAAAAATGCGTTTCCTTTTCACCAACCGCTTCCCAGAAAATAACATTCGGAATGTGGCAATATTTTTCGCGCCTCTAGGTATGTGTAGCCCGCTTATGTCACTCTGGTCTCGTTCGTAATCCCCCGGACGAGCACGAGCGCAAAAAAGAACCGGAAGCGGGACCGGCGAATGTCTGGATTATTTCTATGTTCTATCAATATTCGAGAATTCAATTCGAAGTGGTGTTGAAGTTTGCAACGAAAATTCTTTATTTTTATAGCGTTGGAGTTTGCAACGTTGGAATGCAATCAAAGTTCGTTTTTATTTTCTTAATTTCTTCATTTTTATCATAATGAATTGGTTTTTTTGATCCATTAATGAATTTTGAATGATTAATATCTAATGAGGATGAAAAAACCGTTTCGCCGATTTTCGTGACCTAAATCGACGAAAAAAATGCAAGCAACAGAAGGAAAATGAACTTTCGTTGTATCCCAACGATGCAAACTTCCACGTCATAAGTTTGCATCGTTGGAATGCAACGAATATTTTTTTTTACAGATCGACGCTACGGAAATTTTTTTAAAAGGCTTATTTAGAGATCCATAACCTAAATCTATCGAGAAATATTTTGAATAAAAATAGAAAAGTAGCAAACTAAATAAACATAACATTTTTCGTTGCACTCCAACGGTACAAACTTCAACGTCATAAGTTTGTATCGCTTGAATGCAACGAAAATTTATTTTTATTTTATAATTCCTTCATTTTCAGTAATATCCAAATGCTCTTGAAGTGTGCATCGTTGGAACGCAACGAAAATTCTTTTCACTTTCTTTATTTCCTCCTTTTCATTACTTGCGGCCTTAGGCCTCATATATCTTGAATATATCTTGAAGAATACATTGTCTATGGTTAATAACAAATGAAATACGCAATAAAAAAAATCCTACGTATTTTTTTTTATTGCGTATTTCATTTGTTATTAACCATTATCTGACGATTTTTTAGGCAAATTTTTGAAAAGTCAAAAATATCGTCAGATAATTCGTAATAACAAATGAACTATGCAAAATGAAAAAAAATCCTAGGTACTTCCATAGACAATGTATTTTTCAAGATATATTCAACATTCCAAGTGAATCGGTTGAAAATTGTCTGAGTTATGTTTCCGGCCAACTTAAAAAATGCAGTTTTGAGATAAACGCTGCACAGTCGCCATTTTAAAATAAATCGCTGCAAAAAAATTATTGCATACAGTTACTGATATGTATGATAAACACCCTTTTTTGTAATCTCGATTTATTTTGTAGTTTTTCTGAAAAAAGAAAAATCCCCAAAAAGCTTATTTTTTCGGCCCCTAGAGTGGCCTGACCCCTTAAAAATTTTTTTTTTTGCAAATTTAGATTATAGATCTCTATATAAGTATATTAAAAAATTGTCGAGCCATTTTCGTAGCTAAGATTTGCCGATAGACATAGGAGCCAATACGCATCGTAATTTTCGTTTCCACCAACGATGCAAACTTCCACATCGTATATCTAAACCCTTTTTTCCCATGCTTTGGTTATGGAACTCTAATAAGGATCTTCAAAAATGTTTCAGTCATTTTTAAATAGGGCTGTTCCTCTTCCGTTTTCTTTTTTACCCCGCAGAATATCTAGTGAGATATGTGCTGTGCGAACGATGAATCATAGTGTCAATGCATCCACCTTTGCCCGTCTATCCCATCCTGGTGTGTCTGAATATAGCGGTATGGCGACGAGCTACGCTGACTAGACACTCGTGCGCGTGTGCTTCCCTAGTAAAGTACACACACAAACTCCTTGACGATTCTGCAAGTTCGACGCTAGCGCAATAATCGATTCAGACCCCCTCCCCCAGTGTGTGTGTGCGGGTGTGTGAGACTTGCCCACACGTGTTCTTACGCATTTTTCAAACGGCTCTCTTCCCATAACCGGAAGTGCCTGAGATTTTCTTGGACGTAACTTCTAAGCCGAATGCTCTGGGTGAATGTACACGAGAACTAAAGGCTATCTCAAAATGACCTGACATTTTAAATCGAGCGCCACTTTTTTCGTGGCGAACATGGAGTACTGATCTTTGACAACTGGCATCAGAAAGTATTCAGATTTAGTCATGGAGAATTACACGAACGAACAACGCATAGAAATTGTTATTTGCTGCATTGTTACTGCATAGTTATTGCAGACGAAGTTTCATGGTCGTATTATCTCGCATCGCGGCCATGTGAATTGCCACCAAGATCGTTCACTGAGAAAAAAAATAATTGATCCAATATTTATTAGTCCAAACAAAACGCTATTGACTTTAGTAACATGATAAAATTGAAAGTTTTTTGTTCATTCAATATATTGTATATTGTATAATGGTATAAGGAGTACAACTTTGCAGTGACCGTTTTTTTCAAAAGTTTAAGGCTTTATTATAAAAAAGTGGCTACATATTTTTTAATCAAAGTACTGCCAGTCGCTACCTACGACCTCGGCCCATCTTTCAGGTAGCATTCGAATCCCGCGTCGATAAAAGTCTTGGTCCTTGGAGGCAATCCAGGAATCGACCCAATTTTTGACTTCTTCGTAAGTACCGAAGTGCTGGTCAGCCAAATCGTGTGCCATTGACCGGAACAAGTGATAGTCGGAAGGGGCAATGTCTGGAGAGTACGGCGGGTGGGATAAAACCTCCCGTTTCAGCGTTTCCAAGTACTTTTTCACAACATTTGCAACATGGGGTCGGGCATTGTCATGCTGCAGTATCACCTTGTCATGTCTTTCGTTGAATTGTGGCCGTTTCTCTTTGAGTGCCTTACTCAAGCGCATCAACTGACGTCGGTAGAGTTCCCCTGTGATGGTTTCGGATGGTTTGAGCAGCTCATAGTACACAACGCCCAGCTGGTCCCACCAGATACACAGCATCACTTTGGATCCGTGAATATTCGGTTTGGGCGTCGATGACGGAATATGACCAGGCAGTCCCCATGATTTTCGGCGTTTAGGATTATCGTAGTGAACCCACTTTTCATCTTCAGTCACAATCCGGTGCAAAAATCCCTTCCTTTGTTGTCTTTGGAGCAGTTGTTCACAGATGAAAAATCGGCGCTCGATGTCTCTCGGCTTCAACTCATGCGGGACCCAGTTTCCTTGCTTTTGGATCATACCCATATCCCGGAGACGTTTTGAAACTGCTTGCTGGGTTACTCCTAACGTCTCGGCGAGTTCCTCTTGAGTTTGGCACGAATCCTGGTCCAGCAAGGTCTCCAATTCTGCGTCTTCAAAAACTTTCTGCCTTCCGCCACCATGCTTGTTTTCGACCTCAAAATCTCCACTTTTGAAGCGTTGAAACCACCGCCGACACGTTTTCTCACTAATAGAATCCTCCCCGTAAGCATCTACAAGCAAACGATGGGCCTCAGCCGCAGATTTCTTGATGTTGAAGAAGTAAATCATAACCTCCTGCAAATGCTGAGAATTCGGTTCGTAGGTTGCCATGTTTGAGTGCCTATAACTTTATAATGCATACACGTATCCGTTAGCTTTTTTAAATTGTTTACATTGGCAGAGCCTCTAGTTTAAAATGCCACTTTTTTATTGAGCTAGGGCCACTACTTCGGCCGCAGTGGCTCTCTAAGTAAAACGGTCATTGCAAAGTTGTACTCCTAATATATTATACAATATACAATATATTATTATAATTGTATAATAATATATTGTTGGCCGAGAACAATATATTATTGACACTATCTAAAAAATTATCGCGAAAAAATTGTATAGTTTTGAATGCATTTTCGCAATGAACAAAAAAAGCTTTTCAATTCATAACATGAATATTGTTGATTCGAGTATACAAGAAAAACTAAATTTTGCTCGTTTGATTCAGATGAAATTTCTATTGGGTAAATATATTATTTTAATTTTTCACCATATCAGATATTAATTTTCAAGTACATTATTCGCTAAAATATTCATATTTTATTTTGATTGAAGAATATTAAGCAAATGTCTGAATTGGTTAAAAAATTATGCGAAAATCAAATTTGTTTTTTGCGCATTTGGTTGAAAAAATTCAACCAAATCGTGGCCGAGCGGCGCTGAAATTATAGGTGTGAGGAAACCCGTAGTTCTCGGAGTAACCGCTAGAAGCCGCACGCGCGCTCGTTTCTCGTAAGCGTAGCGCGAACCGAAAATCTACTTAAACGCCGGAGAAACTTTAAAGAGTATCGCTTCTTGGCCTGTGACTAAGATCAAAGTGAAGTATCTGTTCTTATCAGTTGAATATCTGATATTCTCTTCACTAGTATCGTGGATGATCATTCCGATGCTCACTTTTTATTTAAGATAAAAAAAAATGGAAAAACTTTCAATTTTTTTAATCAAACGAATTCAAACAAACATTTTTTTGTACAATTCAATCCTATTCCAACGAACTGAATATCTCAAATTCACAAATATATTCTTTTGATTGGAATGAACATTTATTTCATCGAATATCATATTTTTTTCTACCAGAGACTAAATGCGTTGCTACAGATGACACCTGTACATTGTGGCAAAAAAATAGCATTATTTCGGATCCATATTATTGATATTTCAATCATGATATACACCTGTCTCTATCTCATACTAGTTGCATGATACTGCACTTTTGATATTGTACGGAGTACGAAAATGTTACGTCTCATGACATATTCGTTTCGATGTAGTAAATAAATAATGCATTCTATTGATCATATTTTTGTACGAAATAAAAAATGTTGGAGCGACTGCTTAATTATTTAATTCATACATCCACGGATTGTATATAGAATGATTTCAACAGAATATAATTCTATTTGAAGGATAATGTAGATGTTTAGAGAACAGAAGAGATTTTCAAATAAAATAATATATTATTTAAATCAATCACATTTTCCATTATTTTATAGTATTCAATAGTATATAGTATCAACCAATATATTTTTTTGATTCAATTGGTTCTTTTTCTCAGTGTGCGATTTGACGCCATTGGACCTTCTTTCTTTGGGCTTTTCTGAAAGCAAAAGTGTATGCCAATGATCCACAGACCATTCCGGAGCTCGAGGAAGCAATTAAACGCACCATTAATGAAATTAGTCCGCAATTATGCCAAAATGTTATTGAAAATTTCGTCTAAAGAGTGAACGTTTGCAAACAGGGACGAGGCGACCATTTATCGGATTTTGTGTTCCACACATAACCTCCATGTGCGTACCCTTATATTAAAATAAAAATATTCTTACTTTTCAAATAAATAATACGTTTTCTTTATAAATTAAAATCTCAGGCCATTTTTGAGACACCCTACATATACAGAATGGTTCGATTACAATGACCGGACGATTTTTTTTTCCAAAAAACAAAGCGAGGTGTAACCAAAATGTTTCAAGGCTTCGAGAGGGACGGAAAATCGCGGCGTTGAGTTACCTCTTGAGTACAGTCTTCAAGGTCATTCGAAGGTCAATTTTTATTTTCTTAATGGGATGGTGCTTTTTTTCTTTTGGAGATCACGTTTAGTTTCGCGTCTCAAGGTACTGCTCCACTTATCACTCGATTCCGGTAGTGCTGGAGTCTGCATCGGTGCAATGCTACTTTTTTTTTCATTTTCTATTTCTTCGTTTTTTATCATTATCCACAGCCTCTGTTGAAAATTAAAGTCGTAAAGTTCTATTCATATTACGTAGAAACGTTTGAACGATTTTCACAGCCTAAATCGACTGGAAAAATATTGAGTGATAAAAAATCATTAATTTTCGTTGTATTCCAACGATGCAAACTTGAACGTCATAACGTTGGAATGGCCTGAATATGAAAAAGTCAGGAAGAAAATCCGTCACCGCAACTCATGTCTCTCGAGAGAGTCTACAACTTTAGTTCGAGACTTTTTTTGATGGCTCGCTTCGCCTTCGATGGAACTGCCCTCGTCACTACAAGCGAACCACGCTGTATTTATATATATGTATATTCTTGGTGAGTCAGCGATTACATGTGTCAGACATGACGAGGCAGGCGACAAAACAATGTTTCATTGTACCTCACCATAACAATTCTGCTCATGGAATTAAAAACAAGTTTGAAGAATTTGCAATTTTGATATACATACGTCTGCGCTAATTGCAGAGTCACACCAACATCGTCAAACGAATATTCATGATTCGTGGCACATCAATTGCGTGCCGCATCACCCTGAAACATCATCTTCGTGAAACATAAACCACACATTGTTTTGAATTATTTTGCACACGCGAATTCTCCTCACGAATGCATTTTACACATAGTGTACTGGGAAGCAAATTCCGGCGATATTATCATTATGTTTTTCGAACTATTTGGTTGGACTGACCGTGAGCAGAACGAGAACGAAGCAGACTTGTTTACACGTCGTATCTTTTAGATATCTTACTGTCCTGATACGTTATATATATATATATACAGATCCATAGGTACCTAAATAAATACACATACACATATACACCGGGTGAGACACTAGAAATAGGACGGTCGGAAATTCCCGTAAATATTTATCTACAAAAAAGTGTATCTTTGTTCCACATCAAAGTTTTAAAAAATTGAAATCTTCGTTGAAAAAGTTAATTGTAATTAAGTTGCCTAATTAATAATAATTAATTTGCCTAAGTTAATGTTAATTGATTTGCCTTATCAATAATAACTAAGTTGCATACCTAAATAATAATAATTAATTCGTCTAATTTAATTTTAATTATGTTGCCCAATGAATAATAACTAACTTTTCTCAGTTAAATCATTTTAATTAAGTTGCCTAATTAGGGATAACTAAATTGCCTAAGTTAATTTTAATCAAGTTGCCTAGTTAATAACAATAATGTTCTCGCAATAAAAATCCTCAACTTGAATGATTGTCCAAGTTAAATTTAGTTATTACCTAAATGAACTCGGGCAACAAAAAAATTGTCTTTTTAAAATTGTAGCTCATGCAGACCCCTCAATATAAACCGTTGCATTTTGCATCGTTGGAATGCAACGAAAATTAATTCTTTCCAATCGCCCAATTTGTTTGGCTGACTTAGGCAGTGTAAATAGCTCCAACGTTTTTACGTATCCTGTTTAGAAGCTTACGACCTCAATTTGCAAAATAAAAGACTTTGGATAATGACAAAAATGGAGAAACAAAAAACGACAAAACAATTATTTGTGTAGGCGTTAACTATTGAACTATTAAATTTTTCAATTATTCAATGACTCGATTTCGCAGAAAATGAAATGATGTACATAAAAAGTCCCATGACATTTCGTGATAAGTTTGATAGTTTCGTCGGAAAAGTGAAAAAATCTTAACATTTATCATAAACTCCACTTTGACCTTGAATAAGTTTTTAAAGAGTAGATTTATCATAAAACCATAGGAGGCCTTTTTTAAAGAGCGTTAAATTCCCTACAAACAAATGTCTTAGACATTGATGTACGTTTACACGTTGGCGAGTTATAAAATTCAAAAGTAGCAAGCAAATTTTTCTCAACGTTATTAGCGTGGGAAATAGAACACCATGACAAGGAACCTGTAAACATTAGTATTAATGAGGTTGGAGCGTTAGTCACAATCCAATATTAAATTCGAAAAAAATATATGTTTTAGTCTAGACTATATTGAGTCTTTGGGAATTTTTCGAAAAAATTTCACCGCAAAACACCAGAGATAAAAAATAGTTGAAAGTGTGTAATTTTACGTGCGGTTAGATGGGCAAGACATTTACGCTACGGGCGATATAATTTTTCGGCTATTTAGCACCAAGATAAACCACTTCTATTACTTAATATTAATTAACGGTATTGGTAAATAATCTCGTGACATATATATAAATATGCATAATTATAAATTACTCAAAATTTAATTCTGAGTTGTACAAAACATTCGCTGACCCAGTTTTTTCACAATAATTATCGATAATGTTAACTTTTTCAAGTTGGTAGTAACACAAAAGTTTTTCTTATTAACGTAATAAAGATATAAAAATGCATAATTTTGCCCTTAAGGCGTTATCCCCAATTGTAGCGCAAAAAAAGGCCTTTTTCATGAATTTTTTTAAAGAAAACTACAAAACTTTTTTAATCGATCAATATACCATCTTAAAGAACACATCTTGAAGAACTTTCAGTAATTTTTTTATTGAAAAATATTACATTGTTTAGTGGCAAATGGCCGTCAATGAACTAATGTTTTTATATACACGGTTTGCGGTGACCAACATTGTAGCGAAGTGGATCATCTGAAAAAAAAAATGCGGATGGATTTAGTCAAATATAAGTATAAACTAGTCTTTAATCGAAGGATTTTAAAAAATATTCATTTTTCACAAAATGGCGGACAGTCAAAGTTAATGGTTCGATTTTAACGAAAAAAACGGCCGTTTTTTGGCTATAAAACGGCCATTTTTTTTTTCGAAAAAAAATCGAACGATTAAAGACTACATTTTTATGTATTAAATAAGCCTGCAAAATTTCAAGAAGATCGATTCATTAGTGTTCGAGTAATCTTGGTCACCGACTTCAGAAATGCCATTTTGAGAAAAACGCGTTTAAAGATTCTATTTCAGTTTACACGAAGAAAATATTTTTTTTTGTAAACTTACATAGAGTCATCTATTCCGGGCATCAAAAAAAAAAACTGCACTTCAAATTGCACTTCAAAAAATGCAATAAAAAAAATCGATTTTTTCAAAATCGCAAGTGGGGGTAACCCCTTAATTGTATATTTTATGAAAAATTAGCATGTACAGAATAAGTCTATACCTCGTATGAATTATTTGAGATATGTCGACAAAAAAATGACTAGACTTTGATTTGCAAAAATGTTCAAACAGTTTTTCAGTTAGAACATGTATAGTTTCTATGTGACGGCAATTAAAATGCAGAAAATGCAAATTTTAGAAAATGGCACGCATTTGCAAAAAAATCAACATTTCACGCAACATTTCTGTAAAATGTGGATTAAAAAATTATTTTTTTTTCAATTTTTCAAAAACAATTTTCGTCAAGTAGAAGGTACCAATATTATCAATATTTCTACCAAGTTTCAACTCAATCGGCTTGATAATTTTTGAGTAATCCTGCACGCCAATTTCGATAATGCAGTTTTGAGAAAAACGCGTTTGAAGTTCACGCCCGCTCCGAATTCGAGCGGTGAGGCACAGCGTTGACGGGCTGTAACGTTTGAAGTTTTTCGAATTTGGCTTTGAAACTTTGAGAAAATATTCGACATATATAGTTATATCGTTTGAAGAAGAAAAAAAAAGAAATCGATTTTTTGATCGTTGTAAATAGATATCCCGCCTTAAGGGCTCATTTTTTAAGAGACGTCTTATTTTAACTTACTGCAACTACTGAACATTTGAAAAAAAACAGTCGATTTTTTTTTATCACCCTAGTATATATAAATATGTAGGTGTGTTTTTAGGAGCTGCTGTTTAAAAAAACATTGTTTTTGGTCCATACCACGGTCGTTGCCACGGGTCTAGTTTTAATCTATATATGTATAAGTAAAGCATCTTGGGGAACTTATCGGCCCCGTCTCGACTTGGCTCTTGAGTTCATCCCCTCCCCCATCCCGTCCGTCTCCGCTCCCCCCTCCCTCGGTCTTCTTCTCCTCGAGATAATGGAATCTATTTCCGTGTCAGGCGTCTATTTATTTTCAAAGGACGCTGATAACACCGAGCTTCTGGTACTTGGGCATATACTCGAGCCAAGAATAAGCCGAGCGAGGAAGGGAACAGCGTGGCCGGGGAAAATCCGGGCTACGCTTTTATTGATGCAAATAATTTGTTAAGAATTTTGTTTGGATGCGTTTCTTCGATCACTGTGAAGCTCGCATCGTTTGAGTGCAAAGAATTTTGTTTTTAATTGCTCTATTTTTTTGTGCCGATTTACGGCTTTGAAAATCACTCGAACGCTTCCACGGTTTCTCGTTAGAGATTTATGACCTCAATTAGCAAAGAAAAAGGCTTTGGATAAAGATAGAGTGGAAGAAAAAAAAATCGTTGCATTCCAACAAAATTCAACGTAATTTTCTTCGAATCTTCCAACCTTAACGTGAGGGACGTTTTCATCTTTTTGTATAAGTTTTTTTTTGATGATCTTGGATAATATTTTGAATGTTTTCGCATTATTTTATTTATTTATTATATCATTTGATATATTATGGTTTTTCTCTAGATTATTATTTTCCTTTATAAGATCACGTGAGAAATAATAACATTTTCCTCCAGATTATGAGTTCATTTCTGTAGTATATTATTTGAGAATATAGTCTTTTTTCTAGATTGTTAATTTTATTATTTATTTTTTCAAGAAATAATAGGTTTTTGTTTACATTACAATTTTTTCATTTATTAGAGCATTTGCGAAAAAGTATAATGGTTGAAAAAAATGTATTGTTATTTTTTTTTATTCATTACATTATTCGTGAATTAATATGTTCTTAAATTTATTGTTTATTTATCTTCAAATTCTATCATTGTTTTTTATTATAAATTTTATTAGTTTTTAAAATGATTCAATAAATTTTATTACTGTTTACTTACTAATTGTTTAATTTAAACATTATTTATTGTATTATTTTAAATTTTATTCTTTGTTTATTTATTTATTTTCGTAATAATTAATTTTCGTCATATACTGTTGTTTATTGAACAACAAATGAATATGCAAACTTTTGCGACGTTATTTCCGTGCAATTCAATGTTCAATCAACGGTGGTGCACGCGAGAGTTCGGAGCGAGCGAAAAGGTGCAACGTTCGCGTAAAGTGAAGGGCGACAGGGTGGGGGTAGGGAGAACCTCGAGTGCCATCAACGCCGCAGCATCAGCAGCCCTATAGTCAGAGGGTTCGAGACGTAGCGAATGCAAGAAGGAGAAAAGTTTTATCGTAAATGTGTCGTGACGTGCGAGCAGCCTCTCGTATCAAATTGCCACTTTTCCTTCTGCCCTATATATGGGCTTATACTTGGGGGTGTTTTTCTCACTGCGCTTTTTTTCCACGTGCATTGCCACAATATGTATAAGCATATATGCAATTATATGCTCGGGCTGTCGTGGGAAATTGAACTATCTTTAATTTTCCCTCGTCGTCCATGGTGCTGAAGTTTGCACCTCCATAAAGCTAGCAGAGCAAACTCCCGAAAATGGATTTAATTGATATCAAAATTTTGTGCCCTTAATGTGCTAATTTTGTGCTCCATTAAAAAATTTTGTGCCCTTACCGTTTAGCGGGAAATTAGAAATCAAAAGTGCTCTGCTGGCTTGCCATCAAGCTAGCAGAGCACTTAATGATATTTGGCTTATCTAAGAATGAAACTACGTGATATTTATGTGCTTTGCGAATATCGAAGAGCCAAATCCCTATGTTTTTTTTTCGCCCGATATAGACCCTCCAAAAACCCCCAAATAAGAGAATTTACCATTTTTTGGATATACTGACATGAAAATACATAATATTTATGTGCTTTTTATGAGCTCTACGAATATTCAAGAGCCAAACCGCTAAAACGCAAATTTCTCCCAAAACCACCCCCATAAGACCCAAATTACCCGCCAATACGAGTAATGGTTATTTTTTCGATATCGCAAAATCAAAGTAGTCCACATTTATGTGCTTTTTATGTGCTCTATGAATATCCAAGAGCCAAACCGCTAAAACGCAAATTTCTCCCAAAACCACCCCTACAAGACCCAAGCTACCCGCACATACGAGTATTGGCTATTTTTTCTATTTCGCAAAATCAAAGTAGTGCACATTTATGTGCTTTTTATGTGCTAATTTTGTGCTCCATTAAAAATTTTTGTGCTCTTACCGTTTAGCGGGTAATTAGAAATCAAAAGTGCTCTGTTGGCCTACCATCAAGCGAGCAGAGCAATTAATGATATTCGGCATATCTAAGAATGCAACTACCTGATATTTATGTGCTTTGCGAATATCGAACAGCCAAACACCTATTTTTTTTCGCCCGATACAGACCCTCATAAAACCCCCAAATAAGAGCATTTACCATTTTGTGGATATACTGAAATGAAAATACATCATATTTATGTGCTTTTTATGTGCTCTACGAATATTCAATAGCCAAACCGCTAAAACGAAAATTTCTCCCAAAACCATCCCCACAAGACCGAAATTACCCGCCAACACGAGTAATGGTTATTTTTTCGATATCGCCAAATCAAAGTAGTCCACATTTAGTAAATATGGACTACTTTGATTTGGCGATATCGAAAAAAATAACCATTACTCATATTGGTGGGTAATTTGGGTCTTGTGGGGGTGGTTTTGGGAGAAATTTGCGTTTTAGCCGTTTGGCTCTTGAATATTCGTAGAGCACATAAAAAGCACATAAATATTATGTATTTTCATGTCAGTATATCCAAAAATTGGTAAATTCTCTTATTTGGGGGTTTTTTGAGGGCATATATCCGGCGAAAAAAAACGTAGGGATTCGGCTGTTCGATATTCGCAAAACACATAAAAAGCACATAAATATCACGTAGTTTCATTCTTAGATATGCCAAATATCATTAAGTGCTCTGCTAGCTTGATGGCAAGCCAGCAGAGCACTTTTGATTTCTAATTTCCCGCTAAACGGTAAGAGCACAAACATTTTTAATGGAGCACAAAATTAGTACATAAAAAGCACAAAATTTTGATATCAATTAAATCCATTTTCGGGAGTTTGCTCTGCTAGCTTTATGGAGGTGAAGTTTGCATCGTTGGAATGCAACGAAAATTCTTTATTATTGCATTTGTTCATTTTTAGTACTATCTAAACTGTTTTTTTTTTAAATCTAAAATTATGTTGTGATTTCTTAATAAGGATGTGGAAAAATATTTCAGTGGTTTTGTAGCCTAAAAGTGAGATTAAAACTGGGCAACACGAAAGAAAAATTTAGCATCATCACAACGATGCTAACTTCAATACCATCGTCATCCCTTCTTGAGATTGACTTCCTTCTGGCTCTTCGGTCCTCCTCTCTCTCCATCTCCCTTCTTCTTCTTCTCTCGTGCTGCTCTTCCCTCCTTGTCGAGACGATATCCAGAAGATGAATGCTAAAAAAATTAGATAATTGAAGTTTGCATGCTTGGGATGCAACGAAAAAAGTTTTTTCTCGTGTTGCCCATTTAGGTCACAAGCATCACTGAAACATTTTTTAAGATCCTTACTAGAGTTCCATAACCTCAATTTGAACAAAATGTGTTTGTAGATAGCAATGCAAATAAAGAAATGATAAAATGATGAATTTTCGTTGCATTCCAACAATGCAAACATGGGGACTAGGCATAGGAGACCAAACTCCAATGGGAAGATAGTGAATAGAGGGTACCGAAAATACGATGGTATTAAAGTTTCCATCGTTGGGATGCTACAACGAAAATATATTTTTTTCGTATCACTTGTACAACGAAAATATATTTTTTTTCGTATCATTCGTAGCTCATTCAGGGTACAAAAATCACTGGAATATTTTTGAAGCTCGTTATTAGGCTTCCATAACCTAAACTTCGAACTTTCGTTGCATTGCGACGATGCAAACTTCAACACCATAAAAGACGAATAATGAGTCGACGAGGTTCGGACGAGGTTCTAATCCCAGAACAGAACAGTCGTGAGACGATACTACTTCGAACGACGTTATTCGTTGTTTGCATCGTTGGAATGCAACAAAAATTCTTTTCAATTTCTTCATTGCTTCCTTTTCATCACTTCAAAAAGTATTTTTTGCAAATTTAACTTATATATCTCTAGATAAGTAAATTAAAAAATTGTCCATCAATTTTGTAGCAAAGATTTTCCAGTAGATATTGAAGCCAAAACAAAATTGTAGTTTTCGTTGCATTCTAACGATGCGAACATTAACATCGTTTCGAAATATTTTTTGCCTAGGTTGCAGGTCATTAAGCCTTTGTGGCAAGTACAACACTGGTGTTGCACCTAATTTAATTCAGATTTTGACGATTCGAAAAGTGTTTTTTTAACTAAATATAGCGGTTGTAAATGCGTTTCAAGGTTCCTAGGACTTCAACAACTACTGAAACATACATATTGCATTTTTATTTTTCACGTAGCGGGTGTCATCAATAACGAAAGTGCAAAAAAACGTGCACGTAAAGAAAAATGTATGCTTCGAAGATTATGCCGCAAAAAACACGTGCCCAAAAAACAATGTTCACATTTCCACGATGAGAACTTCAACGTCACACTCGCGTATCGATGAGTATGGCGATGCGTGAGAAGTCGCGTGGATGCGAGCGCGTAGGGAGTTTTTCTTCTCCCTGTTATAGGGAGGAAACGACTATCGATCGATGCCTGTGAGGAAAAACGAGGGCCTGAATAGCCGAGACCGCACAGTTACTCACACACGGATACACACGCACCCTCTTTCTCACTCGATCTCTGTCTATCCATCCGTGGATCCTTCTCTGGAACTTTCCTTCTTTTCCTCCTTATCTCGTCTACTTTCTCCGAGTAGAATTCTCGCGCAGCCTGGTTTTTTTTTCATCCCTCTTTACTCTCGATGACCCGACGTGAGAACGGGTGCGATCGGACCGGGCAAACGACCCGGAGAGAGAGGGTCTTGCGTGCACTGTGAAAAGAAAACGAATTGAATAAAAAAAATATGATGGTTGATCCAAATGAATGTGCTGCTGCGGAGTGCCACCGATATAAGAGATTGTTACAATACTATAAAATATTGGAAAATGTGATTGATTTAAATAACATATTATTTTATTTGAAAAAAGCTCTTCTGTTCTCTGAATATCTACATTATCCTTCAAATAAAAATATATTCTATGGAAATCATTTTATATACAATCCGTAGATATATGGATGAAATAATTAAGCGGTTGCTACAACATTTTTTATATCGTACAAAAATATAATCAATAGAATTAATTATTTCTTTACTACATCGAAACTAATATGCCATGGGACGTAAGTTTTTCAATTTGTTTTAAATCTTAAATAAAAAGTGAGCATTAGAATGATCATCCACGATAATAGTGGAGAGAATATCAGATATCCAATGGAATATCCATGGAGAGAATATCAGATATTCAACTGATAAGAACAGATACTGCACTTTGATCTTAGCGACACGCCAAGAAGCGATACTCTTTAGAGTTTCTCCGGCGTTTAAGGCAGGATTCTACTTTGAAACCATGAAAAAAACGCTATTTTCGTGAATTTTTTCTGAGAATACTATTAAAGATATCGATATGGGATTTAAACTGTTCAATAAATACACTCTTTAAGTACATAAAAAAAATTTTAAATGTATTTTATTCATTTTTTGTACATGTAAAATATGTTTAAAGTCAACGCCTCGAAAAGCAGGTACCGTTGCCGTGGTCGTGAAATCTTCCCGACGGATGGTCTGAAACAAAAAAATCAAATAGTTTCATGTTCAGTATGTCTTCAGGAACCGACCTAACTAGAATATTTTATATACGTGCAAAATTAACAAAATGGCGGCTAAAATACGAAAAAAAATGCGTTTTTTTGGGTCTTTTTTTGCAATAAAAAATAGTTCTAATCAAAATTTTAAGTTGATTGTAGTTATGTCGGTTGGTACACACATATAGAATATGTGTTCCAAATTTCATAAGGATCGGTTCAGTACTTTTTGAGTTATCACGACCACGGTACTTGAAAATGTCGTTTCGAGAAAAACGCGTTTAAAGTTTTGGTGAGTCACAATAGCGCGCTCAGGTAGGTGCGTTCGAAAGGCGAAAAAGGATAGTTAGACTGCTTGGAACTTTATAAAATTTTGACCGAACATTCTTGAACATATTTACTTTCGAAAAATGTAAAAAAAAAAAAAAATTTCTCAAAGTTTCAAAGTAGAATCCTGCCTTAAGTAGATTTTCGGTTCGCGCTACGCTTACGAGAAACGAGCGCGCGTGCGGCTTCTAGCGGTTACTCGGAGAACTACGGGTTTCCTCACACCTATAATTTCGGTGGCGCTCGGCCATGATTTGGTTGAATGTTTTCAACCAAATGCGCAAGAAACAAATTTTATTTTCGCATAAGTTTTTAACCAATTCAGACATTTGCTTAATATTTTTCAATCTAAATAAAATATTAATATTTTAACGAATAATGTACATGGAAATCAATATCGGATATGGTGAAAAAAATAAAATAACATATTTACTCAATAGAAATGTTATCTGAATCAAACGAGCGAAATTCTATTTTTCTTGCGTACTCGAATCAACAATATTCATGTTATGAATTGCAACGCTTTTTTTGTTCGTTGCAGAAAATGCATTCAAAACTATATAATTTGTTCGCGATAATTTTTTAGATAGTTTCAATAATATATTGTTCTCGGCTAACAACATATCTTTTAAATGACATTTCTTTTTAATTTCATCATGTTATCAAAGTCAATAGCGTTTTGTTTGGGCTAATAAATCCGATCATTTACACCAACAACTTTACAATTGAATCAACGAAATTTCATTCAATAACACCAATGATATTGGATCAATGATTTTTTTTCTCAGTGTGTCTACAGCAAAACTTTTGGCTTTTCCAGTCCGCAATCTCGTTCCTCTGAACGATCGACAAGTTTTTATTCGCACTCTCATGCGATCTGATAGCCTTAATTACTCCGGACAAGTTTATCAAGCCCATATGCATCTATCACAAATGATGTCGTGCGCGACAATCGAATCTTATGCGAAGAAGATTTATCCTTTTTTAATGTCGGATCAATAATGCTGGTTACCTTATCCTGATAAGTGGTTTTTTCTTATCCTCATAACAGATCCGCGATCTTAATATATATAAAAAATCATAGACTGTACTAAAAATGAAGAAATAGAAAAGCGTCAAAAAGAACTTTAGTTGCATTCTAACACTGCAAACTTCAACCTCGTCCATTTACCTCACGTTAGGGTGAAACTTGACCAAGCCGCGGCGTTGTACATCTTCGTATTCGTATATTCTTAAGTTTTACCTCATTTGTGATGGGGTGACTCCCCAATTTCCTAGGCACCCATCACGTCAAACGAAAAAAAAGCAAAAAACCTCCTACGACATTGACCTTATCTTTTTGTCAGTCGTAAATCCTTGTACTTTTGTCGTCCTGCTGGACAACTTCCCGTCGACCCTAGAGCCACGGGGATGCGGTACATATCCCCTTACCTTCCCGCTCCTTTTCTCTCTCTCGACCGAACCTTCCATCCCTGTCTGGCTGCAGCCACAAACCGGTCCGGTTTAATTAAGTTTCGGAAGAACGTCGTGGGGAAAGAAAAATCGGTATACGAAAAAAACATACAGCAGCCGCTTGTAACGTTACATGAGACATCCAGAGCAATGTCTGTGAATTGAAAAAAATAAATAAATAAAAAAGCAGCGCCTATTGCATGGATGACTCTTGTAGGTCCTGGCAAGTGCGTGAATGTGTATATGCATCACTTTGTCTGTATAAGGGCCCAAAAAGGGATGATATATATATATATATATATATAATCCCTTCTTCGATATATATATATATATATATATATATATATATATATATATATATATATATATATATATATATATATATATATTTAGAGAGAGAGAGAGAGAGAGAGAGAGAGAGAGAGAGAGAGAGAGAGAGAGAGAGAGAGAGAAACGCGGTTTCAGGAGCACAAGGCAAGTACGATGTCCTTTTTACTGACAATCTTCAGAGTTTAATTAAGGAACTCGGACGAGTGGCTTCACAGGGCGATGAATGAGAGTCAAACGTCCCCCGCCCTTCCCCTCGCCCTCTCATGTATATAGACGACACTCGTAGTCGTCGAGAAACCACCCTTGCGCCAACTCGACCCTGAAGTGCATACACGTAATCTCCTCCACCCACTACGTATTCTCCTCCACCTACACACAAGCAAAGATGCACTAGCAGCGAAGAGCGTGGATACACTTTTCGAATTTTTCATCGGCACGTAACGTTACCGATCTCGGCAAAAAAAAACGAGGAAATCTAAAAAGGAGGAAATACAAAAAAAAAATTATTTAGGAAAGCAACGAAAATTCTTCGTCGGAAAGAAACGAAAATTCTTTTTTTATTTTGTTCCTTCCTCATCTTCATTATCGTCCAAAATCTTTTCTTACATATTTAGGCTGAAGGTCTCTAATAAGCATCCTGAAAAACGTTTGAGTGATTTTCGTGGGTTAACCCTTTGTGCCATGGTGGCACTCTGAGAGTGCGACCTGTTTTATAACCATTTTCTGAGAAATTTCGACCGAATTTTCGAACTTTTTTTGGTATTTCAACATCAGTCCTATATTCAAGAATAAGAATTGATGTGCGATAATTTAAAATTATGGATGATTTTGTTTATGCGCATAAACAAACCTTAACAAATTGCAATGGTTCTAGATAAAGTTCATTATCTCCGAAAGTTTTGGAAGTTTTTTGCGTTAAAGTCGCCACTCGGGGGTCCAATAGAATTTTGGATCCGCGTACTTGAATTTTGGAGATTTAATTGGGCATTCATAATCAGCGACCCCAAAAATCCAAGAATATACATTTTCATCATATTTGCACCGTTTCGCGAATTTTTATCCGCCATGATGGATCGGCCATTTTGAATTTTAAAATTCGGAGCTCACATTCGTCATCAGCGACCCCGAAGACCCCCGATTGCTCATTTTTTCGTTCTTCGGAAAACTTTTTGCATTTCTGTCCGCCATTTTGAATTTTGGAATTCTGAGCTCAGATTCGTCATCAGCCCCCTCAAAAATTCCCGAGTAATGAATTTCATGCCGATTGGACTAAAGGAAAAATGTGTGACACAAAGGGTTAAATGTAAAAAAAAATTGGGCTACGAAACTTTCGTTGCATCCCAACGATGTCAATATCTTCCGAGATGACGGATTTCGAAGAGTTAGGTATAACCCAAAATTAGGAACAAATATCTCGAAAAATGTGGAAGATGTGAAAAAAGGTGTCAAACGAAAGTTGTAGCATGGTTTTGCGAAACCCAAGCCAAGATGGTGATCTTGCGCGATTCCCATCACCATTCAAGGTCATTTGAAGGTCAACGTGGTTTAAAAAAAAGTAAAACTATATTTTGCTTTCCGGTGTTTCATCTTACGAGTTAGGGACACCCCAAAATATGGTATTGAAGTTTGCATCGTTGGTCTGCAACGAAAATATATTTCCTTCGTATAGTCAATTTTTTTGCTACATTTAGACTACGAAAAATACTTAAACATTTTCGATCCTCGTTAAAGAAGTATAACCAAAGCAACAACAAAAAATTTGAGTTATTAATAAAAATAGAGAAATGAATTAGAAATAAAGAATTAACAAAAAAAATAAAGAAATGAAAAAAATGAAGAAATAAAATAAAAATAACGAAATGAAATAAAAATAAAGTAAATCCAGGGGAATTTTCGTTGCACTCCAATGGTGCGAACTTCAGCACCATCTCAAAATTAGGAAGGACGGCAAAAATGAGCGCAATAGCTCGAGGTTTCGTCTCGTCTATCTCCTCACCGGGTGTGCTACCGGGCGGGGTTGAGTCTCACACTCAACCACCCCCGCGACCTTGGTATATACACGGCGCTCATCAGGTTGGAACGTCAACGCGTAAGAGGGGAGGATCTGTGTGTGTACACGCGTTGAACAAATACGCGACCGAGGGGAAGAGGGTAGCAAAAGCGATAGAGGACCGTGCCACTTGAGAACTTATGCCGCCGCTCGTGCGACGTACATATATACTCGAATAGGCATCGACAAACTTCGAATAAGTGCCACGACATGTATACAGGGTGTCCCGTTTATCTCTACCACCCAAAATAACTCGGTAATTATCGACGACACAAAAAAATGTTCCAGACAAAAGTTGTACGGTGTGAAGGGGGCCATCAAATGCGACCAATTTTTTTTTTTTATTTCGGTGGAGGCGCTGACGCACAGTGAAGGTCACCTCCACTTTTTTAAATAGAATGTTACATTTTTTTAAACCATCTTGTGGAGCACCGCAAGCCGCATAAAAAACAGTAGGAGGTAAAAAAAACAAAGTCGTTCAAGGTCATTCAAGGTCAGTATCGATTATACAAATCTAAATAGGTGACCTTGAATGACCTTGAACGACGTGGAGCCCCTAATGTTTTTTATGCGGCTTGAGGTGCTCCACAAAATGGTTAAAAAAATGTACCATTCCATTTTAAAAAGTGGAGGTGACCTTCACTGTGCGTCAGCGTCTCCACCGAAATAAAAAAAAATTGGTCGCATTTGATGGCCCCCTTCACACCGTACAACTTTTGTCTGGAACTTTTTTTTGCGACGTCGATGATTACTGAGTTTTTTCGGGTGGCAGAGATAAGAGGGACACTCTTTATGTATACAGGGTGTCCCAGAAGTAATGTACGCCCTTCTAGCATCTGATAGGAAAACAAATTCTGAGACGAAAAGTCCTCAGTCATTTTTTGATCAGACGCATAGATAATTAATTATGAATTAAAATAAATAGCCAATCAGGTGCGCGCTACAGCGGAAAAGCAGCGTAGAGGGGAGGGATAGGGGAATGCGTTGTAATTGCGTGCGCCTGAAAATGTGTGCGGAGGGAAAATTCCGAAAGCATGTGTGCAAGTGCACACACACACACACACGCGCGTGTGCGCACGTACACTCACACTTGCCCACACACAAACACACACACACACACACCCAAACACACACACACACACACACGCGCGCGCGTGCTTTCGGAATTTTCCCTCTGCACACATTGTCAGGCGCACGCAATTACAACGTATTCCCCTATCCCTCCCCTCGACGCTACCTTTCCGCTGTAGCGCGCACCTGATTGGCTATTTATTTTAATTCATAATTAATTATCCATGCGTCTGATCAAAAAATGACTTGGGACTTTTCGTCTGAGAATTTTTTTTCCTACCAGATGCTAGAAGGGCGTACGTTACTTCTGGGACACCCTGTATATATATATATATATAGCGGCCAAAAGCAAAGCGAAGAAAGAGCACGTGCCGCGCCAAGCGATTTTGGCGGGGGAGTGTATATTTATTGTATAATATACGCGTGTTTCTCTATGTAGAAAAAGCGCCACAAAAAGCGAGAGGCATAAAGAGCGAGAGAGAGGGGAGATTATACGTTTTTTTATCAGCCGCAACGACACCGACAAGAACTTCTCAGCGCGCCCTCTCGGCGTTTCGCCTTTTTTTTCTCTCGTTCCGCCCTCTCAATCGGTGTACGCAAGCATGACGAAAGCCCTCGTCGAATGCGTTGACATTTATAAACGCGGATCGTTTTGATGTCGGTCACAATAGATCAGAGGAAATCATTTCGCGATCCCTCTCGAGCGATATTTTTTTTAAAGTGTTTTTGTTATTTTAGTTTGTGAACTCTTGGAGTGTGCCAACAGCATAAAAGAGACGCGAGTGTCAATTGAATCATGTCTGGAGCGAAGTAGAGATGGTGTTCTTCGGGTAGGTATGGCTTGATCGCGCCGACAAGAGTTTATTTGTTGGCAATAAAAATATCATCATCAGCAGAGAGAGAGAATGAGTGATTGGTCTGAATTGGGATGCTCATAGCCGAGGAATAAATACTACTCTACTGTATTCGTCTTAGGCCATGAAGATCTCGAAAGCCATTGATGCAGGCATGAAGATGAGGCAGTGGTCAGGATGGAGTGTCCAGCAAACATAATATTTGATATTTGTCTCCCGGCAATAATTATTTTTTATATATATCTATATGGAGGTATACGTTGGCACCCCAGCTTCCCTAAGGGGTTGCGTGGGTTTCGAATCCGAAAAAAGCATTTTCTCTATTTTTAATAAAATATAATATATAAATTACTTTATTCAAAATGTTAAGCACATAAAAGAGCAACATTTCAACAATAATTGAAAAAAAATCTCTTTTTCTCTAAAAAGACTCCGAGCCAGTTCAAAAAGATGAAATTGAAGTTTGCATCGTTGGAACGCAACGTAAATAATTTTTCTCCAATTGCCAATACTTTTTTTGGCAAATCAAAGCTACTGCGAACTTTTCTAATATCCTTAAGGCGTTACCCCCACTTGTAGCGCAAAAAAGGCCTTTTTCATGAATTTTTTTAAAGAAAACTACAAAACTTTTTTAATCGATCAATATACCATCTTAAAGAACACATCTTGAAGAACTTTCAGTAATTTTTTTATTGAAACATATTACATTGTTTAGTGGCAAATGGCCGTCAATGAAATAATGTTTTTATATACACGGTTTGCGGTGACCAACATTGCGGTGAAGTGGATCATCTGAAAAAAAAATGCGGATGGATTTAGTCAAATATAAGTATAAACTAGTCTTTAATCGAAGGATTTTAAAAAATATTCATTTTTTACAAAATGGCGGACAGTCAAAGTTAATGGTTCGATTTTAACGAAAAAAACGGCCGTTTTTTTGGCTATAAAACGGTCATTTTTTTCGAAAAAAAAATCGAACGATCAAAGACTACATTTTTATGTATTAAATAAGCCTGCAAAATTTCAAGAAGATCGGTTCATTAGTGTTCGAGTAATCTTGGTCACCGACTTCAGAAATGCCATTTTGAGAAAAACGCGTTTAAAGTTTCAATTTCAGTTTACACGAAGAAAATATTTTTTTTTGTAAACTTACATAAAGTCATCTTTTCCGGGCATAAAAAGAAACTGCACTTCAAATTGCACTTCAAAAAAATGCAATAAAAAAAATCGATTTTTTCAAAATCGCAAGTGGGGGTAACCCCTTAATAGCGACCTACAACTTAAATCTATCAAAAGTGACTTTGGATAACGATAAAAATGTGGAAAATGTAAATAAAAAAGAATTTTCGTTGCATTTCGACGATGCAAACTCCAGCAACATTCGAAAAGGGGCAATTGTTATATAGTTGTGGTTCTTATATGGTACTTACAGTGAATTACTTGAGCAATTTATACAAAACGCTATTGCAAATTGTCTTCACCTCATCCGAAAGAACCTATGCAGAAATTGTCGTAGAGATCCAATTGCAGTCTCATACTTGTTCCTACTTCCTAATGAGGATCCAGTGGGTCATCGCATGACGTTGAAGTTTGCATCGTTGGAATGCGACGAAAATGATTTTTTTTTCTTCTCGCGAGCTTCCTTTGGCAGATTTGTGCTACGAAAATCACGCGAACGTTTTCTTGAATTCTTATCTAGCAATCGAATACAAATCTGAACAATATGTTTTTGGTTAATCAAGAAACAAATCAATTGAAAGAATTTTCCTTGCATTCCAACGATGCGAACTTCAACCCCATGTCATCGTATTGGGTCCCTATACTAAAATGTCACGCTTGCACATTGGATTGTTATCAGGATTCCCCATTGGCATGTACGAATCCAATTTGAATCCTAACGGATTCCCACAGAATGCGATACGATTCTTGATGTATCCCATCGCATTCCGTACGTTGAATTTTCCAAACAAAGTATATTGATATACAAAATGAGTGGATCTTAACAAAGTCTAATCTTGTCTTCAAAAAGTATATCTTAAAAATCGATGTGAATCACCCCACACGGAAATAAAATATATGTAAAAATATATTTTTCGATATATTAAAGATGGATGTAAAATATATTTCAGATATATATTATGCATTTTAGATGTAGATTAGATATATGCAATATATACGGGAAATGCATTAAAAATATATTCGCGATATCGAAGTTTTCGTCCAAAAATTCAGAATGTATATAAAAAAAATATATGTTGGATATGCGGTTACGTATATTCGAACTATATTGAAAATATACTTACAATGTACTCAAATTACCCTCAAAATATACTACAAATGTATTTTAACTGTATTCGACTTATAATTGAAATATACGTTAAATGCATTTAAACTACACCTAAAATATACACGATATTTGTTCATACTACATTTTAAATATTATTAAAATATATTCAACGTGTATTTAAGATATATTTAATCTCTACTTGAACTATTCTGAAAAATTGTGTTATGACGTTATTTACACATCATTGCACCCTTTTACGATATTTTTCCTTGTCATTAATTACGATTATCGTGTTTGCGGTTCAAATATTTTAATGGTTCAAATTTAAAATCTTGCACGCCGTAAGGTGGTTTCGAACCCGGGACTTCTGAGTGATGAGCTGGGACCTTCCCCACTGAGCTAGTTCTACTTGATAAATTAATTTTCGTATCGTCTGCATATGGTACAATACACAATGTTAGTTTATTGAGAAATGTGCGGATTTACAAGAGTAACTAACATTATCGGGTCAATTACTTAATTGCGTTCGCATAGAGAGCGATAATCGAATAGAATTACGAGATTACATAACCTTCAATTTTTTTGTCCGATCATTTATTCCGGATAGTGCGGCTAGGTCTTCGCGAGATACCGACTTGAAGATGTTTTTCATTTGCAACGTCATCTGTTGCTCAAGTTGCTTAACCAACCATATTCATGGTATATTAGTAAATATATACATATAAATATATAGTAATATATTCAGATATACATATAGCATACCTTAAATATATTCGGATATCCTATTAAAAATGTATAAAGCGTACGTTAGTCATGCAATTTCAATATATTTTATATGCATCTTGAATGTATCTTTTTCTAGATGTCAGCATACATTCTCCGTTATGCTCCCGAGTATATTAAACATATATTCAGTATACACATCTAATATATTTAATGTACATCTTAAAAGCTATTTATGTTTATATATCGCATAGGTTTTTAATCATATCCAAAATTATACTTGACATATCCAACTTTTCGTACAAAATGTATTTAATATATGTTTTATGTATCTTTCGATATATTTTTTATATATTTTATTTCCATGTGGGACTGATAATCACTGAAAATCCACTGTAATAATCGTTTGTTATTTATTTCACCGTACTTTGACATAATATCACCACACAGCGCTGATGAATTCACTGCATGCATACTTGAGAACAACTTTGCTCCATTTAGATTTGTTATTGTGAATCATCATGTGATGCAAATATGACTTGAAGGAGAGCCCTCAAACCCACAGAATGCGATACGATTCTTGATGTATCCCATCACATTCTGTACGTTGAATTTTCCAAACAAAGTATATACATATACAAAATGAGCGGATCTTAACAAAGTCTAATCTTGTCTTCAAAAAGTATATCTTAAAAATCGATGTGAATCACTGAAAATCACTGAAAATCCACTGTAATAATCGTTTGTTATTTATTTCACCGTACTTTGACATAATATCACCACACAGCGCTGATGAATTCACTGCATGCATACTTGAGAACAACTTTTCTCCATTTGGATTTGTAATTGTGTATCAGGGGGAAGGGGAGCCCACTTAAAGGGGAGCCCTCATAAGGGATACATAGCTGTGTGATTTTTTATGCCTCAGCGAAGATCTACATATGATGCCAATATGAGCTACATGTGTCTTTTTCGAACGTAAATGCTCACACAGCGTGCAGGCTATGTAGGAACACCCCTTGCTTTTTTCCTTGGCTTTTCACATATTTTCGACTCGAACGAGGTGAGAATCCTCAAACGGCGTTGATCGGGGAGCAGTGTAGAATTTCACGAGAAAATACTTTTTTCGATAAATCCAACAAATTTCGCTGCAAAATTTCAAATAAAAATCCACTTGGATTCCAATGTAGAATCCCTACCTGTGGCCTCCCTATCAAATCCCTAAAGGAATGTGCAGTATTCCCCAAGAAATTTCCGCACGAATAGCGTAGGCTGGGGTCAATTGGAACGTTTTTGATAAAATCGGTTAGTATGACTTCATTCTATACCCTATCTGTTTGGTAATGGGCTTTAATTATAGCTAGATTATTTGGCTATATGATAGCATTATTTATCTTGCTTCTAATATTCCCTTAAGTTAGGTAGAAGCTACTTAGAAACCCTTGGAAACTGTTTCATTTGACCCTGTGTCGAGGTCAATCGAAACAGTGCCTGGGGTTAGTTGAAATAGGTGTTTTCAGCGGACTGAACTAATGTTCTACTAAATCCAGGTACTGTTAACGATGTGTATGAAGTGATAGAGTACGTTTGTTGTGAATAAAATATACTTTTAATCCAAATAATCAGTTTTATTGCGTTTCATTCCAGTTTTAGTATCACTGAAGGTATGTTAAGGGGTTAGACCACAGTAACGGGTATAAAATCATGTGCGAATTTAACAATTTTTTCGTATGAAAAAGTGATTCACTCATAAAATTAATTGCACATCTATTTAGTATGAATATCAAGCTGTTTGAAAAAGTACATTTTTCTTTTCGATGTACAAAATGGCCGACCACTCGCAATTTCTCGAAACAGCTTTTTTCCAATTGACGCGACAAATAACTTCGACAATTTTCACTCTATTTACTTCAAATTTAAAAGTTATGTTCCTAATTGCATTTCGCAGAGAAGTACGTACGGAATTACTGATTAATCGAAAACTTTTCATTTTATGAGCAGTTTATAAGCAGTTACAACGAAGTTTTTCACTGAAAATTCATTTCTTAAGTTCAAATACCTACAACTTTTGAATAAAACAATATTTTCTAAATTCCGTATGTATTTCTCTAGGTATTCTAATGTAGATTGACGAGAATTTTTGTTTTTTGTACTTGGTAAAAAATTGTGGATGCCAAATTTCACGCCGCGGAGCGCCTAAAAAAAGATAACAAAAGATAATATTAGTAGTCGGCCATTTTGTACATCGATATATATATATATATATATATATATATATATATATATATATATATATATATATATATATATATATATATATATATATATATATTGTCTAACAGCTTGATATTCATACTAAATAGATGTGTAATTCATTTTATGATTTTATACCGGTTACTGTGGCCTAAAGCCTTAAGGTTCTTTAATATTATTTTACTTTTCGGACGATTTCTAGGCATTCAAAAAATAAAACAAGATTTGGAAAACTTGCTTGCGTATGAAATGTTCGTTTGGAGTCAATAGAAACACGAACCGAATAGAAACGAACTGTTTGTTCCAACTGCCCCCACGCCCTCGCTTTAAATAATCTATCAAACAGCAAAAAACTTAAATGTTGTAGGTAGGTACTGACCACAATGAACTCAACGAAGATACTCATAGTAATGATGATGGTAAACAACGCTGAAGAAGGAACAATAGCTCTGGAGCAATACGCAAGATACTAATAGTAAAAAAACTTACTTTTTATGTCGAAAAAGTGATGCACCCACATAGAAATGTCTGACGCGCTCGGGGGGCAACGCGCAATGAGGGTTCCGATACGCAAAGCAGTCTCTTCCCCCCTCGGGGCCGCGCTGCTGTCACTAACCGTCTTCGAGTTATTCATCTTGTTTCATTTGACCCGTGTTTCTATCGACCCCAGCCTACCCTGCGTCTTCGAGTCTTCATCTCCCAGTGGCATATCCACTTCCGGCTGGTTTGCGTGTGTGTATAATTTCTACACCGCGCCAATTGACACGAAACAAACAGTCGATCAATTCCTGCCCCCGTCTCCTCGTCGTTATTGCACAAACGTCTTTATTGCATAACTCACCGTCAGCGTATTTCAATTCGGCTCCCCCGCGGGCTCCTCCAATTAAATCGATCGCGTGCGATAAAGGCACTTTGGATACGGCACACAGTCGGCCCCGTGAGTGTGTGCGCGGATGACGAGGGTCGCCCGCCACTCTCTCGATGTGCAGGCTCAAAGGAGCGAAAGACGCGGGAGGAAGGGAAATCCATCGGGAGAAAGTGTGCGGTTTGAATAGTGGATTTCAGTGGAGTAAAGGGGTCAGAAGTCGCGAGCAAACACGAGTTACGCTTTTGCCCGGGCGTAGACGGGGATCTCTAGGGAGCGAGGGTCCTGATACCTATATATGTCCTAGGGACACTCTGATCCCCGTGACGCGCATAGTTTGTCCATAACGCTTTATCGAGTCCATAAAGTTGGGTGGAGTCGAGCAATTGACGCAACTACACAATGGCTCGTTTATCGTAGGAGAAAAGAATAACATGTGTTGGAAGGGATATCCTGGTGACAATGGATGTGGGGAGACTTAGCCGGGCGACAAAGTACACGCTAATGTTGTGCAAGCATAAGTTTCAGTTTCTCGCTGAGCTTAGATCCAATCATCTTCGCCCTAGTTTACCTCGTGTTCCATCAGCGCACAAGCATATCGGTTATTGCCACTGATTCGGGACACGCGAATGATGTTAAGGGGCTATACCAGTGCGAACGCTGAGAATTTGGGTGATTTTCGGGCATTTTTTGGAAGAAAAGTACTCAATTAAATGTTTCGGAAAATTAAGAATATATTTGGCTGTATTTGACCTATATTGCATAATTTTTTCATAGAAAAATATTGAGATCCAAGCGACTTGTGCGCTGCCTTCGGGGGCGCAAAAAAAGTTCCTCCACTACTGACATGATTCCGGCCGATTGAATAGCTGAAACCGAAAAAGGAAAAAATGTTGTTAAACTGGAAGGTATTTCCTGTGCAATGATGTAGGATTTTCGAAAAATATGAAAATCTAACAAAATGGCGCCGATATGAAAAAAGTCTGTTTTCTTGCCTATAAAATGGTCGTTTTTTTCAATGCCAAATCGTCAATTTTCATCCAATCAAAAATATCCTACGTCATTGTAGAGTAAATATATTCAAGAGTACTCAGTTCAAATTTCAAGTTAATCGGACAATTGCTCTTTGAGTTACAATGTCAGCAAATTTGAAAAATCTCATTTCGAGAAAAACGCGTTTAAAGATTTAACTATCGATTTTTGCAAGATAAAATGATATTGATATAAATTATGTAAATGATAATGATATTCTTGAAAGTATAGACTGTCGAAAAAGGAAAAAAGAAAACGATTTTTTGAGTGTCACACTGGTATAGCCCCTTAATGTCCCATAAGGATACGTAGAAACGTTGGAGCGATTTGCGTAGCATCAATCGATGCTATCGATCGACGAAAAGAATTTCCGTTGCATTCCAATGAGGATGCAAGCCTCGAAATGTAGGGATACTCGCTTTTGGCCTTTTTGTTGATGCGTCGTTAGCCAAAATCTTTTCTGGAGATCCAGGCTGTGGTTCGCCAATGAGGTTTTTAGGCCTAGAACTCGTGTATCATCATATCTACCTACCTAACTCGTGACTGGGGCAGGTACCCATCCCATGCTTTTCTTACAGGTACATCGCTCCATTGAGCAGTAAAGGGAAACATCAGTATACATGAATCTCTTTGTTTTTCATCGAGGAAGAAAATAGTGTGGGGCAAATTTGATTTTTCATTCGAATCTATTGAGTGAAAAATCCGTTTAAACGCCGACATAGGCTGAACATCCCGTGAAAAATTTGCCGGCGCTTAAGATGCGGCCGACGCTTGGTACGATATTCAGCACCAACCACTAATACCCAGTGTTGGTCCTTTATACGGGCCAATGATTTTGCCATGATTCTGCCAGTGCTCATTTGAAGCAGGGCGAACACCCAACCTTGGGCCCGATATCGATTACCAACTGTCAGCCAACTATGGGGTCCCAGTGTTGGCCCCGAACATGGGCCAATCGGTTGATCATGGGTTTGCCAGTCTCGAATTGAAGCTCGGCACACCATCGAAGAGCCAACGCTGGGCCAGTACTAATCAATGACCGTCGGCCAATTGTCGGGGCGAGCGCGGGCCCTGAGTCTGAACCAATCGTTTGACCGTGGTTTTGCCAATCCTGGCAATTTTTTATTATCGCTGCATGCAATTTTCTACGTCCTGTGATAATAAAAACACACAATTACTGTTATCTGAAATTCACTTTATTAAAAATAAAATTGATTTATACTAAAGTTTTGTGGTGTATTAAAAAAATGCCGAGTTATTATGACAGTATTAAGAAACGTCGAGTGTTAAAACGACGACAAAAATGAAAGACTCTTTACAGCAGGTTAGGATCAGAGGCAACGAAACAAAAAGACAAGTAGGTAGTGAAACAAATTTGGAAACATGCCACGAAAAAGTGATTGTGCATAACGATGTTAGTGAATCTAATAATTCTTTCGATGCGCAATCATCGAGCACAGAAACTTGTGAATCTGATCGATTGTTGACTAAGCATTGGGATGTTTTGACAGCCCTACACTGGGCCAACACTAGCCCGAATATTGCGCCAACAATATGAAGCCGATCTTAGCCCTACTATGGGCCGGTGATCACGCCAACCGTCAGCCAATGATCGTGATCTCTTTAGCCCAATGTTGGGCCAATACCCGGCCAACTGAAAATGGGCAAAATACGGATTATGTACTATAAATAGCGAAAAAGTCAATGGAAACGGAACAAAAAATGTTTGCAGAGTGTTCTCGTATATGTTTTACTTCGTTTATTGAAAAAATAGTATATAATTAATATTCACGATAAAAATTAAAACACGAACAATATAAAGAAATCGTATATGCGGCTCATTCTACTGTCGCGCAGATACAATTTAATACTATAATATAATACAATAATAAAATATAATATAAAATATATATGGTCTTAGGTAATATATGCTACCATTTGTGCTTAAATAACGTAATACAATATAAAATATATTAATATTGGTTTAAAAAAAAGTAAAATTCACTTACCGCCACTAACGGCAATTCAGACTGGGGTAGATAGCGACGCCAGCCGTTCTTGAAAATCGTTTTGGTTGATAACCAGCGAGTAACGGATATCATTGCTGGCATGATATCCGTCCCGACAGCGAGATAGTAAAACTTGATTGTGATCATGGTCCCCAGTCGATAATGTCGATTTATAGCTTAGGAGCACACTTTGAAAGTCGACTGGGGTGGGTTTCGACCCCATACATGAGTTCTAGGGTTAAACATCGTTTTAGTAATACTTGCAAACTAAAGACCGCGCCAAAAAGTGGATCTAACAATGCAAACATTAAAATCTTGCGAACATTCGGTTTCTCTCCTTTCGGTGTTTCGTTTCAGCTATTATCCAAAATCTTTTTTGTGGACTCAGCCTATGGATCTCCAATGAGGATTAAAAAAAACCTTTTAGTTATTCCCGCAGGCTAACCGCCCAAAAAAAAATTGGTCCATAAAAAAAAATGATTCTTGTTGTCATTCCAACTATGCAAACTTCAACAGCATATGTGCAAACTGACTTATTGAATTAGCCTGGAGAAGTCGTTGTTCGGGTTCGCGCTGACAGTTTTCTACCTTGAGTATAGGAGGTTCAATAATGAAATGAGCGTAAGTGTTACGACCACCGGGACAACGCGAAACCCATGAACGAGTCGTTGTAACCGCAAGGTATGACGTACGGCCGGTATGTGAACTCAGCGTCGCTTCATTCGTGAACTCTGCTACTCAATCATTCGTACAAACTATGTATGTTCGGCAGAGTTTGGCCAGGCGTGAGCTGAGACCGCGAGAAACTCGTCGCACACTAAGATATTAGTTACCATGAGTCAACATGAATTCTTGATTGCGGAAATGAGGCTGTCGTTCTCTTTCTCTCTCTCTCTCTCTCTCTCTCTCTCTCTCTCTCTCTCTCTCTCTCTCTCGCTTTTGATAAGCGGACATCACTAGTTTTGCTGGCAACTGGAGATGGAACGTCGTTAAGACGATCCCGTTGAGCACTACGAACCAGACCAGAGTGCATGACCAATTTGGGCCTCGTGGGAATAACCGAGGCAGCCGGGTCATCATGCTTGGACACTTTACACTTTGTTTCAATTGGTACAACGAATTTGCCTCTGCGATGTAAAAACTTCTTGGGCTGCCGTTGAACATGAGAAAAAAAAGTTTTCAAAAAATCCTGCATCCCTTTGAGATGATGATGTTGAAGTTTGCATGGTCAATTCTTTTTCATTAGTCGAATTTTCTTTTGGCTGCGAACATCACCTAGACGTTTTTAAATATTTTTATCTTTGGATGAGCATGAAAATAAGGAAATGAAAAATTAACATGAAAATCGTTGCATTCCAACGATGCAAACTTCAACGTCGTTTGATATGTCACTGAATTTAAGGGGAGATATACACCGAGGAGCCGGAAAAAGGTCATTTTTGTGAATGTTTTCAAGGAAAACTATTTGAAATTTCGGATTGGGGTTTTAATTATCTAAAAGTATATGAGGCATTCCATAGATTTTCAGCAAGGTCAAAACCCTCACTATTTTTCAGAGTCCTGCAATTTTTTTACTATCAAAAGGTACCTGCTAGGAGTGTCTGTGATTTTTTTCAGATTTTTTTTATGAGTCCTGCTGCAGATATCGCAATTTTTGAAAAATGAGAATCAGTTTTCAACTAGATGTACCTTAAAAACTATGGCCCCGGCAAAAACAATTATCGGACAAAATATTTTTGATTTTGGATGAACTTTTGACTTTAACAATTACATTTTTTTTTATCGTCAAACATTCTATAATAAATGAAAAAAATCGATTTTCAAAAAGTATGTCACGTTTGATTTTGCTCTAAATTTTTCTGAATTTTCTGTTCTTAGTGTGGACATACAGAAAAAATTGGCATCATGGGCCGCGAACTGGTTTAGAAGATATTGCATTTTTTTGTTGTTGTTATTCATCTTATCTTTATTTGTATCAGTCTGATTTGAATTAGTAGTGGACATAACTGAAAAATAACACTATAAAATGAAACTTCAAGCAGCTTAGGATGGTGTAATTGACGATTTCAAAATTTAATGCATTTCTAACTTTACATACTAGGTGAGAAAAAAACACAATATTTATGACTAGTAAATGTTTTTTATTGCCCAGTATTAGCAAATCTTGTGAATTATTATATGTTTGTCATCCGTCGAATATAGTTTCGAAGTAATCGTGCCGTCTGTTCGCGGAATGAAAGCATGTTGCTTCTGGGATTTCTTGAGGGAGAAGATTTTTTCTTTGGTCAATAGATATTTGAATCGCCGATCAATTTAATCCGTCACTGATGGTTGGAATATTTATCGCGATTTTCGATGAACTTGCACTAGCATAACATACTTGCACCGTCAGAAGCCGAAAAGTGAAAATGAAGGTTATGAAATTTCACATACAATCATAACATCGAAACCGGTCAAGGAAATCGAGAACGTTTACTTCCGACCTTGCCGCCGGTGTTGCGTCGGTCGGGCGGGAAATTTGAAAATTTGAAAAAATCAATCTTATAACATACAAAACACTTTGATATATGTTTTTATGTGAAATTCAAAGTTTCTCCCAATTAATGATCCAATTCATATCAATATAAAAGATTTAAAGAAAATGCAAATCAGCCTGTATCTTCTATACCAGTTCGCGGCCCATCTTGTCAATTTTTTCTGTATGTCTACACTAACAACAGAAAATTTAGAAAAATTTAGAGCAAAATCAAACATGACATACTTTTTGAAAATCGATTTTTTTCATTTATTATAGAATATTTGTACGAAAAAAAAAAGTTTATTGTTAAAGTCAAAAGTTCGTTCAAATTCAAAAATATTTTGTCCCACAATTTTTTTTGCCTGGGCCATAGTTTTTAAGGTACATATAGTTAAAAACTGATTCTCATTTTTCAAAAATTGAGATATCTGGAGCAGGACTCTTAAAAAAAATCTGAAAAAAATCACAGACACTACTAGTAGGTGCCTTTTGATAACAAAAAAATTGCAGGACCCTGAAAAATAGTGAGGGTTTTGACCTTGCTGGAAACCTGTGGAATGCCTCATATACATTCAAAAATATGTTTAATTTTCTTTATTTAAAAATATCAAAAATATACAAAGATATTGTATGATCCGGGAGCGTCGTAAAAAAATCTGCGTATACGGTACCCACTGGCGTTTCTTCAAAAATCATCTGAAAAAAAAACCAAAAAGATTATTAAATTAGATACTATAATCTAGTACTTGTCATAGCCGATTTTGAAAATATCGATTTATGACAAAATGGCGGATGTTTGAACATAAATAGTGATTTTTGCGCCAAAAATTAGTTATTATTTTGCCTATAAAACAAAAACTAAATAACGGAAAAAAATCCTATGACAAGTACTAGATAACGGTGTATATAATAACCACAAAAAACCTCAAGGCAATCGGTTCATTGGTTTTCGAGAAATTTTGGGTACCGATTTGAAAAACGTGGTTTTGAGAAAAACGCGTTTGAAAATTTGGGAATGAATAAATCATGAAATTTGTCAACTTACATGGAATCATCGATACCAGGCCCATAGTGTAGGTCTTCCACGGTCGACGGAATGTTCATAGCTTTTAAATCCTCGGCCTTGACCATCTAGGTGTATATCTCTCCTTAAGGCACCACCACCACGGTGAAAAATAAAATTTTGTCATTTTTTTCATTTTCTGAAAGATACATTTGTTAAGAATGCTCTCACCAAATTTTTTAAAGAAATTTGTAAAATTGGCGGAGATACAGCATTTTGTATGAAACCGTTCGAAGCGCACGACCGCGCCGAGCGGCAGATGTGCGGCTTTGAACGCGTTTGTCTCGAAACTACGTTTTTCAACCTGGTTGACAACATATTGAAAAAACTATTCATCCGATTTTCATGCGCCAAGTCTCAAACTGTTCGAAAATCCAGTCTCTATGGTACCATGTAGGGATTTTAAAGGGCCGTGTAGGGAAATTAAAGGGCCCCCTTTAATTTTTTTCTATGAACGATCAAAATTTTCCATGAAAATCGGAAATAAAATTCGTTGGTCCGCCATTTTTTGTTTTTAGATATCGAAATTCCCCTACGTGATGCTGCAAACCTATATGTCTAGTTTCTAAATATATTTTTATTTTATTTTTCAAATGAACCGTATGGCTCAATCGCCGTCAACCGCCGAGCAGCAATTTCGTCGGAGTGTCCTCTTGGAAACGGCGTACACCGCAAACTATACTTTAGATTCGAGTACAAAAATTTGTATACAGTCTTCTATATGTGTATATTGACTATGAGTATTAATAAAAAAAATCCATTCATCCTTTGCTTGAAAATAATTCATTATCAAAAATCATATTTTGCGGATTTGTTGTAGATCGCTTGATGATAATGCTAAAAAATCTTTGCGTGATTTTTGTAGCTTAAATCTGCCAACGGGAATTTGCGAAATGAAAAAAAAAACGAAGAAAAATGGTTGCCTTCCAAAGATGTTGGTACTCCTTAAAATTTTGATACCTCGGGTAATTCGTGAGCATCATCAAACGGTTGTCGCATACATATTCAGAAAGGTCTATAGAATAACTAAATAAAATAAAATAAATGACCTTTTCAAATTTCTAGACAACAACACCGCCTTAAAATACCTGGTGAACAATAATTACTTCGTATACAGTGCGATAGATATTGTTGCTCTATTCGACAAATTTTCCTATCCCCGTATTCGAACCATGGTCAACACTTACGTACATATTGAAAAACTAGTCACGCAAAAAGCATCCTTTCTTACTGTGTTTGCAGCCTGCGACGCGGACCGGGAGCTAACGTGCAGGATGCCAGTGGTTACTCGTCACTTCATCACGCCGCTCTCAATGGGCACAGGTATGTAAATGGCTAAGGAAATTAAGGATGTATGGCAACTAAGTTATTTACTACTGTTCGAATTGAAACTCACTGATATTGTAAAGGAAAATATCGAGAACTTTTTGAGATTAAAAAAACAAAATTTGCCCACGTGAATGCTGAGATAAACGAATTCAAAGTTGGGTCATTTAACACGGGGAACATAGGACTGTACGTCCAAAATTCCCTTTACATTGGCAAAAAAGGTATTTCCGGAGTACTCTTTTGTAAAAAAAACTTTTGTGCGGTATCGCTGTAATATGCATGATACGTTTAAAAAAAATCGACATGTGCCCATATATTTTGCGAGATATTGCGAGTTAAATGGGACCGTTTTCGTATTTCTTTAGCTCGTATGTCGTAACCACGACAACGTCAGGGAAAACGTACATCAAATCAGCAACTAAATTTGCAGTTAAAAATTGAAAATTCTTCTTTCTGTACCGCATGTTTTACTTTGAGCTGTGGTAAATCTCCTTTTTAGCTTCAATGAATACTACAATTATTTTATTTAGTCTTTAAATGCGATTTTTGCAAATTGCATAATCAGTTCTGTAACGACTCTGCAGTAGCTGCCATACATCCTTAATGACGTTTAAGTTTGCATCGTTCGAATGTAACATTTTTTTCATATTTTCTTTTCTTCATTACCATTATCCAAAGTATTTTATTTTTTAAATTGAGGTAGTAAGGTTTGAAAAGGATTCATTTTCGTTGCACTCCAACAATGCAAACTTCAACGTCATGGAGATTCAGAAAAAAATGAGATTGCCTCATTTTTTCGCAACGACACGACGAATGACATTTTAATTCCCGCAGCGGCATAACTCTCGAGTTTTCGTTTCCTCGTTAATTTTGCAGGGACATCGTGAAACTCTTACTGCAGTACGAAGCGTCGACGAACGTCGTCGATGCGAAAGGTTCGTCGCCGCTTCATTTGGCAGCTTGGGCCGGCGATGCGGAGATCGTGAGATTGATACTAAGTCAGGGACCCTCAGTGCCAAATGTCAATCTTGCGGTGAGCAACAGTACTTTCTTTATCTTTACGGGTCTGCGTAAGCACGGGGGCCAAAAAACAGGGCGATTTTCAATATTTTTTGCGGTGGGAGTATCGGGGTCACGAGGTCAGGATTCTACACACAATTGATACACAGTCTAGCCTAGCTTAATTTTTATTCCATTGAAAATTTTTTACGAACAATGAGGTTATGTCTTACATATTGAACAATTGTGACATTTTGTTTGGGTTACACCCGCGCATCCCCTCGCCAAACGCATCTATTAAGGGGTCTTCTCACTTTAGACGCTAAAAAGGCAATGTTCATGAATTTTTTTATAGGTTTATATTATAGATATTGAAATAAAAGTTGTTACACTTAACGCGGTCCTCTAGTTTCTCGGCTGTTTTTTTACGGCTTTTTCAATATTTTTTTACGGGCAAAGCATCGAAATAATCAATCTCATTGTTTTTGCATAATCTTTATTAACATTTAAATAAGCTTTACAAATTTTTTGAAGTCAAAATATATAATAGAATAAAAGTTATAGTGGCCGACAGGAAGACATCAAGTAAAAGAGGTGCTTGACGGTGACCAAGATTGCGGCTGTTCTGCTTATCTGAAATCAAAAAACCAAACGGCATTTTAATCTTCATATTTAAGACTAGCGATTGAACTAGAGTGAATTCTAAATTACAAAAATTGACTTTTTTATACACTTTTGAAAATTACATTCTATTTTTTACTCATTTTTTCTTAAGTTTTTCGCTCGTACGAAAAAAATTATCGAAGCAATCATGATAATTCTAGTTCAATCGCTGGCTTATAACATATTAAAGATGCGGTATAAATTTGAACAAGATCGGTGCAGTAGTTTCTGAAGTATCGTGGTCACCGTTTCGAAAAATGGTGTTTCGAGAAAAACGCGTTTGAAAGTATACCTGCTCCGTATACCTGCTCCGTTCCAGGGCCGTAACTTGTGAACCACTTCGAATATCGAAAAATCCTTTGGCACACATTTTCTACACATGTTGTAGCTGTGATTTATGAAAAAAAATCAATTTTTTCGACCCGAGAAACTAGAGGACCGCCTTAATAAATACACTTTCGAAATACGTTTCTTTAAATTATTTATTTATGTCACTATTTATAGACGAAAATGGCAGTTAAAAAAATGTCCTAGAAAATTGTAGGTCTACGCTGTTGATGAAATCTCGTAGATGGATCATCTGAAACACAAAAATCAAACGGTTTTAGATTCAGTATATCAATGGCTATACTGCATATCATACGATTTTTCATATATGCAAAAATAACAAAATGGACATTTTTCGAAAAAAATAGAAAAAAATGTTTTTTCACCGTTTTTGGCAACAAAGAAATGGTAAATATCAAAATTAAAAAAAAACCATGATATGCACTATAGCTATAGTTGTAAAGAATATGTGGTTAAAATTTCATAAGGATCGGTTCAGTATTTTCGAAGATTTTATCAACAAGCCGTCGAAAAACATGGTTTCGAGAAAAACGCGTTTAAAGTTTGTTTGAGTTACATAAAAACATAATTTTTTAAAAAATGTACTTCGAAAGTGTATTTATTAAGTGTCACAACTTTTATATCAATATCTATAATATAAACATATCGAAAAAATTCATGAAAATAGCCTTTTTTTAGCGTCCAAAGTGAGAAGACCCCTTAAACACTGACATGTGTTGTGCATTTGGCTGTGCATTTGGTATTGTATAGAATGCCTAGGTAAAGCATGGGATAAACAATATTTTATTGAAAACACCATACATGTTTCTCACAAGGAAAGGTTGCGAGGTTGATCTCTCCGATTTCGATTAAATTTGGCATGCTCGTAGAACGGGCAAAAATAGGCGACACGTATTTTTTTTATCTACGGAACCCGATTTTTAAGGGGTAAAACGCACCCTCCAAAATTCGGGTGTTTTTCGTTTTTCGTCAATAACGTTTTAACGGTACGAGATATGAAAAAATTCAAATTGCAACAATGTTTATTTTTTCGTGTACTATACATTAGAGATGAGGATGAAAACGCTATCGACGAAATACACCCCTATTTTCGAGGGTGCGTTTCATCCCTTAAATGTCGCCTATTTTTACCCATTTTACAAGAATGCCAAATTTAATGGAAATCGGGGAGATCGACCTCGGAACCCTGCCTTGTCAGTGCAAAAGATGAAGGATAAATCGCAGCAGGGACGTTCGGACCCTTCACTAACATCGTCACAACTCTGTCAATTATTGGAATTTTTATAAAATCTTTGTCGTAAATGACAGTTAAGACACTAGGCCAGCGGTTCTCAAAATTTGTTGGCGACGGAACGCTTTTGACACACTAAATATTTTACGGAGCCCTAAAATAAACAAAACCTGGCTTTATGTTTATTTTTAATGAAAATCGGGGGATAGTACGACATATCCGGGGCGTCAAGTTTTGACCGTTGATTCTTGATATTTGAACCAAAATAATGAGAATTTCAAGAATAAAAAAATTGCCGTTTTGGGGTTCCTTAAGGCATGATGAGGCTTTTAGCGGTAATTGGAAATACGCCAAAATTCAACGATTGTTGTTGGCTCATGGGTACAATAGCTTTATTTTATCGCAAAGTATGGAACTTGACCGGGCAAGCTTCAAAAAGTATTTGTTTGTTTGGGTTTGTTTAGTGGTATCATATAAATATCACTAAACGTAGTATTTATATGATTTTCAACATAAATTCCAAGATTATAATGCTTTATTTATTCATATTCTCTGTTTATTTATAACAATAAGAATTGTTCCATATAATTACTACACCAAATTACTAAACGATATATTTTACACAAACTTAGAGCCTTACAAGTCCGAAGAGGGATGTACCGTACACTTTTAATCCCTCTTCGGACTCCTAGCGATTAAAAGTACTACTTTACTCTCTGTCTAGTCGCACTTATAAGCGAGGAAAACATAGTAGTGGTATTTAAAATACATTTTTGGGTTCTGAGACACTGTTGAAACTATAAATTTCCAAGTTACCTTGCCTGATGTTGCTTGAAATTTTCAAATTCGAAAAAATCGTCATTTTCGATAACTATCGAAAAATTCTAACTTGAACGCAAAATAAGCGAAATATCAACTTTTACCACTCTTCATATTTTGTTTATTTTGACTCGATAACCCTAAATTCACCGTCAAATCTTGGGGCCCCGGATATCGTACTCTTGCCGAAAATCGTACAAAAATGGGTACTTTACATAACAATGTATTAATTCCACTGTGAATTGATGAAATTATTTCCATTTATTGGGAGATATGAAGTTGTTTTTTTTTCGACGGAGCCCTAGTAGAGACCTTACTGGCTCCGCGGAGCACACAGAGTAGGACTGCACTAGGCTATAAATCTATGCAGTAAAAATGGTATTTTGGGAATTTCAAGCTTCCGCAGACCCCTTAAGGGGAGGGTAGGGTTTGCAGCGTGAAAAAAAAACACTTTGCGAATTTTTTCATATATATGGATAGACTAAATTTATTGAAACCTTTTGTACATTGTTAAGTGTCATTTCAAGAACATTCCGTGAAATTTGTACGCGAAAATATCCACAAACAAGCCGGTGACAAAGCTTTTCCAAGAACGCCTTTGGAAAAGCACGATTTGCGGTGTTCACTGTATCTCAGCTAGAAATTATCTGAAATCGAGTACCATTAAAATTTAGTCAAAGTATCGTCAAATCCTCCCCCCAACGGTCTTTGATAATTTTTTTTTTTCATTTCTAAATTTTTGGTGGTCATGTAAAGTGAAAAGTGCTATTTTTCACGAAAAATTCCGCCATTTTGGGGGTGGACAACCCCCTCGATGTAAAAAAATCTCAAACTAACCGTTGGGGGGAGGTATTTTATATGTGGAAAGTGTGCACCAAGTTTGAAATAAATTGGTCATGTAGTTTTCAAATGGCAGTGAACACGGACTTTGAAAAAGTGGTTTCGAGAAAAACGCGTTTGAAGTTTAGAGAAGTCGGAGCTACAGTGTCAGAGGAGCGGGACTAAATAGTCAATAACTTCGAGAGTTTTGCTCTGATTGACTTGAAATTTTGGAATTATATTCTTGAAATGTTTAACTATAAGAAAAGACAAAAAAAGATCGATTTTTCAAAAGTGCAAACCCCTACCCACCCCTTAAGGCGTTACCCCCACTTGTACCGCAAAAAAGGCCTTTTTCATGAATTTTTTTTAAAGAAAACTACAAAAAAATTTTAACCGATCAATATACCATCTTTAAGAACACGTCTTGAAGAACTTTCACTAATTTTTTTATTGAAAAATATTACATTGTTTAGTGGCAAATGGCCGTCAATGAAATAATGTTTTTATATACACGGTTTGCGGTGACCAACATTGCGGCGAAGTGGATCATCTGAAAAAAAAAATGCGGATGGATTTAGTCAAATATAAGTATAAACTAGTCTTTAATCGAAGGATTTTAAAAAATATTCATTTTTCACAAAATGGCGGACAGTCAAAGTTAATGGTTCGATTTTAACGAAAAAAAACGGCCGTTTTTTGGCTATAAAACGGCCATTTTTTTCGAAAAAAAAAATCGAACGATTAAAGACTACATTTTCATGTATTCAATAAGCCTGCAAAATTTCAAGAAGATCGGTTCATTAGTGTTCGAGTAATCTTGGTCACCGACTTCAGAAATGCCATTTTGAGAAAAACGCGTTTAAACTTTCAATTTCAGTTTACACGGAGAAAATATTTTTTTTTTGTAAACTTACATAGAGTCATCTATTCCGGGCATCAAAAAAAAAAAACTGCACTTCAAATTGCACTTCAAAAAAATGCAATAAAAAAAATCGATTTTTTCAAAATCGCAAGTGGGGGTAACCCCTTAACGAAGCGTCTTCGTAGTGTTGCGTTTGTACGATAGAGTCGTACGCGAGTATTCGCGCATCAATGCGATGCTTTGAAGCTTCCGCTTATGACTATTATCAAGTTTGCAAATGTACGCTCGTTTGAGGCTAACATGTTAGGTCTATCAATGATGTCATTCGCGTATGTCGTATCCTCGCGGCCGCATTATTCCAGACAAAAGACAACGAGACGGCGCTTCACTGCGCCGCCCAGTACGGACACACGGAAGTGGTCGCGCAATTGTTGCAGTACGGCTGTGATCCCAGTATTCGCAACAGCCGCGGTGAATCTGCCCTCGATCTTGCCGCACAATACGGAAGGTACGTGCGCGCCGCCCGCGTTTGTTCTATTAAAAATCCTTGGACCGCGGAAAGTGCGCTTTATTCATGCGCGTGCACGTGTCGACGGAAATTCTTTTTTTTTGTTCCTAGAGTAATAGCAGGCATCTGGAGGAAGAGCACTGTCATGAAAATAAAATTTCGAAAATATTTTTCTCAAAAACTCTGATCTGGTTACCTTTTTTCTCAAATGAGAATTTAAAAAGAACGTTAAGGGGTCTACTCACTTTAAGAAGCTAAAAAAGGTTTCTTTCGTGATTTTTTTTGATAGGTTTATATTGTAGATATTGATATAAAAGTTGTTACACTTAATAAATACACTTTCGATAAACATTTAAAAAAAATTTTAACGTACTTATGTAACCCAAACAAACTTTAAACGCTTTTTTCTCGAAACAACGTTTTTCGACGGCTCGTTGCTAAAATCGTCGAAACTACTGAACCGATCCTTATGAAATTTTCACCACATATTCTTTACAACTATAGCTATTGCCCATATCAAAGATTTTTTCAATTTTGATATTTACTATTTTTTGCCAAAAACAGCGAAAAAACACGTTTTTTTGTTTTCTTTTTGGAAAAATATCCGCCATTTTGTTATTTTTGCATACATCAAAAATCATATGACATGCGCTATAGCCATTAAGATACTGAATCTAAAACCGTTTGATTTTGTTGCTTCGGATGATCCATGTCCGATATTTCATCAACAGCGCAGACCTACAATTTTTTTAGGACATTTTTTTAACTACCATTTTCGTCTATAAATAGTGACTTGAATAAATAATTTTTCAAATGTATTTCGAAAGTGTATTTATTAAGTGAAACAACTTTTATATCAATATCTATAATATAAACCTATTAAAAATTAATTAAAATAGCCCTTTTTAGCGTCTAAAGTGAGAAGACCCTTTAAATCTTCGTAGCCTAAAACTGACGAAAAAAATGTTGGTCTATTTAAAACATAAATTTCAATAAAATACCAATGGCGTAGAAGTTCGCATCGTTGGAAAGCAACGAAAGTTGTTTCCAATTTTAAAAATTTCATCATCTTTATTACAATCTATAATTTTATTTCATAAATTAAGATCGTGGATCTCTTATGAGAATAAAAAGAAATCTTTCGGGTGACTTTCGTACGCTAAATCGGCAAAAAAAGGTGAGCAATGGGAAATAAATATAATTTCGTTGCATTCCAACGATGCAAACTGCAAGATGCAAGATCGTAAGTACGATACCCTGCTCGTGACCTTTCTTTCTTATAAATTAAAACGGCAAGGAAAATGGTACCCTGATCAATAAAAACGACCGTGCCGTTGTGACACGATACGAAATTCGCGCGTGCAAATTTTCCAACGATCTTTGATCTGACTAATTCGCAGACTGGAAACCGTGCAGCTATTAGTACGTACTCATCCGGAGCTCATCGAACCGCTGCGCAGTTCGTCCTCGTCTCTGATATTTCCGCACACGCCGCTTCACCTTGCCTCTCGCAATGGTCACAGGTAACGTTCTCGAGTGTTTCTTCTTCATGAAAATCTTATCAATTTACAAACCGTCGTTGTCCTCATTGCATCGATATGCGAAATGAATTCTAGAAATTGATCGCTCTATGTGGAGCGAGAGAAAATAAATAATTGGAATCGGAATATATGCTCGCGTTGAGCCTAATGAGTCAACGCGAACGAGGGTCAACTCCATTTGATCGCCGTTGTGATTAGAAACTATCGGAAAGCGCGCATTGCGTAATCCTGATCAGCATCCGAATATAGATCGAAAGCCCAACGATAGCCGTTTCTGCCGGCACTTCGAATATCCACTTTGAACGATGAGCTCGAACTATATATGGGCTTCAAAATGTCGAAATTCCCGGAGCTTGTGCTCCGCAGGGGATGCAGCAAAACCGTTGTACACACACACCCACACCCACAAACATGTATGTATATATATATATGAGGCATTCCACGTGAATCCGGTGGACTTTTTCCCTGACCCCCGCCAATCTGATTAATTTTTTTTATCTGATTCCATTGACTCTAAAAGACACTCTGAATTTTTCTGCATTTTTCGAAACAACCCTTAGTCAAAAAAAAAAAATTCTCAGAAAAAAAACGCCCCGATTAAAAAATCTGAAAAAATTCTCACAAATGCGTGATTATATGTAAAAAAACTTCAAGCTATCACTCGCAGTGGAAGTATGATTTTTTCTGTGCTTTCTGAACAATTAACCGTAAAAAAATCAGAATTCAATTAATTTAAATGATTAATTAATTAAGAATTATTAATTAATTTAATTAAGAATATTTGGCTATATTTGACCTATATTACATAATTTTTTCATAGAAAAATATTGAGATCCAAGCGACTTATGCGCTGCCTTCGGAGACGCAAAAAAAAAGTTCCTCCGCTGCTGACATAATTCCGGCCGATTGAGTAGCTGAAACCGAAAAAGGAAAAAAATGTCGTTCAACTGGAAGGTATTTTCTGTACAATGACGTAGGATTTTCGAAAAATATTAAAATCTAACAAAATGGCGTAGTTAAGAAAAAAAGTCTGTTTTCATGCCTATAAAATGGTCGTTTTTTTTCAATGCCAAATCGTCTATTTTCATCCAATCAAAAATATCCTATGTCATTGTAGAGTAAATATATTTACGAGTACTCAGTGCACATTTCAAGTCAATCGGATAATTGCTCTTTGAGTTACAATGTCAGCAAATTTGAAAAATCTCATTTCGAGAAAAACGCGTTTAAAGATTCAACTATCGATTTTTGCAAGATAAAATGATGTTGATATAAATGGTATAAATGATAATTATATTCTTGAAAGTATAAACTGTCGAAAAAGGCAAAAAAAATCAATTTTTTAAGTGTCACACTGGTATAACTTCTTAAGGGGAGATATACACCTAGGAGCCGGGAAAAGGTCGTTTTTGTGATTTTTTTCAAGGAAAACTATTTGAAATTTCGGATTGGGGATTTAATTATCTAAAAGTATATACATTCAAAAATATGTTTAATTTTCTTTATTTAAAAATATCAAAAATATACAAGGATATTGTAAGATCCTTGGAGCGTCGTAAAAAAATCTGCGTATACGGTACCCACTGGCGTTTGTTCAAAAATCATCTGAAAAAAAAACCAAAAAGATTATTAAATTAGATACTATAATCTAGTACTTGTCATCGCCGATTTTGAAAATATCGATTTACGACAAAATGGCGGACGTTTGAACATAAATAGTGAGTTTTGGGCCAAAAATTAGTTATTATTTTGCCTATAAAACAAAAACTAAGTAACGGAAAAAAAATCCTATGACAAGTACTAGACAATGGTGTATAGAATAACCACAAAAAACCTCAAGGCAATCGGTTAATTGATTTTCGAGAAATTTTGGGTACCGATTTGAAAAACATGGTTTTGAGAAAAACGCGTTTGAAAATTTGGGAATGAATAAATCATGAAATTTGTCAACTTACATGGAATCATCGATACCAGGCCCATAGTGTAGGTCTTCTACGGTCGTCGGAATGTTCATAGCTTCTAAATCCTCGACCTCGACCATCTAGGTGTATATCTCCCCTTAAATGACCTTCCCAATTTTCTGCGACTTTTTTTTGGTCCGCAGTGAATATTTATTGAGGTTCACGAGTGTCTGATATCCAATGTTACTCACCCGGTGCATCCACGGGCGTGTATACGTACGTTTGTATTCGTGTGTGTACGTACGTGCGTGCATCAATATCAGGTAGAGGGTCGTGGGAGGCTCGTCGATGTACAGTTCCGCAGAGAGCCGACGACGATGACGGGCGCATTCGCGCGAATTCCCGATCGCCCTCCTATTAGGAGGAATCGCATTAGGGACGAGACGTTGGATCTCTCGTAGCCCGATATATTGGCTGTAAACGTGCGGGGGAGGCTCGTAGCGTGGAAGCTCTGCTCGGTCGACCCGAGCACTCACGACGCCAGTATAACCACGCTCCACGTGAGATCCAACCGTTCTTAGGGTGCAAACTACCGTGCGACGTCTCTATGGTAATGGAGTATAAAGTTTCCGGGAATAACGTCCTATCGATAGATACGCGTGCTGGACGTTGGTTATTTCACAATTTTTTTTTGTTTTCTCGAAATTCTCAACACTAAATGCCGTTGTTTTCGAAGTTTTATTGCGAAGCGATTTTTTTATTGCGAAGCGATTTGCCGGTGCTGACGACAATGGCCTCGAAAACAGGTGTTAGGATTGCGATGAAAGCGAACCAGCTGAATGTATCACATTGAAGTTTGCATCGTTTCGACGCAACGAAAGTTTCGTAGCGCAATTTTCTTTTTGCCAAATTCAGGCTGAAAAGCCCCGTAATCGGAAGAAATGGAAGAAGGCTAGTTTTTTGACAGATGATTTTGGTTTTTTGACAGATGATTTTGCCTAAAAATCGGGGTATAGGGTTTTTTTAGGGGATGAAAGGGGATGGGGGTGGATTGATGCCAAACCACAACCCCTACGGGGTCGGCGCCGTGAGACAAAATGTGCAGAAAAATGCGGGCTCTAGTTTTGTCCGCAGCGCCGAAGTCGCGGAAGTTCATTTTGGGGGTGAAAAAGAGGGGTGAAATTTTGAAAAATCAGTTTTATTTCGATAACTCTTTAGAAAAAATTCGGTCATTTTTTGTTTAAATGAGAACGTTGTAGCCCTTGAAAAGACGCGTCGATCGAGTATTTGATCGACACAACCCGATAATATAATCGCCCGCAATAAAATGGTTAAAATACCAAACAAAAATTGTTTATTGAATAACTAAAAAACAATCGGTTTTTCGGGTATGGTTCAAATGTACGAAATGTAGAGAATAATTTTCTCTATATTTTCGTTTCTATGGACCACCCTTGAATTTTGATTTTTCAACGATCCTCGGGGGTTGAAAATTCAAAATGAAATTCTGGGGAAAATATTGACCGCAGGAATTCGCCGCCGTGGAAGATTTTGTAGCTTGAACCCTCTGCTACATGTTTGTCCACAGTGCCAAACTCGTACCTCTTTAGTTTCGGTCAATAATTTTCCCAGACTTTCATTTTGAATTTTCAACCCCTGAGAGGGCTTCGAAAAAGCAAAATTCAAGGGTGGTCCACGGGAACGATAATATAGATAAAATTATTCTCTACATTTCGTACATTTAAACCATCCCCGAAAAATCGATTGTTTTTGAGTTATTCAATAAACAATTTTTTTTAATACTCCAACAATTCTTTCGGGGGTGAAGATATTGGAGAGGGATAATGTAATACTCAATCGACGCGTCTTTTCAAGGGCTACAACGTTCCCATTCGAACAAAAAATGTATGAATTTTTCCTGAAGAGTTATCGAATGAAAACTGATTTTTCAAAATTTCACCCCCAAAATGAACTACCACGACTTCGGCGCTGTGGACAAAAATAAAGCCCGGATTTTTCTGAACATTTTGTCTCCCGGCTCCGACCTCGAGAGGGTTGTGGTTTTCCATTAATCCACCCCCATCCCCTTTCATCCCCTAAAAAAAGCCTACACCCCGCTTTTTAGGCGAACTTGCATTTAGCAACCGCGGCACCTACAAAATCACCTGTCAAAAAACTAGCCTTCTTATAATTTTTTCCGATTCCAATATACAGCACGACTGTGACTAGCTCCCAAAATCGCTTGAACTTTTTTCAGGATTTTTATTTCTCACCTTCAGACTAAAAGTGTAAAAAAAATTTTGGATGATAATCAAAATGCAGTGATAACAAAATTTTAATGAATTTTCGTTGCATTCCAACGATGCAAACTTCAACATCGTCTGGATCTCGTCTTTGGGAAAATACTTCTGTGCAACTTGAGGGTGTACGGGAGTGCTCTAGAAATGCTACCTTGGCGATAAAAGTTGGTTGCATTGTTACTGGTCTTTGTTCCAAGTTCACTGCAAATCCGTGTGTTTTCTTTGTTACACGTAAGGTGTGTATATGAAAGGAAGTATTATGAATTAAGACGTGTATATGCCATACGGAACTTAAAACAAAGCGGTTATGTTTGTTACAGAAAATTCAAACACATTTGATGTGTATTTTCAAACACTGGAACCGCATTCAATTTTAACATGCCATTGATGGGGCTGTGTGAACTTGGCACCCGAGTATGACCGATCTTAATTTTTTTTTATTATTTCGGATAGTTTTTGTTTGTAGTTGATTGTAGTACAAACGATTTCGTTTGTAGTAACTCAGAAAAAAAATTAGGGCCCTTAAAAAAAAGTCAGCCCCTTTAATGAAAATATTTAAGCGGGCGGAGTTATTTTTCATTCAAAATCGTTTGTAGTTGATTGTAGTGAAATTATTTTTGTTTGTAGTTGAACCGTTTCCGAAAAAAATCGAATTTTCGAAAAAAACGATAGATAGATGTGGAAAAATGATTTTGCGACGATTTTTTTTCGTGATCAGCGGCTTATTGTAAGAAAGTAGCTTACTACAAACAATATGCGACCTGTCAAAACGTCTGTAGTTGTTTGTAGTTCCCGAATCATCGTGTGTAGTTGCGCGAAAAACGAACTACAAACGAGGAAGGCACGTGAAAATGATTTTTGAACGCTTCTCGTTGATGGCTTATTCAGAGCAGGCCATACGTGTAAATGCAGACATTTACACGTTTAGATATCAAATGTGTCTTATATAATGCATTTATGTGTGTTACAATACAGTTAAGGCGTTACCCCCACTTGTAGCGCAAAAAAGGCCTCTTTCATGAATTTTTTTAAAGAAAACTACAAAACTTTTTTAATCGATCAATATACCATCTTAAAGAACACATCTTGAAGAACTTTCAGTAATTTTTTTATTGAAAAATATTACATTGTTTAGTGGCAAATGGCCGTCAATGAAATAATGTTTTTATATACACGGTTTGCGGTGACCAACATTGCGGCGAAGTGGATCATCTGAAAAAAAAATGCGGATGGATTTAGTCAAATATAAGTATAAACTAGTCTTTAATCGAAGGATTTTAAAAAATATTCATTTTTAACAAAATGGCGGACAGTCAAAGTTAATGGTTCGATTTTAACGAAAAAAAAACGGCTGTTTTTTGGCTATAAAACGGCCATTTTTTTCGAAAAAAAAAATCGAACGATTAAAGACTACATTTTTATGTATTAAATAAGCCTGCAAAATTTCAAGAAGATCGGTTCATTAGTGTTCGAGTAATCTTGGTCACCGACTTCAGAAATGCCATTTTGAGAAAAACGCGTTTAAAGTTTCAATTTCACAACGGATTCTTCTCTTTCAACGCTCATATCTCAGTCAATTTTGTTCGGATCGACTTGAAATTTTCAGAACATATTCTCAGATACTTATACTTCAAAAAAATTCAATAAAAAAAATCGATTTTTTCAAAATCGCAAGTGGGGGTAACCCCTTAAACACATTTTGTGGGTACTCGTCAACAGTTGATCCGAATTGAGTATTTAAAAATTTACATGTCCATTGTAAAATGCCAAACATAATCTATATGTTTATGTGGTACAATAAACAACTAGAAGGCATTAATTTTGTCTTTCGTGCCATATCTGCGTTGAAGATGCTACTAATACTCGAGAGCGTAGGGGCAGCGTGCGTAGTGTAGGCAGGTAGGTTGATCGTGTTGAAGTTTGCATCGTAGGAACGCAACGTAAGCTCTTTTTTTCATTTTAATTTTCTTGTTTTTATTATTATACAAGATCTTTATTTTCGTAGATTCATATAGTAAATCGCAAAATAAGTATCTTCAAAAATGATTGTGGGATTTTTGTAGGCGAAATATGCCAAAGTAAATTGAAGGACAGAAATATTAAGGGGTCTTCTCGCTTTAGACGATAAAAAAGGCTATTTTCATTCAGGCTTGTTAATTTATTTGATAGGTTTATATTATATATATAGATATGAAATTTGTTACGCTTAATAAAAACACTTTCGAAAAACATGAAATTTAAAAAAAATGTATTTATGTAACCCAAACAAACTTTAAACGCGTTTTTCGACGGTTTGTTGACAAAATCTTCGAAAGTACTGAACCGATCCTTATGAAACATTAAACGCATATTCTTTACTACTTTTTAATTTTGATATTTACTTTTTTTGCCCAAAAACGGTAAAAAACACGTTTTTTTTTATGTCCGCCATTTTGTTATTTTTGAATATATCAAGAATCGTATGATATGCGCTATAGCCATTAACATACTGAATCTAAAAACGATTGATTTTTTTGTTTCGGATTATCCATCTCCGTGATTTTATCAACAGCGCAGACTCGCAATTTTTTTAAGACATTCTTTTAACTACCATTTTTGTCTACAAATAGTGACTTAAATAATATAAAAACAAATTTGATAAGGTTCGATTCCATGTGAAGGCAAAACATTTTCTTCGAAAAAAATAATCCCAGGAGGTCAGGGAATTACGAATTGTGATACAAAATCATCGAGGTAGAACCCTGAATGGAGGATTTTATTTCATTTTGGATTGATGAAATACTCTAGGCATTTAATAGACGGGCTGTGATGCCTTGAACCAACACCTATGCTGTGTACAAAAAATAATCAAATAAGACACCCAATACGCATGAAAATAGTACACTTAACGGGGTCCTCTAGTTTCTCGGCTGTTTTTTTACGGCTTTTTCAATAATTTTTTACGGGCGAAGCATCAAAATAATCAATCTCATTGTTTTTGCATAATCTTTATTAACATTTAAATAAGCTTTACAAATTTTTTGAAGTCAAAATATATAATAGAATAAACGTTACAGTGGCCGACAGGAAAACATCAAGAAAAAGAGGTGCTTGACGGTGACCAAGATTGCGGCTGTTCTGCTTATCTGAAATCAAAAAACCAAACGGCATTTTAATCTTCATATTTAAGGCTAGCGATTGAACTACAGTGAATTCTAAATTACAAAAATTGACTTTTTTATACACTTTTGAAAATTACATTCTATTTTTTACTCATTTTTTCTTAAGTTTTTCGCTCGTACAAAAAAAAACTATCGAAGCAATCATGATAATCCTAGTTCAATCGCTGGCTTATAACATATTAAAGATGCTGTATAAATTTGAACAAGATCGGTGCAGTAGTTTCTGAAATATCGTGGTCACCGTTTCGAAAAATGGTGTTTCGAGAAAAACGCGTTTGAAAGTTCGCGCATGTGATTTATACTTGTGAACCACTTCGAATATCGATAAAACCTTTGGCACACATTTTCTACACATGTTGTAGATGTGATTTGTGAAGAAAAAAAATCGATTTTTTTGACCCGAGAAACTAGAGGACCCCGTTAAATGTATAATATAAAACGTATAAAGCGAGTCCTGAAATTACACACTCGGAAATGTGTAAAAAGTGACTAGAAGGTAACAGATGTAAGTGTGTCGAAACAACACACTAGGATTTGCAGTGATTGGTATGCGAAATTTAAAATGGATTATCTGATCCGTGGAGAGCGTGGTCGGGCTATACTGCTAAAAAAGCACTGCTAAAAAAGTACTGCTAAACCGCCTCTTCTGCTAAAAACTCCATTGTTAAAACTGTACTACTAAAAGGCTCTACTGCTAAAACTAGCTTCTGACAGAGGGCTCATGTAAGTCCCACTGATGGAGGTTAAACTGTACTTTGTGCGGTTTTTTTACGATTTTTTGGGATTTTTATTAGAAAACTTACCTTGCTAACGGCGACATTGTGCTGCACTCGGCGGGATGCGTCCGTAGATACCTCATTTGTTCTCCTGTGACGTCAGGAACTCCAAAAGTTAGAAATACATACCGCCAAAGTTTGTTTGGGTTACTTTCTGTTTTTGTTTAGGTTTGTTGGCATTTCAATGATTTTCAATGATTGCCAATAAAACTTTTAAAAAACATAGCCTTTTGCGTTTTAGCAGTTGGGCCTCTTTAGCAGTCCAGTTTTAGCACTAGAGCTTTTAGCAGTACAATTTTAGCAGTAGAACTCTTAGCAGTACAATTTTATCAGTAGAGTTTTAGCAGTACAGTTTTAGCAGTAGAGCCCGTTTAGCAGTAGAATTTTAGCAGTAGAATTTTTAGCAGTTCCTTCTTAGCAGTAGAGCAGTAGAGCCGTGATCTTCAAGTAACCGATCGGCCGATATCCTACTCATTAATCTCCCATCGATTGTACCACAACGAATCTTGATGACTTCGAGTCAGTTTGCAACGTTTTCAAGTACACGGCAAAGTATCAAATTTGGCACGCCTCAAGTCCTCCTCAAGTACGCTGTTACCCATCGTACGCGTTTACCGCTCGTGTGGGTACAAGTATACACAGTACGGCGGTACGGATCATACTTGCACAGGCAAAAGAGCGTTACGCACTCGTCGCTCACGATCCGCATTGTTGTACAATGTGTACGCTGTATAATCTCCCGGTGAGCCTTTAAAATAATCTCTCGTGCCAATTTAAATCAGCAAATCGAAATCGTGCCGCGAAACTACACCGGTTACATACAGTAATCGGCTACGAACCAGTTGTGCGAATTGCCCGGGTATGGGAGTTTCGACGTTGATGCACGGTAAAATGGATGGATCTGGGGTTGAGGCAATTCGGGGGATATAGGCTCAGAGACCATGTTTTTACGTATTATACTATGTATCCCGTTTACCCATGTACGTATGTACATATACAAATATTTATCCGTGAACGTATACGTGTGTATGTACGAAATGCAATGGTCGAATCCGTGCCTAGTCTACCGTGCACAGGTGTATGCATGTATCCGCGTAAACACGAGCACACAGCCACACACGGGATGGCCGATCGCTTTCGACGTTGCGCATTCGGGGCTTCCGTTCCGTTGCAATAATCGTTTCAGCAACGCCTCGCTTATAATGCTGTGATCGGATCGTGATACACAGTCGGCTTGATGCCAGTGTAAGCATTCCAGGGTTTTGCAATCCGATGAAATCGGAAGCGGGAACGCTAACGCCGACCGTCATTCGGCCGAATTCCTCCTCTGTGGAGTCATTTTCACGCGGCACATTCTCGCGAGTGACAACACGCCGGGAGAAACAGCTATCGACACTTTATCGAAGGGCCAGCGCTCAACCCCCGTGTGAAACGGCTCTGCCGGGCGTGATAGTTTTGACGAGCCGACCACATTTCGCTTGGGTTTACCGTGTACGGGGATTTGAAGGCGGTGGGCCGAGCTGTCACGCAGCTTCCAATCTGCCACTCGGCACACACTGAAGTCTGCATCTGGCTGGCGGGATACGCGCTCGATGCGCCGTGCTCGAAAAATCTCTCGGTGGATCGGCTGGAACTGCAGAGCCGATTCTGCTGATGGGGTTCCGCAGCAGCCGTCACGGTCCGGCTCTGATGACCCTGGAATAACCTGGAGGAACGTCACGTTTCCCACAATCCTATGTAGTCTCTTGAGGGACTGTACCAGTGTGAACGCTGAAAATTTGGGTGATTTTCGGCAATTTTTTGGAAGAAAAGTACTCGATTGAATGTTTCGGAAAACTAAGAATATATTTGGCTGTATTCGACCTATAGTGCATAATTTTTTTCTTAGAAGAATATTGAGATCCAAGCGACTTACGCGCTGTCTTCGGAAGCGCCAAAAAAAGTACCTCCACTGCTGACATGATTCCGGCCGATCGAGTAGCTGAAACCGAAAAAGGAAAAAAATGTCGTTAAACTGGAAGGTATTTCCTGTACAATGACGTAGGATTTTCGAAAAATATCAAAATCTAACAAAATGGCGTAGTTATGAAAAAAGTCTGTTTTCTTGCCTATTAAATGGTCGTTTTTTCAATGCCAAATCGTCGATTTTCATCCAATCAAAAATATCCTACGTCATTGTAGAGTAAATATATTCAAGAGTACTCAGTTCAAATTTCAAGTCAATCGGATAATTCCTCTTTGAGTTACGTTGTCAGCAAATTTGAAAAATCTCATTTCGAGAAAAACGCGTTTAAAAATTCATCTATCGATTTTTGCAAGATAAAATGATATAAATGATAATGATATTCTTGAAAGTATAAACTTTCGAAAAAGGCAACAAAAAAAAACGATTTTTTGCAAGTGTCACACTGGTATAGCCCCTTAACGGGGTCGTCTATTGTAAAGGCCGTTTTTAAATGCTTTTTGGGGATTTTTTTTGACAAACCATTAAAATAAAATAATTTATAAATTGTATATCATTTTTATTAACACTTAAACAACCTTTGTGAATTTTTTGAAGTCATTACATAGAATATAGTCGGAGATACACCGCCCAACAGGAACACATATATAAAAAGAGGTGCTCCACTACTACCATGATTGCGGCCGTTCTGCTTATCTGAAATCAAAAAACCAAACGCGATTTTAATCGTGAGACTTGAGGCTCTACATGCAACTAAAATAAAGTTAGAATTCCAAAAAATAATTTTTTTTACGCTTTAGAAGAAAAGATTCAATTTTTCGTATTTTTTTTCGGGGTCTATATAGCTGATAAAAAGAAAACTAACGAAGCAATCTTAATTATTTTAGTTCAACTTGTAGTTATACATGCACTAAAGATGCTGTATAAATTTGAGCAGAATCAATCAAATAGGTTTTGAGATAACATGGCAGCAGTTTGAAAAAATCGTCTTTCGAGAAATACGCGTTTGAAACTTGTATATAATTCTTAATAAAAAAATGGTCTCACCATCAATCTGCTATGCCTGGACCATAGAGTACACCTTCCTCTTCTTCAAAGAAGTCATGCAAGGCCGTTTTCTCTTCTTTTGATCTGACACACTAGACGACCCCCTTAAATGTATGTTTCCATCGCGTTTTGGCACTGTCAGCAAGAATCTCCAATGGTCCTACAATAGCTTGAGGACTCTGGGTGAAGACACCTCAATTCTACTTTTCACTATATCGCGTAGACTTTACATTTGCACCACACTTGGCTGGGTCAGCCAGAGCCTATAATGATCTTGAAGAGATGGACCACTGAGGGTGAAGACACCAACAAGTCTTTTAATTGTATGTTATCATCGCATTCACCACGGCCCGCTAAAATCCTCAGTGGTGTTAAAACAGGCTGAGGACGGTGTGCAAAGACATCACAATGCCTTTTTCAAAAGTGTATTTGTACATCTTCATAGCACTCGTGACTCAATCCAATCTCCAATGAGCCTGGACCAGTTCGATATCTGTGGTTGGAGACACCACAAATCCTAGGTGTTTTTTACTGTCCATTTCGCTAGTCTCTTGCAGCACACGCTTCGATCGTCCTACATCAGCCCGGGGTCCCTAGTAGACAATGCTGCAAAACGAACATCGTAAATGAGAATTCGGGTTGGAGTTAGCGCGAAAGGATTTTCGACATTTGTGTTTTGCAGATTGTGTGTCCAAACATGTTGGGTATGTGTATACAGGCTGAACGGCAGCGTTCTGCCGTTGGGTCGGTTCATTTATACCGATAGGATCGGTGGAAGGGGGAAGTAGAGAGCGAGGGAGGAATAGGGCAAAGGGGGAAGGTAGAGTTATAGCAACTATTGAGAGCCGGAGGCGGCGGGGGTAATGTCAATTATCGGATTCAATATCGCTGCTCTTGGTAAGCCAGTACAAATACCCCTATGGTACGGTAACAACAACATAGGTGCATCGTGCGAATCCGATCCCGGCTTCAATCCTATCGCTGGATGGATGGCTGACGTTCTCTCGTGGCTTGATTCACTGCCGTTGGCATTATATTTCCTCCTCGTGATGTTCTCTCTCTCTTGATATTCCTCCCCAGTTCTATATCGCGGTTCCTCGACCGTCCGCCATTACACAATACGCGCACAGGTCATCCATTTCGATGCCCGTTGCCATAGATATCCTATACATCATGAGTCTCTTTCCATATATATTTATGAAGGGCCATTTGTGATCCTGGCAGGCAGAATATTTTTCTCGTCGCGTATGTAAAACCATAAACGGCCTCGCGTCATCATTCCATCGATATCAAGCGAGCGAGAAGGGTGAACGAATAAAAAGACAAGCATGATGATAGGGTCGACGATCATCAATGGCACCTCATGCAAGAAGACTGGTTCCATGATGGAGCTGATGATTTTGGTTGACAATCATCAATGGCACATTGCAACAAAGACAATTACGATGATAGGGTTCATAATTATGATGGACAATCATCAGCAGTGTTACATTACGGAAATTCCTCTGGTATCGCGCTAAAGTAGATACGGATGGTCAAGATTATTGTAGATATTCATCGAAATTGCGATTCTGCTTTGCCAATGTAACAGAGCCGTCGTCGAGGTACTCTTGGCTTCCGGGGTCGACGTTAATACCCGCACTTCAGCCGGAACTGCGATGCACGAAGCTGCTCTTTGTGGCAAGATGGAGGTTGTACGTGCCCTCCTTGATCGCGGTGTCGATCTTGGAATTCGTGACTCGCGTCAGAATACGGTGCTCGATCTACTCAGCCAATTTCCACCTCACGTCACCCACGACATTACCGCAGTCATCAAAAGTAAGTGCAGCGAAAAAGAATTCTCGCGCGAAAATAACGTCGTTTCGATGGATATTCGTCTCAATGGAACTTTCTTCTTCTGCCATGCCGATGATAACTTCATAACATTGAGTTTGCTTGGTTTGAAGAACATGTTCCGATTTTGTTACCCGCCAAAGCTCGAACAAGGTGGATAGCCACTGCCCTCTTTTCTCCTGCGTTAGGACGTCCCTACAGAGATGCATAAGCTTGATGGTGTGTGCATTTCGTCGTTTTTTAAGGAGGAAAAGAAAGGGGCTGTGCAAGTGTGAACGCTGAAAGTTTGGGTGATTTTCGGGAATTTTTTGGAAGAAAAGAACTCAATTATATGTTTCGGAAAATTGATAATATATTTGCCTATATTTGACCTATATTACATAATCTTTCATAGAAAAATATTGAGATCCAAGCGATTTATGCGCTGCCTTCGGAGGCGCCAAAAAAAAGTTCCTCCACTGTTGACATCATTCCGGCCGATTGAGTAGCTGAAACCGAAGAGGAAAAAATGTTAAACTGGAAGGTATTTCCAGTTTAAGGATTTTTGCAAGATAAAATGATAGAGATACGGATAGAGTAACTGTCGAAAATGGCAACAAAAAAAAACGATTTTTTGAAAGTGTCACACTGGTATGGCCGCTTAAGCATCAAACGTCTTTTCCCCGTTGCAAAAGTCTAGAAATGTCATCGAGACGAATTTTCAAACGGGATTGACTGTCCCGTGTGTCGTCAAGGCTGACAATTGAGAGACACGCTCGAACGATCAGTAGATAGGCAAGTGAGAGTGTATCAATGTGTGACCAGGACATAGATCCTCGTCGGGCATCGAGAGTGACGCCGACAGCGAGAATCTGCCACCGATACCGGTCCAAGGTGGCGATTCCCTGGGCAGTCCCTACGAAAATGTACGACCTGGTGACGACATGTCACCGACGGAAGGAACATCACCCACTCAATGGCAATTCTATCACAAGCCGCGGGACGATGATCGTCGAGTGTCCGGCACGTCAGTGATGTCACTGTGAGTACCCCCGTTGACAACGTTCTTTCAGCAAGCCAATCGAACTCATTCTTCCGTGCACCAAATTTCCCGAAATCACCGATGCGACGCACGCATAATCCGCGAACTTGTAACTTTTGCGAATAACAATGTGCTTTGGGGTTTATTTGTCACGCAAAGTCATTCGATAGAGTTGATGCACTTGAATCCCATTTTGGTGCTACGTTTGCGGCTGATGTCGTAGACGTCTGAAGTACCTCAGAACCCATCACACGTGTACATAAACACTGCCGTCCGCGCACATCGTTCGTAATTTTTACACTCCCGTATAGTCTAGACATTCGTTGCGAGCGATGTAAAGTGATCTCATTAAGGTAAGTTCTAATGACGAGATAACTGAGTAAAGTGGATAGAAGGTAAGCTCGCGGGTTGAAAAACAAACCTTCGTTCCACACAAACCTGCATACAATATTTCCAACTCCCGAGTGCCGTATGCGCGTACCAACAAAACACACCGCCATCACACACACCCGGAAAGATTAATAAAAAGAAAGGAGTTGTACGTACGTAAGTAGAAATACATAATCAGAGATATGCCTTCATCTCCATTTTGCATCGTCCACCCCCCCCCTGCCCGACGCGCCGTTACGCCCACCGAGCACATACAGAGCGAAGGGAGAGGGCAAAAAACGCCACCCAACCAGCAAAAAGTAACTTCGCAAAAAATCCCATTCGGGTTTCTCTTCCTTTTGCTCGTGACTTTTTATTTCTCCGGTTCTCTTCTCTCTCCGCCTTCGTCCCTTCTCCGCCGCCGTTTCTCATCCTCTGTGGCCGGTTCTCGCTTTTTCCCGTGCGGTTTGAGTTCGCTCGCGAAGACCCGGCGAACGGTGGATTTGTAATATTTTCCAGAAACACTCGATATACCGCCCCGAGGGGAGGATGCCATCCTCTCTCGCGCCCTCTTTTTTTCCCGCATCTTCATTCCACGCTTCCGCCATGTTTAATATGGAAGATGTAGGCAAACAAAAGAGCCGATGTGGGGCGAGTGCCGAGAGCGTGCTGAATGAACGAAGGCCGGAGTGCTTGTTGGATGTACGAAAAGAGAGCAGGTTTGAGGTACGGAAAAAGGAAGAGGAACGTCGTGGTTTCCCCGCTGCTGTTGCTGGTTGGTCTATATGACGCCAGGCGACGACGCCTTCCTGTATAGGGTTCAGGTCCAGAAAAGCAGTCGAAGGTGGAACAGCAGCAGAAACATCGCTGAGAATGAGAGGACGAGAAAGGTTGCAGAAGAGTTGCTAGGGCCCTGGCGCAGAACTAGTGATTTCTCTCTCTCTTTCCAATTCTCCCTTCAGCTCTCTGTCCTTCTCGTGCAAGCCCAGCGTATTAAGCACCGCTTGGCTTGGTTTAATTTTCCTGATGTAGGCAGTGGGAGTCCGATGGTTAGGTCGGCCGACCACTCGCTTCTTGCGCGCCTCGGGTCACCCTCTTGTTCATAGGGAGCGAGAACGAGAGAGAGAGAAAACAAGAATCGCGAAACCCTGGCGGGCTTCAGCAACCCCCATTGGTAGCCAATGTGTCTGTAGCTTCGTGTTCCACCCGTTACGTGATTTTGCTAACGCTGTTTTCTCTGCTGCTACACCAGTCTCCTATTCGGCAGTGAAGCACGGATTTTACCACCATCAAACATCGCACTGAATTCACCACTCCTTCTCTCGGCTCTCTTTTCGTCTCTCTCGGCTCTCTTGCCAAGATGTATGGCCACTCCATCACCATCACTTCCCGCTCTATGTTCCTCATGTTGGAAGGCCACAGCTCCACATTTCTGAATCGGTACTAATGTTTGACATCGGTCCCGTTGCGCGTTCCCACAACGTTTGTTCACCCTCCACTCCCGCTTCGAATCCATTGCGTTAAACAATGTAAACGTTGGCCGGCGTTTCAGCATAAAACTAATAACCACTCGGTCATGAAGCAACGAAGGAGCCTGGTGCAACGGCTGCGAGGGAAACGACGTCTAGCGAGAAACGAAGCAATCGCGATCGATGTAATACATTTTCTAGCACTTGTTACTCTTTCAGCTTATTCCAATCCCATTTTTCTCCGGTCGTGTCAAATTTAGACTTACCGCTCATCGTTCTATTTTAAGGGGTGAGATGCAGTCAGAATTTTGAAAACATCGATTTTTTAAAACATTTTCTTGAAGTATGATGTTTCGAAAATATTCCCGGAAAATTTCAAGTCAATCCGATGAATAGTTTCCGGGATATCCCACAATTAGCGAAGTGGCGTGGGGTGGGGACCCCACGCCATGGGGATGGCAGGTAGCGGCTGACAAACGCGCAAATGATAATACCCGGGAAGACAGAATGCTTCGAAGACAACAACAAATTGATATTTTGGAAGCTTCCACATCGGCAGAAGCCCTATTGTGTGGGCCAGGAATTGATGATTCGATGTAAGTCATTTTTTAATTAGTATTTCTATACATAAATCAAGTGTAAAATTGGAAAACTCTTTCAGAAATTTTCAAACATTTGTTACTCAAAAAATATGAACTTTAGCAACATTTTATAAAGAATACTTTCGTTTTAAAATTGCCCAAAATGATTTTAAAAGAATAATTTATCCCGATAAACTTTAATTTTTTGAAAAATTGTTTTAACAATTGGCTATAAACAATTGAATGCTCGACTTTTCGGCAAAAAATTGTGATATTCGGATACAGCGGATCAAAATACATAAGAAAAAGTTTAGCTTCATCCATCGAACTCAACATTTTACGAACATATAATACCGCATCGAAAAACTTTAATCGCGTTTTTCTCGAAACTATGTTTTTCAAGTCGGTGACCACTATAATTCAAAAACCACTCGATGGATTTTGATGAAATTTGGTGTGCTTATTGATGGCATTAAAAACTAGTCCTTAATCGAAGGATTTTCATTTTTTGCGAAAATATCTATTTTTTTAAACAATAAACGAGCGATTTTTTGGTCGAAAATCGAAATTAAGGACTAGATTTATTATTAAACTAGTCTTTTTTTTCGTTTTTTTTTTAAATTTCAGATGATCCAGTAAAATGTTATGATGGTCACGGCAAAGCACCACATGCCGAAGGGGGTCCGACAAAGATGGCGATATTTTTTGAACGATCAATATTTTTCTTTGAAAATTTGTACAAGTCAAGTTGAAATATAACATAAAAAGTCTGTGTAACCACTTTTGTAAAACGAACTTAATTACTATAAAAAAAAATTTATTGAAAATGCTCGTTTTCTGACATATCTCACCCCTTAAGCGACTCGATGACTAGAAATAGCGATATAGATATCACGCGAGGACTGCCGTTCGACTGTGCAACTGGCAGCGCCACATTAGGCTACGCGGTTAATAATTTTCGCTAGATCCTGTTGACAACGTTGATTGGGCGTTTCAGCGAGGACGATTTGGAATACGATCTGCTCGACGGTACGAGCAGCAGCAAGGGACACCTCCAGATGACCGACGAGTTCTCAGATCCGAGCTCTCTCTTCGACAGTGTCTTCATGTCCATGTCAGACACACTCAACTCCATAAATACCCTCGAAAACTCCGACCAAACACCCGATGACAAGCCACTAAACATTACAAGCAACACTACACCGCTATCACCCCAAGATACACTACGGTAGGGACGTCGTTGCTGCGCTTGTTTCATTCGAGTAAGGCGTGTGTGACGTTTCTCATCAATATGAGCCATTTTGTTTTGCCGTATTTGATTTGTGTCGAAATATGTCGAGTGCGTTTAGGATGATATAGTTTTGCATTAAGGCGTTAGGTCACAGTATCGGCTACAAAATCATGTGCGAATTTAACAATTTTTTTTTCGTATGAAAAAGTGATTCACTCATAACATTAATCACACATCTATTTAGTATGAATATCAAGCTGTTAGAATATATATATATATATATATATTTTTTTTTTTTCAATGTACAAAATGGCCGACTAAAAATATTTTCGGTAAATATTCGGAAGTGTCACTCCCGCTAAAAAGAGGCTGTACATTTTTTAATCAATTCTTTATGGTTATAAAACCTTATATTAATTTATATTTTAATGGCGCATAATGTTTTTAATGCATTGACATTTTTTTTCGGTAAAATGTAAACATGCAAATACAATGTGCGAATAGATCACCAATATACTGGGCAACGCAAAAGTAAACACACTAATATACATCGAGACATAGGTGAGAAAATTTTCGAAAATATTCAGTTTACATTTTACAATGGAGTGTTTGAGTTTGTTTGGGTAAAAAAAATCAGCTTGATTCTGACATGAGCTCAAAAAATCAGCTTGGCACTTCCGAATATTTACCATATTTTCTTTTGTTATCTTTTTTAGGCCCTCCGCGGCGTGACGTTTAGCGTCCACAATTTTTGACCTAGAACAAAAAACAAAAATTCTCGTCAATCTACGTTAGAATATCTAGAGAAGTACGAACGGAATTAAAAAAATATTTTTTTATTCAAAAGTTGTAGGTATTTGAACTTAAGGGGAGATATACATCTAGGAGCCGGAAGAAAGGTCATTTTTGTGAATTTTTTCAAGGAAAACTATTTGACATTTCGGATTGGGGTTTTCATTATCTAAAAGTATATACATTCAAAAATACGTTGAATTTTCTTTATTTAAAAATATCAAAAATATACAAGGATATTGTATGATCCTTGGAGCGTCGTAAAAAAATCTGCGTATACGGTACCCACTGGCGTTTCTTCAAAAATCATCTGAAAAAAAAAACCAAAAAGATTATTTAATTAGATACTATAATCTAGTACTTGTCATAGCCGATTTTGAAAACATCGATTTATGACAAAATGGCGGACGTTTGAACATAAATAGTGATTTTTGGGCCAAAAATTAGTTATTATTTTGCCTATAAAACAAAAAGTAAGTAACGGAAAAAAAATCCTATGACAAGTACTAGATAATGGTGTATAGAATAACCACAAAAAACCTCAAGGCAATCGGTTCGTTGGTTTTCGAGAAATTTTGGGTACCGATTTGAAAAACGTGGTTTTGAGAAAAACGCGTTTGAAAATTTGGGAATGAATAAATCATGAAATTTGTCAACTTACATGGAATCATCGATAGCAGGCCCATAGTGTAGGTCTTCTACGGTCGACGGAATGTTCATAGCTTCTAAATCCTCGACCTCGACCATCTAGGTGTATATCTTCCCTTGAGAAATGAATTTTCAGTGAAAAAGTTCGTTATAACTGCTCATAAAATGAAAAGTTTTCGATTAATCAGAAATTCCGTACGTACTTCTCTGCGAAGTGCAATTAGCAACATAACTTTTAAAATTGAACTAAATCGAGTGAAAATTGTTGAAGTTATTTGTCACGCCAATTGGAAAAAAACTGTTTCGAGAAGTTTCGAGCAGTCGGCCATTTTGTACATCGAAAAAAATATACATATTTTCTAACAGCTTGATATTCATACTTAATAGATGAGTAATTAATTTTATGAATGAATCACTTTTTCATACGAAAAAAAAAGTTAAATTCGCACACGATTTTATACCCGTTACTGTGGCCTAACGCTTTAAATTATGTCGTTTGTGTCGAGAGCCTTGAAAAGGTAACGCAATACAATGTTCCAGCGATCTCCGGTGTTCTCTGCTTTCGCACGCCGGATGGTCTTGCCATACACATCACCGTGCAATGCTTTTCCTGCTTTTGATCGTCTCAATAAATTCCGTAGCTAAAGTAGTGGCCTAGCAAGGTATAAGTGAGAGTTTGCGCTGTGAATTGCTAGCCTTTTTTTTAAATCCCGTCAAGTCCACTTATCGGAGCGCCTGATTCCGCCGTTTGGGTCGCGATCGTAAATTTGGCTAGAACAAAATTCAGACACGCAAAAATACCATGGTTTGCGCGGTTTTCTTTTCTTACACGCCGACTACGCTGGCGAACGGGGCGAAACTGGCTTCGCCCCGATATGCTGTTGGGTGGATGACGTGTGTGAAGCGCGTACGATTAAAAACCGGAAGTTTGTTGTTCAGGGGTTCCGACAGTGGGCTTTATCAGACGCCACCGGTGCCGCGCGGTATTACCACCGAGGGCAGTTACGCCTCGGAAGATCTGTCCTTGACATTGCCCCCGGGATACGTCGGCGGCAGGGAGTCCGACCAATTGAGCGTCTCATCCTCGTCGAGCGTCGGGGGACCGAGCCCGAGGGACAGACGCTGTTTGCCCAACGATTCCGGTGTTTCCGGAATTTACTTGCCTATGGCTCCTCTGTCGAGCTCTCTGCACAGTCCCGCGTCCAACAGTAAAGTTTCGGTAAGAAGACCTCCACAACTGCCACTGTCATACCAATCCCAACACCCCTGTCCAAAGCTACAGTCCCATCGTAGATTGATGTCATTAGGACGTTGCGTAAGTTCTTGCTGTTTTCCAACACATGGCGTTACCAGAACTGCGTGCGTGTAGTTTATGATGGTAACGCATCTATAAAGAAGTAGGGGAAATCGGGGTTAGATGATAACGCCAAGGTCATGTTCCAATAAACCAATACATATATGAGTCAGTCAACTTTAGGGGGCTGTGCCAGTGTGATCGCTGAAAATTTGGATGATTTTCGGGAATTTTTTGGAAGAAAAGTACTTAATTAAATGTTTCGGAAAATTGAGAATATATTTGGCTATATTTGACCTATATTACATAATTTTTTCATAGAAAAATATTGAGATTCAAGCGACTTATGCGCTGCCTTCGGAGACGTCAAAAAAAAGTTCTTCCACTGCTGACATGATTCCGGCCGATTGAGTAGCTGAAACCGAAAAAGGAAAAAATGTCGTTCAACTGGAAGGTATTTCCTGTACAATGACGTAGGATTTTCGAAAAATATCAAAATCTAACAAAATGGCGTAGTTATGAAAAAAAAGTCTGTTTTCTTGCCTATAAAATGGTCGTTTTTTTCAATGCCAAATCGTCAATTTTCATCCAATCAAAAATATCCTACGTCATTGTAGAGTAAATATATTCAAGAGTACTCAGTTCAAATTTCAAGTCAATCGGATAATTGCTCGTTGAGTTACGATGTCAGCAAATTTGAAAAATCTCATTTCATATTTTTTAAAGTATAAATCTTGAAAGTATAAAAATCTCATCTAATATTCTTGAAAGTATAAACTGTCGAAAAAGGCAAAAAAATCGATATTTTGAAAGTGTCACATTGGTATATCCCCTGAATTATTTTTTCAACAAATCAACATTTATTAATCTTTTAATTTTGGAAGCAAAAAAAATCAGTCTTACTGATTTGTACCATAAAATATATATTTTTGATTAAACCTTTATTTTTCCCATCTTACCCCGTATGCGGGGCAAGATGAAACAGCGCTGGGATAATGATGGGACACGAATTATTGGCATCTTTCGTATATAAAAGTGGTTTCGTTCTCAATACCATCAATTTGATAAGCCAATCGTCTAAGTTCTGTAGGATTAGTCCGAATAATCTTGCTTCCACATCATTTTGATCATTTGTAAGTGCTTTTTCTTCCCCTGGTAGAAACACCGGTTGAAGAGGAACCGAATGCTTTACTAGTTCCATTTCACCCTTTCTAACGTAAATAGTGGTACGTTGTAAAATATTGCGGGTTTGCGGGAGCTTGTATTCTTCTTCTCCCATCAGACGATTGACGAATTAACAAAAAATCACGCAATAACCTTGAAAAATTCTGACAAACTCTTCTTTTTATATTAATAATTAGTACTTTCATTGTGTTTACCTACCTGTCTCTAATCAATATCAGCAACTCAAATAAACTGAAACGATGTTAAACTTTACCAAAAATTACATACTGAGAAAACAAAATCATTGGTATTATTGAATGAAATTTCGTTGATTCGATTGTAAAATTGTTGGTGTCAATAATCGGATTTATTAGTCAAAACAAAGCGCTATTGACTTCAATAACATGATAAAATTAAAAGTTTTTTTTTTCATTCAAAAGATATATTGTTAGTCGAGAACAATAAATTATTGAATCTATCTAAAAAATTATCGCGAACAAATTATATAGTTTTGAATGCATTTTCCGCAACGAACAAAAAAAGCGTTTCAATTCATAACATGAATATTGTTGATTCGAGTACACAAGAAAAATTGAATTTCGCTCGTTTGATTCAGATAAAATTTCTATTGAGTAAATATGTTATTTTATTTTTTTCACCATATCCGATATTCATTTCCAAGTAAATTATTCGTTGAAATATTAATATTTTATTTCGATTGAAAAATATTAAGCAAATGTCTGAATTGGTTAAAAAATGATGCGAAATTAAAATTTGTTTCTTGCGCATTTGGTTGAAAAAATTCAGCTGAATCATGACCGAGTGCAACCGAAGTTATAGGTTTGCGGAAACCCGTAGTTCTCGGAGTAACCGCTAGAAGCCGCACGCGCGCTCGTTTCTCGTAAGCGTAGCGCGAACCGAAAATCTACTTAAACGCCGGAGAAACTCTAAAGAGTATCGCTTCTTGGCCTGTGGCTAAGATCAAAGTGTAATTCTTATCAGTTGAATATCTGATATTCTCTCCATGGATATTCCATTGGATATCTGATATTCCCCCCCACTATTATCGTGGATGATCATTCTAATGCTCACTTTTTATTTAAGATTTTAAACAAATTGAATAAACTACGTCCCATGGCATATTCGTTTCGATGCAGTAAAGAAATAATTAATTCCATTGATTATATTTTCGTACGAAATAAAAAATGTTGTAGCAACCGCTTAATTATTTCATCCGTACATCTACGGATTGTATATAGAATGATTTCAATAGAATATCATTTTATTTGTAGGATAATGTAGATCCCGAGTTCCCCTGCAACTTTTTTTTCATAGTGTTTTTTTTTCACACGAAAGCATTAGGAGTGATTTTCGAAACGTTTGACAGCATTAGGAATGATTTTTGAAAATAAAGCATCAATTCTCACGAAAAAACAGCGAGGCCTTATTCAACATCCCGGCACATATATTCCGGCAGCGCGTTTAAGGCGTTACCCCCACTTGTAGCGCAAAAAAAAGGCCTTTTTCATGAATTTTTTTAAAGAAAACTACAAAACTTTTTTGATCGATCAATATACCATCTTAAAGAACACATCTTGAAGAACTTTCAGTAATTTTTTTATTGAAAAATATTACATTGTTTAGTGGCAAATGGCCGTCAATGAAATAATGTTTTTATATACACGGTTTGCGGTGACCAACATTGCGGCGAAGTGGATCATCTGAAAAAGAAATGCGGATGGATTTAGTCAAATATAAGTATAAACTAGTCTTTAATCGAAGGATTTTAAAAAATATTCATTTTTCACAAAATGGCGGACAGTCAAAGTTAATGGTTCGATTTTAACGAAAAAAACGGCCTTTTTTTGGCTATAAAACAGCCATTTTTTTCGAAAAAAAATCGAACGATTAAAGACTACATTTTTATGTATTAAATAAGCCTGCAAAATTTCAAGAAGATCGGTTCATTAGTGTTCGAGTAATCTTGGTCACCGACTTCAGAAATGCCATTTTGAGAAAAACGCGTTTAATGTTTCAATTTCAGTTTACACAAAGAAAATATTTTTTTTTGTAAACTTACATAGAGTCATCTATTCCGGGCATAAAAAAACTGCACTTCAAATTGCACTTCAAAAAAAAGCAAAAAAAAAATCGATTTTTTCAAAATCGCAAGTGGGGGTAACCCCTTAAACGCCGTGAGGAAGCAATTAAGATGCAAATAAATGATTTTCGGGTGACGATCAAGAGTGGATACGGATTTGTTTCAATCTCATCGAAGCCAAATAATAGCTTCGTGTTGATGATGACGGTTAGGAAAAGAAGCAACGAGGCTGTTGTCTTTGCAGCCAACTCCCCCGAAGAAACCACCCAGACGCAATTTGTCGGTATCACCGACGCATCTGCAGACCCAAATGTCCCTGTCGGCGGATTGCACCCTAGGCCCGAGCAACTACGAGTACTTGTTCCTCGCTCGTAGCGGTGCCCGAAGTCACATAGACCTCGAGCAACTGCAGACCCGTCGCGATCAGTTGCGTCACGTGACGCGCAGCGTCGATCAGTACGTGGACATGAAATCGCGTCACAGCAGCGCCGGTGACAGGCGCGATCCTGACGTCGAGCCGGTCGCCATAACTTCCATGTACGGCGACAGGCCCATCAAGCTATTGAATCCACGGAGAAAATTGCGGCGTCATTGCGAGAGAGCTTACGAGAATTACGAGCTCGAGGCGAGCACGGGCTGCGTCGACGAGTCACCTTGCAGCGAGAGCGGCGCCGGTGCCAATGATCGAGTCTTCGTCTCCAATGCTTTTCTCACCTTGAAGTCCTCCCAGGAGAGCCTGTTGGAGGATCACGCACGCGAGTCGGCCAGCGATACCCAGGGATTCGAGGATCCTCGGGAGGCAACGGACAAGAGACTGAAACGCGTCCAAATGACTCTTCCCACGAGCCCAACGCACTACGTTCAACCGCCCACGCCCGATCATCCGCCGCCTTCCGCTCTTCAGGCGGAAAAATCCATACACGAGAGAATTCGACCATTGAGCCAGGTAAGTGTCGCGCTATTTTTCTCACCGCGAATAATACTCGCTGATAAAAGTGACTGAACATCACGTTTTTTAACAATCACGGTATTATCATCGCTTGTAGCTTTTTCACGTACAAAACGATTCTCCATTTTGCTCACAGTTCGTTTCCTTCACGGAGTGTCAATCTGTAAACTGCACTTTCTCTGCACTTTCCGGAAAAACGAATTGACTACGTGATTTTTCCATACTGACGTAACTATTTGACTGATAATGACATCATGACAAAACGCTCCATTGCATTCTGATAATTCGTGATACATTTGTTCGTCAAGCAGCCAATGCAGTTTGCGCTAATTCAGCTGATCAAACGAACAATGAGGATATGAAGAATGCCAGTATGAGTTCGGTCATTTTGTGTCGGAATCCAGCTCCATTGAATGAATACGCCGAGCTGAATGGCACCCTGTGCAATAATTGGTCATACACAAAGGGGAGTTTCCAACGTTGTCACGAATCTTGTCTTTTGTCTCGGACGCCAACTTCCTAGAAGTTGTATCAAACTTCAGCTTCCTCGAAGGAGCTAAATGGCACCTCAAACCAGCTAATCCGATGATATACGTAGAGCAAAATGGAACCCCATACAATCGCGTATGAAATGACGCTTTCAATAGCATCGTGAGTTTCGTTATGTTGTACCGATCGCCACGTGCCTCGAAGGGATGCGTCAACTTAAATGACAACCCAATGAAACTCCCCAGAACGAATATGTGACGTTACGTGGAACCCAGTACAATTGTCAGCCGGAACCATAAATTGACATCAATAGGGGAGAGCCACCATATATCGAATACCGTTGTTGGAAATTCAAAAATAGAAGTACACAATTACTAAGGCCTTCAAATTTTACGGTTTTATGATGCATATGTCATATACAACAAGATGCTAATAATTATTTTACACATGTCATTTGAACATTTTGAGTTATATTATGTTTTACAAAAAAATGACAGAAATCGCGGTTTTCAAAAAGGGTGCCTATAATCGGATATCCGATATAAGGGCCCAAACTCCATTTTTCTTATTTCTGACATTAGGGGACTATTTTTTTAATAAAATAAAACAAAACGTTTATTGTTTTAACTTTGCATGATAATTATTACCAAACAATCAGTCTTTATGAGTTAATCTTTGATTAGATAGAACCATTTTGGCAGAAACGGGCATCTAATATGAGGCTAGATTAAGTATCCGATATTAAGATTTGACATGGCCGAATATGAACAGTAATATTTTGGTACATATTGCTATTTTTGCGAACATTATATATTTATTAACCGGCTATACCAGTGTGAACGCTGAAAATTTGGGTGATTTTCGGGAATTTTTTGGAAGAAAAGTACTCAATTAAATGTTTCGGAAAATTAAGAATATATTTGACTATATTTGACCTATATTACATAATTTTTTCATAGAAAAATATTGAGATCCAAACGACTTATGCGCTAGCTTCGCAGGCTCCAAAAAAAAAGTTTCTCCACTGCTGACATGATTCCGGCCGATTGAGTAGCTGAAACCGAAAAAGTAAAAAATGTCGTTAAACTGGAAGGTATTTCCTGTACAATGACGTAGGATTTTCGCAAAATATCAAAATCTAACAAAATGGCGTAGTTATGGAAAAAAATCTGTTTTCTTGCCTATAAAATGGTCGTTTTTTTCAATGCCAAATTCAATCTCATTCCTAGAAAAACGCGTTTACCGGAGACTTTGTCCTTGGAGTGCCATATTTCAGGTGTTTACATTTTATTTTTTTTAAAGGAAACGAGTAAAGCTTTTTGAGTGCGGTTTTTTTCTTGCTTTTATTCATGATATACAGAACGTTAAAAAAATTTTTTTTTGAAAAAAAAAACCAAAATGGCGGCCGTTGCAGCTCCGCGAAAACAGGTCCTCAAATCACGGGAGGTAAACGGCTGACATCACTGCCCCCTCTTTGTTGATCTAAAACACAAATTCAAAGCATATTATCAATCCGTGACCCTTTGGTCATGGAATGACGGATGGGTTTTTCGTTTAGTACAAATTTCGGAAAATGGCGGCAATTAAAATAAAATCGAATTTTCGCGTTTTTTTCGCATAAAAAGATAAATAATAAATGCAAAAAATGTATCTATCGAAAAAACGATCCGTCATTCCATGAAGACATATTTTCTGAGTATGCTCTCCAAATTTCAGGTCGATATGTTAATTACAGCGGTCAGGAGAATGTCAGCCATTTTTAAAAACGTGTTTTCGAGAAAAACGCGTTTAAAGTTTTGTAATGTGTTTACACAAATGTGTTTATAATTACCGCTAATCGGCAATGCCTGGTCCATAGAGGCATCCCTCCTCTTCTTCTAGCTGCTCATGTTGAGCCGTTAACATCTCCCGCTGCTTTCAAGGACAAAGTCTCCCTTAAAGATTTAACTATTGATGTTATACATACCAGCGGTTGCTCTTTAGAAGGCTGCCATTCGGGGAGTATTAGAGATACGGCCCTGCATTTTTACCGGATATTCTTGAAAGTATAAACTGTCGAAAAAGGCAAAAAGAAATCGATTTTTTGGAAGTGTCGCACTGGTATATTCCCTTAATCAAAATAAATGCTATAGTTTATAAAAAATAATAAAAACATAAATCCTCTGGACTTACCTTAATAAAAACGACACTGCTTAACACAAAAAAATTTTGTTGACGCCGGCGAAAAGTAACATCACTTTACTGTTGTCCCATTTTTGTTGCCAGGCAACCAAAAGTTTTGCAGTGGCAACATCTCACGACTAGTTATTAGTGTATAAAATAAAAAAAAAACAGACATCACTATCGGAAAACTCCAGATAGTCCACTATCCGATATTAAGCAACTCTCCGACATATAGTGATTCTCCCCTAACTTTTGCGCGACCGTGACTATTCCGTCAACTTGCTAGACGATTGCCGCAATGACCCACTGCCCACGAATGAGGCACTTCAGCTTACCTCTCGCGATTTGATCAACCGATGGGCATTTCAGCCATATCTGAATCGACAACCAACCGCTCTTCGTGCCATCTTCCCCCGTCCAAAAAGTATTTCGATTTTGAACGTTAAAGCAGCGAAGAATACTGATTTTGCGTTGACATCCCCTAACCCATGGTGGATCACGTTGAAACCGTGTCTTCCGATGACGAGTAACGTGGAAGCGGGTTGACCCGGAGAGCTTTCGGATAGAAGATAAGAGGCGGGAGAATCGCTCATTCGTGTACCTACCGAATCCTCGTATATGCCGTGTTACGTTTAATATACAAGCTTCCGTGTTTGATCTGTGATGCGATTTACAAGAAGACTCGTCACGCTCGTATCCTCCCCTTTGCTTGACTCCGGTCCCTCTCTCTCTCTCTTCCTCTCGGTTTCTCTTCATCGTTGTCGACGAGAAGGCTTGCAGGGTTGAGGCATAGCCGTTTGCAGCATCATTCTGTGATCGCTCTTCTGTAAGATTGACTGCTTTCTGCAGGCTCCACTGCAGATTCGTCTCTCGTACCACACAGTTCCATTCACGAGGACTCTCTCTCTCCCTCTCTCTCTCTCTCTCTCTCTCTCTCTCTCTCTCTCTCTCTCTCTCTCTCTAGGATATCCATAACACAGCACAACTTCACAATCTCCGTCTCTGTCTATCGCTTTCTGTGACGTATGTACATCACTACCTTCCTCTTTCTTCACGTTCTGCGTCGGAATGACAGAGCAAGCCTCCTTTACCAGAGAGACATATCCGTCTTCACATATGCGCTCTTTAACATGTGATACAAGGACCGCACACCTTATCACACACACACATGCGCGCGCACCCACACACACTCACCACACACGTAGGTATTCATCTACAAGCGGCAGTGGCCTTCACACGCGCCCATCTCTTTCTCCTTCAGACCTTTCTACATCCGAACTCTCGGCTGAAGCACGCTTCACAAAATATCGTACAGTGAATATAACCCCGCGAGAAGGGCGCGTATTACGAAAGGCATGTCCCTTCTCTATGTTTCTATCTCTTCCTCTCTCTCTCTCTCTCTCTCTCTCTCTCTCTCTCTCTCTCTCTCGCATCATGTATATGAGGTTTTCGCCTTCCGGGCACATACGATGTGATACATATGGTACCGAAAACCATTTGCCTCCTCCAACCCCTTTTCCTTCGGCCCCCTCCACTTTAAGACCCATTCCAGCCTCTCTTTCTGCTCCGACAGAAAGCACGGAGGCATGCCGTAGAGCAAAGACTCTCGGTACCCGACTACCATATACCCTTGGTGTGTACTACACTTTATGGGGCCCTCACGGCATGGAAAGATCATCGATGTGTTTGCGCATCCCTTCTTCCCTCCGGCTTCCTTCTTGTCACTGCTTCCTGTCGCTGTATATACGTTTGGGAGCTTTTACCTATATGTCCTGGCTTGAAACTTGGAGCCTTCCGAACCGATGAATCCGAGCACACGCCAAGCGTAGAAAGCCTCTCGCTATCTTTTTCTCTCTTCACTTTTAATACAGAGAACGATGAGATTTCGCAGATGCGATCTCCTCATCCTTACGCCGATACGTCGCTTTTGCGATTGCTACGGCGTGTACGCGATATTGCGAATGACTACGCGGCGAAGCTTCTTCTCTCTTTGCGTCGATCCGGAAATTCTCCCATCTCGTCCCATACACCAATTGAGTCGATCGATCTCCGATTCCTTTCGAGAGGCTCTCAAGTCATCGGAGCTGGAATCCTGGCTGGGTTCCGAAACATCATATGAGCTCGCATGGATCTCGCTTTGGCAATTATTTTTTTTTGGAGGAAGATCGAGTTTTTCATGGCTGAATAGATCTTCCGATGGAGAGAGTTGCTTGCGATGGATTCCGGTGATCGCGGGATCGGTATATTTCGGGGTTTGGAGATTTGGGTTGCGAAACATCAATGGGGACTTCGAAGAACTTCTGGGTGATTTCCACAGCCTTGAGGGGCTATACCAGTGTGAACGCTGAAAATTTGCGTGATTTTCGGGATTTCTTTGGAAGAAAAGTACTTAATTAAATGTTTCGGAAAATTAAGAATATATTTGGCTATATTTAACCTATATTAGAGAATTTTTTCATAGAAAAATATTGAGATCCAAGCGACTTATGCGGCGCCTTCGGAGGCGCCAAAAAAAAGTTCCTCCACTGCTGACATGATTCTGGCCGATTGAGTAGCTGAAACCATAAATGGAAAAAATGCCGTTCAACTGGAAGGTATTTCCTGTACAATGACGTAGGATTTTCGAAAAATATTAAAATCTAACAAAATGGCGTAGTTATGAAAAAAGTCTGTCTTCTTGCCTATAAAACGGTCGTTTTTTTTTTCAATGCCAAATCGTCAATTTTCATCCAATCAAAAATATCCTACGTCATTGTAGAGTAAATATTTTCAAGAGTACTCAGTTCAAATTTCAAGCCAATCGGATAATTGCTTTTTGAGTTACAATGTCAGCAAATTTGAAAAATCTCATTTCATATTCTTGAAAGTATAAAAATCTTGAAAGTATAAATCTTGATAGTATAAAAATCTAATCTCAAATTCTTGAAAGTACAAACTGTCGAAAAAGGCAAAAAAATCGATTTTTTAAAAGTGTCACACTGGTATAGCTCCTTAATTGTAAAACCAGTGCCGTACGATATGCAAAAAGTACCCTTTGCTTCTTCATATGGAACGGTAATTTGATCAAATTAATTGTGAAACCAGTTAGTGAAGGAAACTTCTATGTATTAGATAGATAGAATTCTTATATAGATAATATAGATTGTTTTGGAGAATAATAACGAAATGCGGAAATTTAATCAAAATGTTTTTTTTTTTTTCGTTGCGGAAGCAGTAAAAAACACAATTTATTTATAGACCCAACAACATTCATAAGAATTTTGAATCGAGACAAAACTTTTACAAATTATCACACCATGATACGCTGTACAGATAAAGAATAATAATGAAATACAGAAATGAAGTCAATGTTTTTTTTTTTGTCGTTGCGGAAGCAGTAACAAACAAAATTCATTTGTAGACATAAGAAAAATTCATAAGAATTTTAAATCTAGACAAAACTTCTAGAAATTATCACTCATGATGATACGCTGGACAGATAAAGAATAATAACGAAATACACACATTAAGTCAATATGTTTTTTTTGCGTTGCGGAAGCAGTAACAAATAAAATTTATTTCTAGATACACGAAAATTCATGAGAATTTTGAATACAGGCAAAACTTTCACAAATGATCACACATTATAATACGCTGTACATGTAAATAATAATAACGAAATACAGAAATTAAGTCAAAATGTTTTTTTTTTCCTTGCGGAAGCGCTAACAAACAAAATTCATTTATAGACACAAGAAAATTCATAAGAACTTTAAATCCAGACCAAACTTTTATAAATTATCACACACCGTATTCACACTGATGATACGCTGTACAGATAGAGAATAATAACGAACTACAGAAATTGAGACCATTTTTTTTCGTTGTGAAACCAGTAACTAACAAAATGCATTTATCGACTCAAGAACATTGATACGAATTTTGAATCACGACTAAAGTTTTACAAATAATCACACATCATTTTCACACGTATGATACGCTGTACAGATAGAGAATAATAACGAAATACAGAAATTAAGACAATATTTTCTTTTCGTTGTGGAAGCAGTAACATAATTTATTGATAGACACAAGAAAATACATAAGAATTTTGAATCCAGACAAAAGTTTTCCAAATTACCACACATCATATTCACATATTACGATACGCTGCACGGATAAAGAATAATAACGAAACACCGAAATTAAGTATTCTTTTCGTTGCGGTAGCAGTAACAACATTTATTTATAAACACGAGAAAATACATAACACTCCTTCGATAGTTTTCGCCGCGGATCACGATAAATATATTTTATATACCGAGGCAGAATTATTTTTTATTAAGGCCTTAGGCCACAGTAACGGGTATAAAATCATGTGCGAATTTAACAATTTTTTTTCGTATGAAAAAGTGATTCACTCATAAAATTAATTACACATCTATTTAGTATGAATATTAAGCTGTTAGAAAGTATATATATATTTTTTTTCGATGTACAAAATGCCCGTCTACCAATATTTTCTTTTGTTATCTGTTTTGTCGGCGCTCCGCGGCGTGACATTTAGCATCCACAATTTTTTACCTAGAACAAAAAACAAAAATTCTCATCAATCTACATTAGAATACCTAGAGAAGTACGTACGGAATTTAAAAAATATTGTTTTATTCAAAAGTTGTAGGTAATTGAGCTCAAAAAATGAATTCTCAGTGAAAAATTTCGTTATAACTGCTCATAAACTGCTCATAAAATGAAAAGTTTTCGATTAATCGGAAATTCCGTACGGACTTCTCTGCGAAATGCAATTAGGAACATAACTTTAAAATTTGAAGTAAATAGAGTGAAAATTGTTGAAGTCATTTGTCACGCCAATTGTAAAAAATCTGTTTCGAGAAGTTTCAACTAGTCGGCCATTTTGTACATCGAAAAAAAATATATATATATATATATTGTTTCTAACAGCTTGATATTCATACTAAATAGATATGTAATTAATTTAATGAGTGAATCACTTTTTCATACGAAAAAAAATGTTAAATTCGCACATGATTTCATACACGTTACTGTGGCCTACGGCCTTAATCGCGAAATTCGTTAGTCCGCACGGTCCGCATTGGTCCTCGAATCTTCTTAGTTGGCTTTTTCGGATCTAGACTTTTTGAGAACTGAAGTGCTTTCGACTGACGTAGACTTTTTCGCGATTTCGTTGATGGTGACCACAGACCGATGAATTATTCCAGTTGGGTGGCTTGTTTAACGAAAGAAGGTCGTCGCTTTTCTCGCAACTAACGAGTGTGCCTCGTCGTTTGGGTTACAAGTGCGAGGGAAAGAATCTACAATCTTGACGAGAGACAGCACTCATACGAAAGCACACCGCGGTGCAAACGGTGCGTGGGGAAGTTACAAGAGGTTTATCTTGGAATCTTTCTAGAAGGATGACTTTTCCCTCCATCTCTTCCTTTCTCTATGTTTCTCTCTCTCTCTCTCTCTCTCTCTCTCTCTCTCTCTCTCTCTCTCATTTTCTCTCTGCCTGTTCTCGCGGGCCCGTCAACTTAACATGCGATCAACGGACCGGCAGAACGCAAGACGCCCGCTACCCTTTGAATAATGAAGCCCTCGGCGTCTCTATCTATGCCTGTCTGAATTCGCTTTCGCATCAGCGTCTTCTCCGACGAGGTGTCTGGTGGTCCAGGTGCCAAGATACCGTGATCGCGTCTCATCGTTTGCTCTCCTTCCGCCATGCTTGTTCGCGTTTCCACTGCGTCTTCCACTTGCCTAGGAATTCACGAAGCTGCTGTGAAACTCACCTCAGAACTAACGCACCCGGGTGCAATGTGCCTGGATGTGATCGACGGAAGTGGGCCGCTTCAAGAGGAGAACTGTTGGAGCTAGCACGCTCGAGAGACGGTCCTCCAAATTCTGGGTTCGAGACTGTAACCGTTCTTCGATACGTTTTCGTACCGCAAACTGGTAAAGCGCTGATCACTTGGTTATTGATGTCGACTTGGTTGGTTAGAAGTCTGCATTGATGACGACTTGGTTGGCTAGAAGTCTGCATTGATGACGAACTGGTTGGTTAGAAGTCTGCATCTAACCAACTTGGTTGGTTAGAAGTCTGCATCTATCCAACTTGGTTGGTTAGAAGTCTGCATCTAACCAACTTGGTTGGTTAGAAGTCTGCATCTAACCAACTTGGTTGGTTAGAAGTCTGCATCTAACCAACTTGGTTGGTTAGAAGTCTGCATCGATGACGACTCGGTTGGTTAGAAGTCTGCTTTGATGACCACTTGGTTGGTTAGAAGTCTGCTTTGATGACGACTTGGTTGGTTAGAAGTCTGCATTGATGACGACTTGGTTAGTTGAAAGTCTGTATTGATGACGACTTGGTTGGTTAGAACTCTGCATTGATGACGACTTGGATGGTTAGAAGTCTCCATTGCTGACGACTTGGTTGGTTAGAAGTGTGCATTGATGACAACTTAGTTAGTTGAAAGTCTGCATTGATAACGACTTGGTTGGTTAGAAGTCTCCATTGCTGACGACTTGGTTGGTTAGAAGTGTGCATTGATGACGATTTAGTTAGTTGAAAGTCTGCATTGATAACGACTTGGTTGGTTAGAAGTCTGCATTGATGATGACTTGGTTGGTTAGAAGTCTGCATGGATGACGACTTGGTTGGTTAGAACTCTGCATTGATGACGACTTGGTTGGTTAGAAGTCTCCATTGCTGACGACTTGGTTGGTTAGAAGTCTGCATTGATGACGACTTGGTTAGTTGAAAGTCTGCATTGATGACGACTTGGTTGGTTAGAAGTCTGCATTGATGACGACTTGGTTAGTTGAAAGTCTGCATTGATGACGACTTGGTTGGTTAGAAGTCTGCATTGATGACGACTTGGTTGGTTAGAAGTCTGCATTGATGACGACTTGGTTGGTTAGAAGTCTGCATTGATGACGACTTGGTTAGTTGAAAGTCTGCATTGATGACGACTTGATTGGTTAGAAGTCTCCATTGCTGACGACTTGGTTGGTTAGAAGTCTGCATTGATGACGACTTGGTTAGTTGAAAGTCTGCATCGATGAGGACTTGGTTGGTTAGAATTTTGCATTGATGACGACTTGGTTGGTTTGAAGTCTGCATTGATGACGATTTGGTTGGTTAGAAATCTGCATTGATGCAGACTTCTAATCAACGCGATGTATGTTCTGATGAATGATGTCCGTTTCTCTCTTTTTCCATATCCAGCTCGTTGTCCAATTCCATCTAGGAGAATTTTGGCTAACAAAGCTGGCATTCTCCGTCATGTCCATGGAACATTCGATAAATTCTTCTCGCAGGCAGTTATCGCAGCTCATTATCCCGGCGCTTTCAATTGCTTTTGGCAGTGGAAATTTGCGACCAAGTCTCCTCTTCCCCGTAGTTCTGTATCAATATAAAAAATGGTGCATTTTTTTGTAATCGTCGTGATGAATCGTAATAACGAAATTTCGCGAGACGGGCCGCGAAAATCGATGCGTGACGCGAGTCCTGCCGAAACGTAATGATAGCACGGAAAAGTGGGAGAGGGCAATACAGAGAGGAAAATAAAGGTAAAAACCTCGAACCTCGCTCGCGCTCGGTCGCCCACCAACATCATCAAACAGAGTCCATATTTGCACGATGTTACCGTTTCATAATCATTTTTGCGTCCTACCACGAGGAATTCCATTTCAATAAATTTGCATCTGGAATCGCAATTTCATTTTCCCACCGATATGTTTTACGCGCGTACAGGTGTATGCTATGACTCTTTTTTATACACCGGGGCGTGCATTTTTTTTCTCTGCCACAACCGTTCTGAATAACTCTGACTCCCATAAATACATCAAAATGTCGCCCACGGCTGTTTGCTGAAATGGACGCTTTTTTCATTCGCCCTTCCGCCCCCCCCCCCCCCGTGTTTACATCGAAAAGTAGAGCTGCACAAAAATGTGCAAAAAATACATGTGTATTTAAAGTTTGCTGACTCGATGTTCCGTGATTGTGAATTTGAAGAAAAAAAATCAATGGTCGTATGCCCTCGCGGACTGTCAACATCTCTTTTTTCATTACCGCGCACTTGTCACTTCACTTTTTTCAATTCTCTAGAGCAGCGGTTCTCAAACTTTTTTGGCAACGGCACCCTTTTGGCACACTAAATATTTTACGGAGCCCTAAAATAAACAAACCCTGGCTTTATGTTTATTTTTAATGAAAATCGGGGGATAGTATGATATCCGGGGCGCCAAGTTTTGACCGTTGATTCTTGATATTTGAACCAAAATAATGAGAATTTCAAGAATAAAAAAAATTGCCGTTTTGGGGTTCCTTAAGGCATGATGAGGCTTTTAGCGGTAATTGGAAATACGCCAAAATTCAACGATTGTTGTTGGCTCATGGGTACAATAGCTTTATTTTATCGCGAAGTATGGAACTTGACCGGGCAAGCTTCAAAAAGTATTTGTTTGTTTGGGTTTGTTTAGTAGTATCATATAAATACCACCAAACGTAGTGTTTATATGATTTTCAACATAAATTCCATGATTATAATGCTTTATTTATCCATATTCTCTGTTTATGTATAACAATAAGAATTGTTTCATATAATTACTACACCAAATTACTAAACGATACATTTTACACAAACTTAGAGCCTTATAAGTCCGAAGAGGGATGTACCGTACACTTTTAATCCCCCTTCGGACTCCCAGCGATTAAAAGTACTACTTTACGCTCTGTCCAGTCGCACTTATAAGCGAGGAAAACATGGTAGTGGTATTTAAAATACATTTTTGGCTTCTGAGACACTGTTGAAACTATAAATTTCCAAGTCACCTTGCCTGATGTTGCTTGAATTTTTCAAATTCGAAAAAATCGTCATTTTCGATAACTATCGAAAAATTCTAATTTGAACGCAAAATAAGCGAAATATCAACTTTTAGCACTCTTCATATTTTGTTTAGTTTGACTCGATAACCCTAAATTCACCGTCAATTCTTGGCGCCCCGGATATCGTACTCTTGCCGAAAATCGTACAAAAATGGGTACTTTACACAACAACGTATTAATTCCACCGTACATTGATGAAATTATTTCCATTTATTGGGAGATATGAAGTTTTTTTTTCTACGGAGCCCTAGCAGAGGCCCAGGGCTCCGCGGAACACACTTTGAGTATGACTGCTCTAGAAATACACCCCCCCCCCCCCCGCCACAGTGTTGCCCACAGTCAGCCCCATCCTGACGCACTATCGCATTTGCAAAAGGGCACGAAAAGATCGAAATGTTTTTTTTCCCTTAACCCTTGTCAGTCACACCTCCAGATTGTGACGTTGGGGGTGTAATCAACCCCACTCACTTTGGAGAGTCATAAATAATTGAAAAAATTGAAAAAAATACCCCACTGCATTTTTAACCCTTGGATGTAAGACCATACCGATTATTTTCAAGGGTTGTAATTTTTAATATTAAATAAAAATTCTGGAAGGTCGAAAAACGGCTGGGTTTGATTCAATGTATAGTCGTATACTTTTCGGACGATCGTAACTTGACGTTTACGTCCATGGGATTTTGCGAATAATGCCCGCAGGTTTACAAGAGACGCTCTCGCGACATGGAGACCGAGACGGAGGAGGAACTCCTGCAGTTTCCACCGGGTGGATCACTCGACGCGTCGAGCGGCTCCCTGTCCAGCGTATCGCTCTCCGACAAGAGCATGTCCACCGACAACGTCGAGGAGTACTTCGGCGATGTGCCGTTCGCAGGTAAACAGCAACGTACGCTTGGCTGCACCGCATGACGCTTTCTGCCCTCGTGTACATGCATCCTCGTTGTATTGCGTTTTTATCGTCAACGGTTCGCCTGAGATTTCATTGTCCCGTCTATAAATCGTGCCGTTTTCGTCTTCTCCCCCTGCGAGATCGAACAATTCGATTTTTCATTCTCATTTTCTTTCGTCGCGTTTGAAATTGGCCGTGCAATTTGGATTTATTTTCGTGCAGTGCGGTTGGATTTATCTGTCGAAATAAATTTGCATTTATTTAATACGATGGACCGAAATTCGTCGAAGCCGATTGAAGTTTCGTCGTTCGAGTACATTGGAATTTTTAATGAATTTATAAGATCGATAATAAATGAACTCGCAATCAATAAACTCACGAGGATAATCAATGCAAATTTATCGAGTGAGATATATTGAAACTTGTTTACGTAATGAATTCAAATTTGTCACAATTAATCCAAATTCATTTACCAAAATCATTTTGGATATTATTTCACCAAAGCAACTTTGGAAAGAACGTTTTCAAAAAATGTTCATCTTACTTTCTTTGTTTTGTTAGTTTTATTAATTTTTTCTCACACTTCATTGTTGTCATTTTTGATAATTGTTCTTGCTTTTTGAGAATCGTGATACGCCGTTATCACGAACGGTCACTGAACTCGCTCGTTCTGCATTGTCGAATCGAGATTTTGAAGTACCGATAAAAAGAATCGATGCTCCATACACCTGGAAATTCAGAGCAAGGGAGAGAAGAAGCATGTCCGCGGGACACTTATTGTTAGTTCCTTAGATATTCGACGGATCATTTCGCAAAAAAAAAAAAAAAACATTTTACCGTCATCTTATTCTACGATACTGCATGTTGCCTAGCCCATATGTCAGTCCTGCCCACGTGTCGTTCGTAACCCTGTACTTGATACTCGTATGTAACTATGCGCAAACACAGACGAAGCTCTCAGTATTCTCTAATCTATTTGTTGTTCGGAGCCACTGTTTACTCGTCACGGGTCGTTCCGTCTGATCAAATGTCGGCATTATCGCGAAGCCTGAATATCGCTGTACGCTATTCACGATCCTTTCAGTACAATTTGTAATTTAATTATTTTTTATTTTTTCGTGCATTTATTCCTTGCCTCGTTGAGTCTAGATCCTTTTACAGTATATATTGCATACGACAATACACACGTACACATGAATAAACATGGGTGGACACACACACATCTATATATATATACACTGAGAAAAGAAAATCGTTGAATGTGCAAAATGCATTTTGTTGTCTCGAAATTTTGTTGTTTTAACAGTTGCTCAGACATGCTAAATAAGCTACAGTTCACACCGCTAAAACTATCAGTTAGCTTGACAAAACGTGTTTTATGCCAACCAAAAATCAAGTTGAATGTATTTAAAGATACATTTTGTTAAACCAACTGAATTTTGGATGGATGAGTGATTTTTTTTTCAGTGTATATATAATTGGAAAAAAAATTCAATCGGTAATCAGCATAATTATTGAATGATTCTATGGAACAGATTATAGTTGAAATAATTCGTATAAAAACGATATGGTTGAAAGTTGGCATCGTTGGAATGCAACGAAAATTCTTTTTAGTCTCTCATTATTGTCGAAAATCATATTCTGCAGATTTGTTGCAGATCGCTAAATAAGAATCCTCAAAAATGCTGGCATGATATTCGTAACTTAAATCTGCCAAAGGAAATTTGCGAAAGAGAAAAAAAAACATTTTCGTTGCATCGCAACGATGCAAACTTCAACGTTATAAAAAACGTGCATATATATATATATATATGCACGTTTATATATATATATATATATATATATATATATATATATATATATATATATATATATATATATATATATATATATATATAGGTATACACATACACGAGGAAGCGACATTTCAAACCCGTTATATCTGTGGGATGTTGGCCATCAGCACGTTTGGCTGTTTTGAGGGTGGTCTTTAAGGGGTTAGGCTACTGTGAGGAGCCGAAAATCAGGATTAAAAAAAATGAATTTGGAGAAATAAGTAAGATGATTAAAAAATCGTTTGGTTATTTATTTGTGTGTACATTTACAATGTCGTGTGCCAAATTTCATTTTAAAATATTAATAATTAGAGAAGTTACAATCAATCTCGTAAAGAACCTTTGAACGTGAAGGGCTTAACGGTGTACTTGGTTCTGGCCACCCGGTTGATCTGAAACAAAAAACGTTTTTTTTTTCTCAAAATAGATAATATTGACGACGACTTGACCGAGCTTTTCTTTGTTATCGTGTTTCAATCATAAAGAAAAACATGTTTGAATATTTCTTTCGATTTTTCGAAAAAAAAAATGATTTTGTTATTGTTAATAACTAATAAAAAATAATGTTAAGAAGAAACTCGTCGGTCAAGACTAAACTACTATTACACTGAATAAGTGTACCAAATTTCAAACCAATCCGTTCATCAGATATCGAAAAATCGTGTACACCGTTTTGAAAAACATAGTTTCGAGAAAAACGCGTTTAAAGTTTTCCTAGCAGTTATATCGTGGTAACCATAAGTTTACTTTCAATCTGCGCTTCCTGCACCATAGATCGGACCTTCCCCTTCAATTTGACCTGCCTCGAGCGACGAAATGGAGTCTTGAAATTTTCACAGTAGCCCAACGCCTTAAAATTGTTTAAAGCCACTCGTTGATTTTTATCGTATCGAAGTTTGCATCGAAATGCAACGACGATCTTTTTTTCGTATTGCCCAATTCTTTCTTAGCACATTTAGACCACGAAAGTCACTGAAACATTTTTGAAGATCTTAGGGCTCCACGACCCAAACATGCAAAATAAGACTTCAGATAGTAAAAAACCAGAAGAAATAGACAAATGAAGAAGAACTTTTCGTCGCATTCCAACGATGCAAACTTCAACACCATTCACTTTTAGGCTAGGACGGTTGTTGTAAAGGTCTTTGCATAAATATGCTCACATTCGTCTAAAGATGATGATAAAGACATTGTAATTGACGCGATGCTGAGTATGGGGACGATTGGCCACAATGCCACATTCAAACTCAATATATCCCATATACATATATATACAAACACACAAATATATATATATATATACGCAAACGACAAGACTTCGTAATAATGAAAGGCATACGTATTTAATCCATTTAGACCGTATACTCTCGCACAAATACTCATCCAATCACGTTCAGCTAACGCTACACGCAATAACTTGCGACCTATATATTCCGCTTTATTCGATATATACAAATATTCGATGTCGTTCGTCGTTCAGCACCAAAAAGCAAAAGGAAACAATTTAATCTCACTATTGCAAAAATAAATACTTCCTTTCTTTCGAACCGATATTCTCGTGATTTTTTTTTCACCTCCGCTCAACGGAGTATCGAAAAAAGGAATAACGGAAAAATGAAGAAAAAAAAAGATGCGAAGAAAATTCTCGTTGTGTAGAAACGAATATACGATATACTCGTTCCACGAGCTTCTATTCGAGCTTTTGACAATTGTTCACTGCTACGTATTGATATCGTTATCGGAGTATTATTATTGCAGCCGTTATTATTATTATTATTATTATTACTGTTACTTTTAATTTTATTGTTATTATAAGTCGTACATATATATATATATATATATATATATATATATATATATATATATATATATATATATATATCAGTATCACGCACAAAACGTGTCTCCTTGGTTTCTTTTTTTAACCAGTACAAAATTCTTGTGATACATTTTTCGATGCGGGATTCAGAAAAAGAATTGAGTGAGACAAAAAAAAGTGTACTCGCAAGCGTGTAAATAACGCGTCGTCGGAATGAAATACGTCAATCAGCTGAGTTACGCTTATTGTGTCGCCATACTCTGGGGGAACTTTAGTGTCGTGAGAACACTTAAAATTTTTTTATAAGCTCCCCATCCCCGTGTTTTATATGTACACACTCTTATGTATACATACGCACAAGTATATATATACATGTCCAATGTATGTACGTATTCATGTACGTAGGTATGTGTAAATAAGTACGTATGCATATAAACTAAAAAGTAAGTGAAAAAAGTGAGAACGTACCGTTAGGAATATATCTATATTTATCCTAGATATTAAGGGATTATAGTGCATTATACAAAACTCGTTGATTTGCCAATAAATATTGTGCTATTATGTATGTAAACGTCTTTATTTATTTTACGCTTCTTTTTTTTCGATGGCCCTGCGTGTGAAATCGTCGTGTGCAAGTGCGTGTGCGAGTGCGGGGCGTATGCAACGTGGCAAGCCTAGATCTCACACGTCATTGACATTTTCACAAGAATGTTCATTGTTATCTTTTTGTTGTGTTTTTCCCTTTCATTTGTGTGTTTTGCACGTCATGCCGAATGGATCGTGATTTGTTTTTTTTCTTCTTTCAAGGCGGGATATACATTTAGACGGGAAAACATTAAGCAATTTTGAGGGATTTTTTTTAAGTGAAAAATAATTATTCTACGTTTATCGAAGTGTAGGCATACTTTAATAGTATATTTAGGTATGCGAAACTTTTTTTTCTCGTTTATCATCAAAATCGGCGGGCATTCAACTTCCCATAGACTTTGATTTGCAAAAAAGCACTTTTTTCACTTAGAACATTGTAGTTTCCATTTGACAGTAATTAAAATGGAATCCACAAAAAAAATCAACATTTCACGGGAAATTTCTATAAAATTTCGATTAAAAAAGTAGTTTTTTTTTTCTAATTTTTCGAAAACAATTCTCGTCAAGTAGAAGGTAGCAATATTTGCACCAAGTTTCAACTCACTCGTCTCGATACTTTTTGAGTAATTTTGCACGCCAATTTTGAAAATGCAGTTTTGAGAAAAACACGCTTGAAGTTTACATAAAATTTTAATTAAATTGCACTAGGTACTTGTGGTAACTAATTACTTAGGTAATCTGTTACAAAGTAATTTAATTATCAATTACAGTAGTAATTGTAATTGTTAGTTGTTAAGGCGGGACATACCTTTAGACAGGAAAAAATAACCAATATTGAGGGATTTTTAAAACTAAGAAATAATTATTCTAAAATTATCAAACTTCAGGTATACTTTAATAGTAGATTTAAATATACAGAACAATTTTTTTCAATTAATTCATCATCAAAATGACTAAGCTGTGGTAGAGTGTTACAGCAAGGTCGCCGCGGGAGTTGCAAATCGGCGTGCAGTCTAGCTTCCCGTAGACTTTGATTTGCAAAAAAGTTCAAACATTTTTTCAGTTAGAACATGTATAGTTTCTATGTGACGGTAATTAAAAGGAAGAAAATGGCACGCATTTACAAAAAAAAATCAACATTTCACGCAACATTTTTGTAAAATGTGTATTAAAAAAGTATTTTTTTTGTCCATTTTTCAAAAATAATTCTCGTCAAGTAGAAGGTACCAATATTATCAAAATTTCTACCAAGTTTCAACTCAAACGGCTTAATAGTTTTTGAGTAATCCTGCACGCCAATTTCGATAGTGCAGTTTTGAGAAAAACGCGTTTGAAGTTCACGCCGGCTCCGAATCCGAGCGGCGAGGCACAGCGTTGCCGGGCTGTATCGTTTGAAGTTTTTCGAATTTCGCTTTGAAATTTTGGGAAAATATTCTACATATATAGTTCTATCGTTTAAAGAAGAAAAAAAGAAATCGTTTTTTTATCGTTGTAAATGTATATCCCGCCTTAATTTAATTACGTTTTGTCCATCTCTGCCCGCCCCTCCGAGCGGTTTTGAAGTGTTTTGAATTTCGCTTTGAAACTTTAGGAAAATATGCTACATACATAGTTCTATCGTTCAATCAAAAAAAAAGAATGAAATTGATTTTTTGATCGTTGTAAACGTATATCTCGCCTTAATGCTCTCGCATCATCTTCACTTCGTACACCATAGTTCATATTATTGCATCTACATTTCGTTGGGGCGATACGTTAGTGCCATAATTTTAGTAATAATGCCAATAATAGCAACGAAACGCACGAGACGAACGTCGACGTCGTGAATTCACGAAATTGTACCCCCTTGCGCTTAAGGGTGTGCGTCAGAAATACCATTTCAGGGTGGTTTGAGACACCCGCAGAGTGTTGCCCACGGCCACGCGTTTTCTGACCCACTGCCGTGTGGCACCTGACAAGGGCACGGGGAAACTGGGGAAAACCCTTGCCGACACGGGCGGCCATGTTTCCACTGAGTTTTCAGTTACGTTCACCATCGGAAACTCAGTGAAACTGCCGTTCCGCTCGATAATATGTATGCCGTGGTCTAGCAGTCACCCATCCGCGTATTGGCTTGAAACTTTGCTCGCTTTACCTTTCTTCACCCTTGGGAGCAACGAGCCAACGTTATCTGACACACACCCTCGGATTAGCGATTGAAAAGTAGAACACGCGTCCGTCACGAAAAAACATTTCGTTTAAGGAGGTTGGAGCGTTAGTCACAATCCAAGGTTAAATTTAACAAAAAATATATGTTATTGTTTAGACTATACTGAGTCTTTACGATTTTTTTGAACTTTTTTCACCACCAAACACCAGAGATAAAAAATAGTTTAATGTATGTAATTTAACGTGCGGTTAGATAGGCCAGACTTTCACACTAAAGGTTATGTAATTTTTTTTTGTTATTTAGCACCAAGATAAACCATTTCTAACAACGGATTAACGCAAACGGAACGTTTGTAAACATTGAGAAAAAAAAATCTTCATCTTGCCCATCGTAAACCATGGGCCAATAATCTCGTGACGTAAATATGAATAGGCGTAATTATAAATTATAAAATTTCATTGCGAATTGTATAAAACATTCGTTGTCGTAGTTTTTTCATAATAATCATCGATAATGTCATACTTTTTCACGTTGGTAGTAACACAAAAGTTTTTCTGCTTTACGTAATAATAATATTAAAATGCATAATTTTGCCCTTTAATTATATATTTAAAAAAATTAGCATATACGGTATAAATCTGTACCTCGTATGCATTTTTTTTGAGGTTCAGTGGGAAAAAAAATGAATAAATCGTCATTTGAATCAACTGAATCGCTCCAACCTCCTTAAGGGTGATAGTTGCTGGCTGAAAAAGAAAAACAAAGCAGGTGAGAAACAGATGCGGCTGATCAAGAATCGAACAAGGTAAGATGAAACAAATTGATGGTATCAGGGTTCCCTACTCGGAATATTTACCACTGTTATTACTATTCGCTGCTGGTTGACGGGTTTATTTAATAGGGTTTACTATTAGGGGGCGTACACAAATTACGTAATGCAAAATTTCAAAATTTTTACTCTCCCACTCCCCCACGTAACGGGACCGTAACGCTTGGCCAGACCCCCCCCCCCCCCCCTATACCGTTACGTAACGGGTGCTTTGTCGTCAATAATTATGATTTTTTTCATAGACATAACTAATTATGAAAGGATCAGGTTTATACTCATTTTATGAAGTATATATTCATCTAGTTTTATACCAACTTTTATGACAAAATCATGAAAATGAACCGAGATGTATGCCTTGATTTGACGACGAAAATAAAAATTTCTCTTCATTGTCCCATCGATATCTTCATGAAAGGTTATCTGTAAATTGAAAGTCAACAATCTATCCATATCTAGACAAATGTAGCTATCGTTATAGGCAGCCGTTTTTTTATTGTGGTTTTTTTTTACAAAATGCCGACAGTTTGGACATTTTTTTCCTATTTTCAAGGCCCTTTTTCTGCATTCAAGCAGTCTTTAAAAATAGTAATTATCAAATGTTAAAAACGCGGTTACGTACAACCTTAGTCACTGCGATTACAAAAATGTTTAAAAAAAAAAATTGAAAATCGGTTAATTAGTTTTTCAGTATTCGCTCGGACAAGGTCGAAAAAAACTAGTTTCGAGAAAAACGCGTTCAAAGATTTCGTTCCGTGTTTCTTGATATAAAGTTATGTTTTTTTCTAGAACATTGATACTCACATTGAAGTATCTAGTCGCGGGCGATATGACGGTTCTTCATCTTCATGATGGTTCACAAAATAATAAGAGCCTGTACTTTATCTATTGTAAATGATGCCACACCTGTAGGGTCTGAGGGCACTAACCGGTCGTCCTGTTCTCACTAAAGTGACTATAACTCCGTCAATTTTCGGACTTGTGAATAAAAATGTTGCCAACATATTTTTCAATACATGTACATTCAAGAATTATTTTTAAAAAATGCCTTCAAATTTTGCTTGGGGGCTGTGGGAAAGCTACTATGCAAGTTCTTGCACAGTGCCTTTCCCCCCTTAACTGACATTGCGAATAGAAAGCTGTGAGCTGTCCACGGCAAAATTGCACGCGAGGTTTAAATTGAAAACTTGGACATGCAGAAATGTTGCTATTTCTGGCAGTTTTAAAATCGTGACGTAACGCAAACCTTGACCCCCACCCTCCAATTGCGTTACGTAATTTGCGTGCAGCTCCTTATTTGCATAGTAATATTTAATAAAGCTTACTGTTATTATGATGTTGTGTTACTTACGAATTATTACTTACTATTTCACTATACTATATTATACTATGGTTTACTATTATTTAATTCTTTATTATTATTATTATTATTATTATTTTCTCAGCTCCAACGTATACCCTTGCGGATTTTTACCTATTACTATTACTTGACCAGCTGATTTCATATAGTTCACTATTATTTGCATAGCAATATTAACTATTTATTAGAGGTACAAGTAACTTTTAAAGGATTACAAGAGTTACTAGTATTAAATAGTATCGGACCATAACCTAACCACCTTTATGTTAAAGCGTCATCATTAGGCTTTAGTTTTCAGTACGTCTCATTTTGTCGAAGTATAAACAACATAGTTTTTTTTTTAACATCAAATATGTCGACTTTTGTGCCACCGAAACGCAATTTTCGGGAAGCTTTAGTTTTCTGCTTCCATTTGAAAACAAAAGCAGCTGAAAGTCATTGATTGCTATGTGGGGCTTATGGGGCCCATGCTCTATCAATTGAAGATTGAAGATGCCGAATTGGAGGCATTATTGAATGAAGAACCGAGTCAAACGCAATAAGAATTTGCAGAACTGTTGCGGGCGACTCAAAAAGCAATTTAACATTTTTGCACTATAAAGTCCTAATTTTCACAAAAAATCATTTAAAACTTACTTCTATCCCCAAAATATTAAGCCTTACTGTTTTTATTGCGTTCTGTTACTTACGAATTATCATTTATCATGGTTTACTATTATTATTATTCATTTTTGTATTACTATTCACTATTACTTGACCGTTTTATCTTATATAGTTTCCTATTATTTGCATAGCAATATTTACTGAGCCTTACTGTTATTAATATGTTCTGTTACAAATGATTATTTACTATGGTCTATTATTATTATTTTTCATTTTTGTAATACTATTCACTATTAATTGACCAGCTTATTTTATATAGTTTACTATTATTTGCATAGCAATACTAACTGAGCCTTACTGTTATTAATATGTTCTGTTACTTACGAATTATTATTTACCATGGTTTACTGTTATTATTTTTCATTTTTTAATTGCTATTATTATTTCCTGAGTTCCAACGTACACACTTGCAGGTTTTCACGTATTACCGTTCCCAATGAAACCCTTTGCTATCGCTCCCCATCCGCACTTCGCCAATCTAGCCTAACTTCCGCTGCACCTGCAGCCGTCGTATGTTACATTATACTGCATTTTCCGAGGGTACGGGGAAGCATATTTTGAAGATCAATTTTGAAAAATACCACGTAACAGCCAAAACTAGTAATCAAACATACCCTAAGTGTCAAAATTGGTAAATAAATCTTTCCTCAAAAAAAAAAAAAACGTGAATATCAGCAATTTTTTGCTCGCCTAAAGGTACCTCCCATCTTAATATCCGCAAACAAACCGTTTGTGCTCAAAATTCTCATTTTTTCCGAGTATTATTAATGAACGAAGTACAGAAACCGCTTAAGTTCTTACACGACATTACCAACACTATAATCACGGTTTGCTCAGTTTAAAAAAATTTAAATCGAAGTGTTATTTTAGCCCCTACAGTTCTTATCTAGTATAGGGTGTTTCAAAATTACCTGACATTTTTATTTATCAATAAAACGTATTATTTATGTGAAAAGTACGAATATTTGTATGTTAACCGTTGTTTGGCACAATTCAGTGGAGAAACGTACTCGGCACACGCGTTGTTTGCATCCCAGCGATAAAAACCATTATTATAAATAAATTATTTAATATTTTCACTTGAATATTTTTTTGGGACTTCTTGAAAGCTTTTTCAAAGCAGTGTCGGTTATATATCCGAAAAATTGATTTGAGCATGTTAAAAGAATGAAAATTGCGAAAAAAAATGAAAATTAAATCGCGATTGTCGTGGGGTGCAAACCCCCCAAGTGTGCCGGATAAGGGTTAATATAAGGTACAAACATGGAGGTTCTGCGTGGAACATAGAATCCGATAAATGGCTGCCTCGTCCCTGAAAGTTTGCAAACGTTCACTCTTTTAACGCTTTTAATTGCGGACTAATTTAATTGATGGTGCGTCCAATTGCTTTCTTGAGCTCCGGAATGGTCTGTGGATCATTGGCATACACTTTTCCTTCGTCTGCAATAACTGCATTGTTTCTCCCGCAGTGTGGCGGGTTGCGTCATTTATGCCATTTATCGGATATTGTGTTCCACACATAACCTCCATGTTTGTACCTTGTATTAAAATAAAAGTATTCGTACTTTTCAAATAAATAATACGTTTTATTAATCAATCAAAATGTCAGGTCATTTTGAGACACCCTTTATTTACGAGGTTCCATGTGTGTGGCAAATGGGTAAAGGTTCAACTTGACCATTAAACATCTCCGAAAATATGTTGTGGAGGGAATTAATTTTTTGACAGTTAATGTATCCTAAATTAATCTCTCGGTGATATAAATTTCAATCGTCTACAAGCAATTCGATTTTGGTATCGAAACTCCTTAGGGCGTTACCCCCACTTGTAGCGCAAAAAAGGCCTTTTTCATGAATTTTTTTAAAGAAAACTACAAAACTTTTTTAATCGATCAATATACCATCTTAAAGAACACATCTTGAAGAACTTTCAGTAATGTCTTTATTGAAAAATATTACATTGTTTAGTGGCAAATGGCCGTCAATGAAATAATGTTTTTATATACACGGTTTGCGGTGACCAACATTGCGGCGAAGTGGATCATCTGAAAAAAATGTGGTTGGATTAATCAAATATAAGTATAAACTAGTCTTTAATCGAAGGATTTTAAAAAATATTCATTTTTCACAAAATGGCGGACAGTCAAAGTTAATGGTTCGATTTTAACGAAAAAAAACGGCCGTTTTTTGGCTATAAAACGGCCATTATTTTCGAAAAAAAATCGAACGATTAAAGACTACATTTTTATGTATTAAATAAGCCTGCAAAATTTCAAGAAGATCCGTTCATTAGTGTTCGAGAAATCTTGGTCACCGACTTCAGAAATGCCATTTTGAGAAAAACGCGTTTAAAGTTTCAATTTCACAATGGATTCTTCTCTTTCAACGCTCATATCTCAGTCAATTTTGTTCGGATCGACTTGAAATTTTCAGGACATATTCTCAGATACTCATACTTCAAAAAAATGCAATAAAAAAATCGATTTTTTCAAAATGGCAAGTGGGGTTAACCCCTTAAATCAAAGTACCGCCGGAGTCGAATCCCACAGTTTGGCTTACCATAATCACGTTTTATTATTATTCGCGTTGTATCATTTCCTATAATGTCCTTTCGTTACTATTCACCATATTCGCACATAATTATTTACCGTAATTTATTATTTTATTACTTTTACGTGCATAAGATTTTTTCAAAATTTTCATCGTATGAAAAAAATTCCCCCGTCTTTTTAAATCCTCGAAAAGAGACGCCGAAATAACGAATTCGCCGAGTAACGTGCATCAGTGAGCATACTGATCGCAATTATATGAAGCGTAAGTGTCCAACCAATCGGAGCCATTAACTACAGATGAGGAACGATGACGTACGAAAAAAAAGAGGCCCCCTTTTATCGACACGATTGCTAACAAGTGTTGAACAATTAAATGCGCAATTTTAATTGCTAACGAGATTTTAACGTCCGAATATCAGCCACCTCGGCAATCAATCCAATTAGGTGATCAACAATCGAAAAGGGAACGAGTGAAGAAAAAAAATACATCCACAACGAATCAGCTGAATCGATTGATTTTTTTTTTCACGTCGACGCGAAATGACGAAACGTAGATACGCTGACAAATACAAATAATCGTTGCTCAACGATGAGCCTCGCAATGGACTTTCCTCGTGAACGAGAAAAATATGCACGTACCGCACACCGTCGTATAGATGTTCCTCGGAAGATTCGTAAGTGGAGCAAGGTGAGGGCGCTTCGAACGATGACACGTACTGCCTTAAGCCTTCCATTGTTTCCTCTGTTGGGACTATAGAAATTGTGAAAACCGAAGCTCCGCGACGATATATCCATTCACGTACACATCCGATTGTGAGTACACGTAATTAGAATTATTCGAGGAATTACGAGCGAAAACTTGAGAGACTGCCGGAATTACTCTCGTTATTGTTGTTATTATAGAGAACAGATTCGAGCGGCCAAATTGTGAAAGATCGTTTGGGTAGGCAGACCCAATTTTGATCCCGAATAACATTTGAGGGTTGAGGAAGTATTCTAGTCTAGAGGCCTAAATTTCGAGCGTTTTTTTTTCGGGCTGGATGAAAGAAAAAGAAAAAAAAAAACATTTTTACTATTTATTTTTTTCGCAGTTTTTTTATTCATGTTTCGAAAAGTAACAAAAAGTTTGGTAAATATTTACAAGTGAGCCTCCAGCGCTAATCGGTTCTAACAATTTTTTTACCTGTTCGGGGCTATTCTGCAATATGAAAATATGTTTTTTGTGATGGGAGAGGGGTATTTTATGGAAAAAAATCCGGAAAATATTCGATTTTTGAAATACGTTTTCTGTATGCTTACTCTAATTTAACTTGTGCCCAAACAAACCCAAACAAACCCAAACCCATGTAATTTGGCCCACTTGATGTCACCAAACCCGTTTCCTCCAAACCTTTAAAAAAGTAAAAAAAAACGTTCGGGGGTTGAAATAAGGGTTGAAATTGTCTTCCCCCGACTTAAATATTATAAATAAAGTGCCCTGAAATACATCGACTTGGTAGAAAATGTCTAAACCCTTTTTCTAGCTGGAGCCCCACTTTTAAATATTTACCAAAAGTTTTCGTCGCAAAAATTGTCAATTGAAAAAAAAGAGTTGAGGCGGTTGACATGATTTCAAAGCTACCATTAATTTGAAACAAAAATAAAACGAATTATCTTGATCAATGAGAATGTCAGTTGTGCAAAAAAAAATTGAAAATGAAACAAATGCTATTTTTACTATCCATTTTTTAGTCTTTTTATTGATGCTTTAAGAACTTACAAAAAGTATTGGTGCAAAAAATTAAAATTGCAAAAAAGGTTGAGACGGTTGACATGATTCTAAAGCTCCCATTTATCTGAAAGAGAACTAAAACCAATTTTGTTGATCAATAAGAGTGTCGTGGCAGGTACCAAAGGGAAAACAAATTTAATGGCAGTTGTCTGAAAAAGAAAGTTTACTTTACGCCCTATTTTTTCAGTTTTTTTAGTAATAATGGTAATTTCGCAATGCCCGAGGTAGGGACCATAGAAGAATATATAGTAAAGGTCCATACTCAATTTGAAGTAAATTGGTTGGATAGAACTCGAGATTTTATGTTGAGGGGTTATGTACAGTCAGGAGGCCCAAAAAGATCGATTTTTGAAGAAATTTTCTCGAGTAGACCTTTGAATCTATTAACGTAAAAATATGTACGCATATTATGGTGACTTTTAACTGTATTTTAAGATTTTTTATTTGTTAAAATAATTATTTTGGTAGCTGTTATAGCTGATCTCCGAGAACACCTCTAAAAAAAGGCGTCTTGCGGTGAGCACGATATCTTTTGACTGGATCATCTGAAATGAAAAAACCAAAAATATTTCGTTAATATAATGGATTATCTTGTAATTGATAGAAGGAATAAGCAAAATAATTATTTTTGACAAAATGGCGGCTTCTAAAAAAAATCGATTTTTTGACAAAAATGTAGGCCTTAAATTGTTTATAAAATGGGAAATATTTATCGGTGAGAAAAAACCTTCGATCAATTACTAAAAAATATACTTGAAAAGAGTGTGTTAAAATTTGAGACTGATCGGTTCAGCCGTTTCCGAGAAATCTTGCTCACCAACTTTAAAAACATAGTTTTGAGAAAAACCCGTTTAAAGTTTCAAAAGCATTTTCGAACGCTCTGACACGTCGTTACAAATTTGCGTGTAACTTCGAGAATATTTTAAATTTATATACATTACGAAAATAAAATTGGACAAATATCGATTTTTCGAACATTTTAACTGTACCCTTAACAAGGTTGAAAAAAGTAATTTCGAGAAAAACGCGTTTGAAGGATTGAGTACAATTTTAGACAACCGCAACTGAGTATCTAAGTATTATAATGACATGTCATCCTTTATAATAATTGGCCATTCCTGCCTCGTAAAATGTGCCTTCTACGATTTTGAACTGATGATTTTCTGACGCTCGTTCTTCCCTGTGCGGGTTCCAGCTTCCCTAAAAGTTTCTGAAGTTCTTAGCTCCGACCGGCCGATCCAATCCTGGTCTTATTCGTTGGCATAGATATTGGCAATTTCGAAATTTCTTTTTGACCACACATTCTTAAGAGACCATACTTTTAAAAAATGCCAAAAAAATCGATATTTCCCAATTTCCATATTAGAATATTCCCTTAAGAATCCATTTTCACAACCGTTTGCAGGAGAAACAATGATTTATTCAAAGCACTTTGGAATTTCACCAAAAATCTCAAAAAACCACAGCAGAGATGACACGAGTGTGGATTTGCAATCATGCCAATATGCAGATAGTACCCAATAATCGCTTAAATATAACTTCATTTAACGAAAAACCTAAATATTTTTTTTTAATCAAATAAAACCCAAACAGAATTTGTGAATGTTTCACTTCTTACTCGAATACAGAAACAAGAACACAAAATAAACGAAACGAGAGAATTCTGAAAGAAACGATTTTTAAAAAAATCGCGAATCAATGGAAAAAAAAGAAAATTATTTTTTTGTCGAATAATTTTCCGTTTGGACGATTTCTTGCCATTTTTGGGTATTTTTTCAATCGTAAATAAACCTTCGTAGTTATGTCGATAGGACGGTTTTTTTCGAACTTTTTTCAAACGGCAGTGCCGAATTCCTCAAAATGATTATTTCTCACCGGAAACGAATGTACGATAAAAATCTCGAGTCGCAATCGCATTTCCACAATATGTAGAGCCTTCGAGTTGTGCAAATGTTGGAGAAGCGTTTCGTTGCGGAAGGCGTGTATACGCGTATATAAGTTTATCGGGACGGGGTCCGAGAAGAAAGCGACACAAGTAAGAGGCTATTTGCTGATAAGATAATTCCTGTCCAAGGCACACGTACGTATCCTCTTTCCGTCTTAGATAGTACGCGACGCGATTGTCTCGTGGCACGACGAGTGCGGTCAAAGTGACAAGAGTTGGGAAGAGAGTGCAGCCGCTCGCTGTCGCCTTTCCGTCGCATTCGGAGATCCCGAAAAACTGACGTTTCGCATTAATCGCCTTATCGTATGTGCGGCCTTTATCGTTGAACTGCGGATAGTGCTTGGTGATAAGTGGTGATAACAAAAAAAAACAAAAAATAAAAAATAAACTGTTGCATTTGCGCTGGAATCGTCTTATCAGTGATCGAGGTAAATTTCACGAGTCTTGCAATGCGCCGACGAGCTCTGCAAATGCGGAAACGCGTGCGCCTGCATCTCCGACGCTGTTCGAAAGAAATCACACGTCAAATATTGATGTTTATGAAATGATGTTCTACAAACAAAATTTTAATTTGCAAGCTTTTCATTACCGATCAAGTTTTCTTCAAACATTACGATTACGTGGTACGACTTGAGTGCTGAAAATTTACATGGTTTTTTCATAATCTTTTATTTAATGTACTAAAAAGTAGAAAATAATTTTTTTCTATCAAGTCACCTATATGTGACTATAAATAAAATCTTGGGGCACTCAACTTTTTGAGTGTTTAATACATTTTATCAATTCAGTTTCAATAACCGTATTTAATTTGGCACTATAGTAATTAGAGAAATTATCACACGTTTGTACTCCGTTTTAGGATTCTCATTTAAGAAATCGAAGGTTGTTTTACAGTAAATTAAATACAGTTGATATGTTAACGGATTTATGTAAATTAAAGATTATATGTCTAAATTTTGACCTGGTAAAAAAAAATATTTTCTACTTTTTAGTATATTAAATAAAAGCTTGTTAAAAAATGTGTTTTTTTACATATCCATTATTTTCTACTTATTAGTATTTAATTGATTTTACTACACCACTGACATTTTTGCAAAGAGGGATTAATCCTTCCAAAAGAACCGGTGTTATTGTTGGTTGGTTGTCAGGAGAAATCCTGGAGAACTGTGATAGGCATCTATCATAAATGTTGGCTCATGTTGCGCTCGTCAACAAATTTTAAGAAAAAAAAACGTCGGTAAATACTAGACTACTGAACAAGCGTAGCAAATTCCAAGTCAAGCCATTCATTGGATGTCGAGAAATCCTGTACGCCATTTTGAAAAACAGTTTGGAAAAAAACGCGTTTAATGTTTCACTCGCAGTTCTATCGTCGTAATCATAAGTTTACCTTCGATCTACAATTTTTGCACCATATATTGGCCCTTCCTATTCAATTTGACTTGCCTCAAGGGACTATCGATTATTTAAAATTTTCACAGTAGTCTAACCCCTTAATAAACGAATTTCCATCCACTCGCGTTTGCTCCTTGATGGAATCAAGGAAGCGCAAAAGCAGCGTGAGCGACTCGGTAAGAATCGCCTGGCTCGATTAGTTCATGTGACTTCTCGCCGCAAAGTACTGGTCGCTCGTTAGCTTTTGTCAGAAAGCACGGAGTCGTAGAACGATTTGCGAGAAACAAGCCAACTGTGTGTGTGTGTGTGTGTGTGTGTGTGTGTGTGTGTGTGTGTGTGTGTGTGTGTGTGTGTGTGTGTGTGTGTGTGTGTGTGTGTGTGTGTGTGTGTGTGTGTGTGTGTGTGTGTGTGTGTGTGTGTGTGTGTGTGTATGTATGTATGTGTATATATATATATATATATATATATATATAGCTATATACACAGGGTGTCCCAGAACTCAACGTCAAGCCGAAACGGGGAGACAGGATTGATTGTAACCATCATGAGAAAAATCAGAAAAAAAATCTGGGCATTTAAGAAAAACCTAGAAATTTGGTCAAACTGTAACCATTTTTCGGTTATTGTGGTTAATTTTTATTATTTTTGTTCATTTAAACTCTGGAACCGTAACCCTAAATAACATTTCTAGAATCACAGTAAAAAATAATGACACAATTGCCCCAAGTTTCCTAGAATTAAGACTGTTTTTTGTTAAACTATGAATTTAAAATTTTCGAAATAGATTTTTTTTCTGATTTTTCTCATGATGGTTACAATCAATCCTGTCACCCCGTTTCGGCTTGACGTTGAGTTCTGTGACACCCTGTATGTATATATATATATATATATATATATATATATATATATATATATATATATATATATATATATATATATATATATATATATATATATATATATATATATATATACACACACACATACATACATATGTGTGTGTGTGTGTGTGTGGGTGGATGTGTGCACCACTTCGTCGCCTCAGCCTCTTTCTGCCACTCGACTAATGACTCGGTCGATATCGCGTGCCCGCAAGATTCACGCACTAATTACTCGTGCTCGCGGTGTAATTACAAAATAACGCGAATTGTCAATTCGGCTTCGTCGAGCATGAGCCGAGGATATACAGGGTGATAGGAAGGTCGATGCAAAGGCTTAAGGGCTGATGCAAAGCCTTAAGGGCTGATAGGTCACCTCGTTAGGGACATATCTAACCTAGGTTACCTTAGTCCAAAGTCCAAGGATTTCGAGTCATCGTAAGTATGATTTTTCTAAAGTTTCCCAAAATTAGGTACTAACTCGTTCATAATGTTCAAACAGACAATAATTGGTAACTGAAAACTTATTTGCGTCTCAGCGTAAGGGGCGAGATGCAGTCAGAGGCGTGAAAAAACGAGAATTTTCAATAATTTTTTAAAATAGTAATTAAGTTTGTTTTACAAAAGTGGTTACACAGACTTTTTATGTTATATTTTAACTTGACTTGTACACATTTTCGGAGAAAAATATTGATCATTTATAAAAATATCGCCATCTTTGTCGGACCCCCTTCGGCATGTAGTGCTTTGCGGTGACCATCATAAAATGTTACTGGATCATCTGAAATCAAAAAACAAAAAAAAATCATTGGTTTAATAATAAATCTCATCCTTAATCGAAGCTTTTTTTTAATTAACAAAATGGCGGCTTCCGACAGATAACTTTCGATTTTCGACCAAAAAATCGCTCGTTTATTGTTATAAAAAAATAGAAATTTTCAACAAAAATGAAAATCCTTCGATTAACTAGTTTTTAATGCTATCAATAAGTACACCAATTTTCGTCAAAATCCATGGAGTGGTTTTTGAATTATATTGGTTACCGACTTGAAAAACATAGTTTCGAGAAAAACGCGTTTAAAGTTTTTCGATGTGGATACGGTATTATATGTTTGTAAAATGTTGAGCTGGATGGATGAAGCTAGATTTTTTTAATGTATCTTGATCCGGTGAATCCGAATATCACAATTTTTGCCGAAAAGTCGAGCATTCAATTGCTTATAGCCAATCGTTAAAACAATTTTACAAAAAATTAAAGTTTTCGCGATGAATTATTGAAAAAAAATATATATATTTTGGGCAATTTTAGAACGAAAGTATTTTTTATACAATTTTTCTAAAGCTCATAGTTTTTGAGTAATAAATGTTTGAAAATTTCTGAAAGAGTTTTCCAATTTTACACTTGATTTATGTATAGAAATACTAATTAAAAAATTACTTACATCGAATCATCAATTCCTGGCCCATACAATAGGGATTCTGCCGAAGGACTTGGTATTTTCAAAGAATATTTTCGGAAAATCATACTCCAAGAATATGTAAAAGAAAATCGATTTTTTGAAACTTCTGACTGCATCTCACTCCTTAATGTGTATTCAATCGACAAACACTGATACAATTCTCTGTATCCACACAACCAACTAAATAGGACGTGCTGAATAATAAAAAAAACTTGTCAATAAATAACAATACCTCTTATGTTAATGCTATTTAAAAAATAGCATTAACTATTTTTAAAAAAAGCATTAACATAAGAGGTGGACGAGTTAGTACGTAATTATGGGAAATTTTCCAAAAATCATACTTACCATGATAACTCTAAATCCTTCGACTTTGGACTAGGGTAACATAGGTTAGATATGTTCCTAACGAGGTGACCTATCTCCCCCTTAAGGTTTTGCACCGACCTTCTTAGCACCCTGTATACGTCCCATAACGATGTATCTGCAGGGCTCTTCGAGATGTCTCGAACTCACTGGCCCTCGAGAAAAATCGTCAATTGTCGTGACATACGTGCACAAAAAACGCACCATTGCAGTATCTTTCTTTTTCGCCCTATCGTCTTATCGCATCTAATTGGGCGCAATCGACCACGGAGTGTTCATTACTTAATAATCGTCGTATGATCGTTCGTCTCCAATGGGGCCTGAAAAATTATTGTTCGAACAGTGTAGACTATTGGTGTACGAGGGAAAGTCGAAAAATCAAATAGCACTTTCTATGAAATTATAACTGAAACAGTAAAATTGTTTTTCAAACATTAAATATCGATAACAATAATAAAGGAAAAAATACCTGACTAGTGTATTGGAAAAAGTAGTGCAATGAAATTTAATAAAATAAAATACATATTTAATAAACACACTATTTCTGTAAAGAAAAAAACATTTTTAATTTTGTCAGAAAAAACATGACTAGTGTATTACAAAAAGCAGTGTCAATATTAAATTTAATTAATCTTAATTAACATTTTATAATTACACGACTTTTGTCATGTTTTACCCTAGTCATGTTTTTATTTATTTTATTTTTTTATCTTCTTTTAATACTAAAAAAACAATCTTACTTGCTTATTTATAATTTTACGGGGGCAGTTCTATTCGATTTCTCGACTACCCCTCGTTCACCAATAGCCCGACACTATTAATTATAATTATAGTACTGTAATTATTAAACGTTAATAAAATTTAGCTTAATTTAATAATTGCAACAGTGTAATTATTAAAAATTATTATATATTTATTATAGATTCTGTCATTATTGTCCACACAGTAGAAATAAAATTGCTTTCCAGAGGACTTTCACAACTGGAAAAAAATTCATCAGATAATCGGGCCTAAATAATTATGGAACATAATTCGAGAAATGTAGAAAATAAACAAAGCCACCAAACTCCAGCATTCAAGTTGTGATATCTTTGAGAAAATTGTGAAGCTGTGAGTATTAAAAAATGAGGCTTTACGAATACCGTAAAATGCCCCAATAATGCGGTGCAATAAATACCGCAATATTCGGGGTAACACCACTCTAGCGGCAGAAAATAAGGCCTAACTTTGACAATTTATTATGGGAGCATGAAAAAAGGAATAGGATTTCTTTTGAGAGGGTTTATTTAACACATATTAAACTACAAAGAAAACATGTTATTATAATTTTCATACAAAATGGCGGCGAAAGAGCCCATCTTGAAAAACGTGTTTTTTTTACAAATAGCTTCACGGGAGAACGGTTTTCTCGTAAAGTATAAGACCTGGAACAAAAACAAAAAAAAATATAATCTATATATTATTAGCTATGGAACTACATAGGGATTTTTTAAAATCAAATTTTGGGAAAAATGGCGCACTTTGAAAGAAATAAATCGATTTTTTGCCCAAAAAATAAGCAGTAAATTATTTATAAAAAAAGAAGTTTACATTCAACCAAAAAACGGCTACGTACTCCCATGGAGAATGTAATTGTGAAGCTACCATAAAAATTTCTAATCGATCCATGCAAAGGTGTTCGAGTAATCCGTCTTCCCAGTTTGAAAAGTGGTTTCGAGAAAAACGCGTTCAAAGTTGTACGTGGCGCCTGAAAGAAGTCTGAGACGTTGCGGCAAAATCGATAATTGAACCTTTTGAAAGAAAACATTTCGCTACAGGACCAATTGCATATTGTTATTATGACCCCGAAGTATTTTTTAAGCAACAAAAAGTAATGATTTTTGAAAAAATCCTAGAGTGGTGTTATCCCTTAAGGGGTTAGACCACAGTAGCGGGTATAAAATCATGTGCGAATTTAACATTTTTTTCGTATGAAAAAGTGATTCACTCATAAAATTAATTACACATCTATTTAGTATAAATATTAAGCTGTTAGAATTTTTTTCGATGTACAAAATGGCCGACTACTAATATTTTCTTTTGTTATCTATGAAGTACGTACGCAATTTAAAAAATATTGTTTTATTTAAAAGTTGTAGGTATTTGAATGAATTTTCGGTGAAAAATTTCGTATAAAACTGCTAATAAAATGAAAAGTTTTCGATTAATCAGAAATTCCGTACGTACTTCTCTGCGAAATGCAATTAGGAACATAACTTATGAATTTGAAGTAAATCGAGTGAAAATTGTTGAAGTTATTTGTGACGCCAATTGGAAAAAAGCTGTTTCGAGAAAAACGCGTTTAAAGTTTTAGGTACTCTATGGTCGTGCCAGAGGTGTGCTTACGTTATACGTTCAAAGTCGATGAAAAAAAAAATGGTCTTGCTATAAATCCAATAGCAACTTATTCTTATGATGATAAAGCACCGTTTGAGCGAAAAAAATCGGTTTTTTGAAAATTCTACTGTGGCCTTACCCCTCAATAGTGAGCCTCGATACCTCAGCATTCAATATCTCCACGAACCGAAAATAAATTCAGCATACACGCACGAATAACCCGACAAAGTGCGAGACGTTTCAGGGACCGAAAGGTTCAAAGGATTCGAGGCTGGAATTAGATTAATTGAACGCTAATTGATATCGCCGCGGGAGAAAGAAGGGCCCGGGAAAACGTCGCGAGCTCTGAGGCGAAACTGCTTGAGGCGTTGACGTGTCCAAGTGGCGGTCGCAGCACTCTCTCCTTCTCTCCTCGTTTATCCCGCCTGCTGCACCAAGCTATCATTATTACTCCCGTCTGACGACGTCTCGCTGCATAGGACATTACCGACGGAAAACTCACTTTCAATCATCCTATTCTTCCCCCAACGTTATATTGTTCGTATTTAACGAGCATAACGGTCCTTACCGATTCGTGCTTTTCGGCAAGAGAAACTCGCTGTATCGGTGGAGCGTGAAATCACCGTTCGTCCAGCAATCCTTATCGCTATTTTCTTCAAGATAGGTCCGAGCGGTTGGCCGACGAGCTGTGGAGAATACTGATCCATTTTAGACGCAGATACGTCTGGTATGAGTTCTGTTTTGTAATTTTGAATAAGTTGATCCAGTTCGCGAAAAACAGTGATAATTTACGTGATTTGGTTGGTTGTGGAAAAGCGTGAATCAAGGCGTCTGGCCACCTTGGCCGATCGAAAAATAGGTATATTAAAAAAAATAATAAACTCGAAAGTATGGGCCGGAATATTTTTATTTTTTTTTACACATCGTCAGAAAGGGCTTTAAGAATAACGTTAATAAATTTCGTTATTAAATATTAAAAAATATTAAAAATTATTTAATATTAATTAAATTAATATTTTAAATAAATGTATATTTTAAATATATAATAATATTTAAATATTAATTAAATTAAGTTAATATCAATTAAATTAAGTTAATATCAATTAAATTAATATTAATAATTAAATTAATATTAAGTTATTAAATATTAAAAAATATTAAAAAATGGCGCCGTTATGCATATTGCCGTGGAGGCCCTCCGCACGATACGCGCGGTCGTTGTCCCAGCTGTTACCCGGTCATGTCACATCTGAAAAAAAATCAGCTCATTCGTGAGTAGTGTCGCTACAATGTAGCGTAGCGGTTTTTTTTTCGACGACTAAAAAAATTATGGTGCGCCATAATTTCGGTGAAAAGTACAAATTTTTTTCTTCGGCTCACCATAATTCTTTTTAATGGTTGAAAAAAAATCGCTACGCTACATTGTAACGACACTACTCACGAATGAGCTGATTTTTTTTTTCAGGTGTGACATGACCGGGTAACAGCTGGGACAACGACCGTGCGGAATGTGCATCGCGGCGCCATTTTTTAATATTTTGAACGGAAATTTATTAACGTTATTCTTAAAGCCCTTTCGGACGTTGTGTAAAAAAATAAAAATATTCCGGCCGATACGTTCGAGTTTATAATTTTTTTTTAATATACCCATTTTTCGATCGGCCAAGGTGGCCAGACCCCTTAAGGCGGGACATTTTTTTTAACGATATAACTATATATAAAGAATATTTTCCCAACCTTCCAAAGCGAAATACGAAAAACTTCAAAGAAGTTGGAGCGTGCAGGATTACTCAAAAAGTATGAAGTCGAGTGAGTTGAAATTTGCTAGAAATATTTCTATCTTCTACTTGACGAGAATTGTTTACGAAAAATACGAAAAAAAAAACTAATTTTTTTAATCCACATTTTATCTAACGACGCTCCGAGCGTTTCGACGTGCGCCAACATAACAGCCTATAAATCTGTCAATTTGGATCCGACCGACTTGCAATTTTCGGGGAACATTTATCAAATGATATACTGTCAAAATATGTTGGTTTTGAAAAAAGTGATTTTTCGACTTGTGCAACCAGGCATAACCCCTGAAGCCGGATTGATGATAAATTGATAATAAAATAAACGCCCATTGGTCATAAAATTCCAGCTCAGTTCGCGACTATTTGTAAAAAAAACTGCGTTGAATTTTTTATATTTAAATTTTTTGCTCGAAAAGGAGATCCGGTTGAATTCCGGAAATTCCGAGGTTTTATTAGACGACCAGAAAAATCGGTATCCTTGAACACGTATCGGCGAATCATTCGACCCTCCTTGACGCTTTCATTGTACTCTGGATCTTGTCGAGCCTCTATCGATTTTATCGCTATCGGATATTCATCGCGTGTTTGAGCTGATGACCGATCTTATCGGGGCTTTCACTTTATTTTATCGCGTGCTAAAGAAAAAAAAGAAGCCAGTGCAGCTTGAAATATATTCGTGACAACGTTCCTCCCGGAAATTCCTCGAAAAAAAACTGCCACGCCAAAAAAAAAAAACAATTGACTTCTATGTCAAAATAACTCGTACTATTATTCTTCTTATCAAGTCAAAAATAAATGAACACGAACTCATTTTGACGCCAATTTGCAAATGTTCTAACTCTAACAAATTCCAATCTTTATTCCTGTCAACGAAAAAATAAGGCAAGAACTTATTTTTCATATTTAACTTAATTTTAACTTAAAAAATTAACAAATTAAAAAATTTGTGTTAAAAATGGAAAATAAGTTCTTGCCTTGTTTTTTCGTTGACAGGAAGAAAAATTGGAAGAATTTGTTCGGGATAGAACATTTTAGAACATTTTCGGTTTAGAACATTTCAGAACATTTTCGGGTTAGACCATTTTTGAACATTCTCGTGTTAGAACATTTTAGAACATTTTCGGGTCAGAACATTTTCGGGTTAGAACATTTTAGAACATTTTAGAACATTTTAGAACATTTTAAAACATTTTAGAACATTTTTGTCACGATCGGAAAAGAGATGAAGGGAAACAAAAAATTTGCCAGGAACAATCAACACGCACCACGTCAAAATGATACATCACCCGGCTCGAACCCACAATCACACTTTGATTTTCGGTGTACTCATTAAACAAAATATTTACCTAAAATCAAAAGCCGGCCCGACCGTTGCCGCCTCTTTTTGGCGATCGTTTAATATCGTTTCGTGTGTTTGCTCGCGCGAGCGCCCGCGCATGCCGGGTAACGTCGCGTCGGCATGACATCACGGTGGAATGCGTGAACTGTGGGACGTGACTCACGCGACAGGCCTTTTTTTTCTCTTTCCTTTTTCCCGCCGCACAACGACTGTCTTCGGACGTGCGTTCTTTTGGAGTATGAGATGACGGGGAAAAAAACACGTGTCAAGAAGCGTGCGTTCTCACGTAAACAAAGTGACGTAACGCGTGAAAATTGGTTAAATTACGAGCAAACAGTGCAGAGCTTTGTTTCCATGCATTACGTGCAATAAAAACGAAACGAAAATAATGTCTCGTCGGAATGAAAGGAACTTTTTGAAATCGTAATGATGAACATCGATCTCCAAAGAAATATCATATACAGCATTATTTATATTGGGCAATTTCAACACTGATGTGCACAGAAATTTAAAACGCCAAGTATCGAGCGTTTTAAATGAATGATGTTCAGTTTGTATGGGTTTGCCTGGGCTTTGAATGAAAATTAAAGAAAAATTATGTCTTATCGGAAAGAGATGAAATTTTTTAAATCCAAGTTATGGATATTGATCTCCAAAGAAGTGTGATACATCTGATTTAATTTCGGTAATGTATACATATATATTTAACACCCTGATCTGCAAAGAAATAAAAAAAAACGCAAAGTATGACGTATTTTAAATTCATGATTGGATTTGTATGAAAGGAATGAGAAGAACTTTTCTAAATCGAAATTATGGACATCGATCTCCAACAAAATGTCATACATCTTTAAGTTCGTTAATATACATATATTTTTATTAACACTCTGATGTACAAAGAAATTTCCAACGCCAAGCATCAAATATATTAAATTAATTATTTATAGGCTTGTACGGGTTTGTTTGGGTTTGGAATTAAAAAAAATATCTTATCGGCATGAAAGGATCTATGTTAAATCAAAATTATGGACACCGATCTCCAACGAAGTACCATATTATTATGCGAATTCCGTAAATATATATATATATATATATATTAACAATTCGATATGCAAAAGATATTTAAAACGCCAAGTTTTGGGTATATTAAATCGAAAATGCTTTGTATGCAGTACCGGTCAAATGTTATCTAACACTTTGGGTAATAACAACATTTTCGATCACGTTGGATAGTTGCATAATTATATTAGAATGATATAATCCATTTTATTTCTCACTTTACAAACATATTACATAGGTCTATAAAATGAATTACATTAATCTAATATAATTTTGCAATTATTCAAAGTGATCGAAACCTTTTGATCAGTACTGCATATATGTATATGTATATATATAAAAATGATTTCAATGTACTTAAAACTGGACGTTTTTAATGTCCTTGGACATCGAAGTGTGAGAAAATATATCGTGGTAGATATAAATGTTAGAAGTGATACATTTATATTTAACACGTTATGTTATTTAAATTTTTACACACATGGTGTCCTGTTATCAATGGATAATCCTGCAACTGTCGATAGGTCAGATCATGTCCTACTATATGCTGGAATTTCAGTTTAGTAAAAGTCCCACGGTCATCGGGATAAAAATCATTTGCTTTGGTTTTTCGCCTGCCATATCTATAAATGACAACCTTTTATACCCAGTTGAAAAAAAACTCTTGGTTATTTGTTTTACCTAGAAAAGTCTTCTTATTAACCTTAAATGTTAAGGAAACTTTATAAAAAAAAGATCTTATGCAGAATTTTCATACAAACCAATTCGAACATCTGACTTTGATAGCCTGCGGTGTAAAAAAAATGTACTACGCATATCGTGCCAATTAATTAAAAAAGTTGCTTAGTTATTGTCGATTCATATCATTTGTAGAAATGGCATGCGAAAAGCCAAAAGCAGATGATTTTTTTTTTTTAAATAACGTAAGGCCCAAAAAGTCGAAAACCGTGTGACTTTTATTAAACTGAAATTCCAGCATATAGTAGAACATGATCTGACCTATCGACAGTTGCAGGATTATCCATTCATAACAGGACACCCTGTAGATATTTAAATAAGCACGATTATAATATTAAACAATTATACGAGCCGTCTGCGCAGAAAAAATACATTGAGCAACGTGGCGTAATTTCGGGGCCGGGTTGAAATTCCGAACGTTGAATGATCAGAACGCTCAAAACTCCGAAAATATACCACCCCGAAACATCAAAACTCCGAATGAATTTTACACGAAAGACCAAAACTCCGAAAATCTGAACGGCGTCAAAATAAATCGACTATGGAAGTTTTAAAAGTTACAAAATTTTCAACAAATCGACGAATTATTTCAAGAATTTTTTTTTTATTAAGAAGTAATTTTACGTCAATTTTGAAATTTGTCTAGACAATTTTATACGTTCTACATCATTTACTGGCTTAATCTTCACGGACCTTGTAATTTCGGACCATTAAAATTAGGAATTTTAAACCGTCGGCGCATTTAAAGTTTGGAATTTCAACCCGGCCCTCATGTCAAGACCATACCAGCGAAAGTCTACAGTTGACCGTAAATGATGTAGAACGTATAACATTGTCTAGACAAATTTCAAAATTAACGCAAAATCACTCTGTAATAAAAGAAAATTCTTTAAGGGGAGATATACACCTAGGAGCCGGAAAAGGTCATTTTTGTAAATTTTTTCAAGGAAAACTATTTGAAATTTCGTATATGGGTTTTAATTATCCAAAACTAGATAGATAGATATATTTTATTTTCCACATGTACAGCTTTCGCTTTTTTCATTCACTCAACTCTCGCCTTATGCTCTAATCCTTATATCTACAAAAACACGCCCGATCCTTACAACTAACAATAAAGGAAAGCAAAAGACAGCATATCCGCTACGCTCTTTTCTATTTACACTATTTACCCTACTCCTCGCACGCCCCCGTACCATTATCTTCTTCCTCCTCTGTCTAAAAGCATATACATTCAAAAATATGTTTAATTTTCTTTATTTAAAAATATCAAAAATATACAAGGATATTGTATGATCCTTGGAGCGTCGTAAAAAAATTTGCGTATACGGTACCCACTGGCGTTTCTTTAAAAATCATCTGAAAAAAAACCAAAAAGATTATTAAATTAGATACTATAATCTAGTACTTGTCATAGCCGATTTTGACAAAATATCGATTTATGACAAAATGGCGAACGTTTGAACATAAATAGTGATTTTTGGGCCAAAAATTAGTTATTATTTTGCCTATAAAACAAAAACTAAGTAACGGAAAAAAATCCTATGACAAGTACTAGATAATGGTGTATGGAATAACCACAAAAAACCTCAAGGCAATCGGTTCATTGGTTTTCGAGATATTTTGGGTAGCGACCCAGGTAGGAATTGACGATGAAAGAAGGGCTCGCTAAGCTCTGAAACAAGGCTCACATTTTTTAATTCAGGCTGAGCACCAGCCTGATTTCAGGCCTAGCTGAACCTCTGAATGATAGCGCGGTTTCAGGCTCTTGCACACAGGCTTGACCAAAGGCTGGTAGAAAAGCCTGTACTAAGCCTGAAACGACGAAACAACAAGGCTCAAAACGAGCCTTAATGAAGCCTTCACGAGCATTTATGACCAGGCTTTTCCCAAACTCTTCCCGAGGCTATATGAGGCCTGTTTTTAGTTTTCTATATTCTACATTGGGGTAAATTTAATAAATTTGTAAAGAATTCATTTGATTTATTATATGTATTTATTATTTGTTATATTATTTGTTACAAAATATATATAAAAAATATTTTTAAAAACAATACTTTATTTTATTGCGTACTTTTATTTTCGTATATACTTTTTTGTGTACCTCATAAATATCGATAAGAGCATATGTTTAAATGTTCTGAGCTGCCTCCTTCGCTTTCGTTTTTCGTGCCTTCGCACCCGACAAATTTATTGCTAAATTTTTTTTTCATACAAGTACAGAAAGAATATTATTTTAAACTTATTTTATTTTATCACAACCTGAAACAAGCCTGCATCCAGCCTTGATTTTTCAGCCTCAAAATTCACCGGCTGAATAAAGCTTGAAATAACCCTGAGTTTAGGCTAAGCAGCCAGTCTTGTTTCCAGGCTGCTCCAAACGATGCAATGAAACCTGGGCCAGGTCTGTCTCACTCAGGCTCGGTGAAACAAGACTCGCACAAGCTTGTTTCCATCGTCAGCCTTTTGATTTCCTACCTGGGGATTTGAAAAACGTGGTTTTGAGAAAAACGCGTTTGAAAATTTGGGAATGAATAAATCATGAAATTGGTCAACTTACATGGAATCATCGATACCAGGCCCATAGTGTAGGTCTTCTACGGTCGACGGAATGTTCATAGCTTCTAAATCCTCGATCTCGACCATCTAGGTGTATATCTCCCCTTAAATAATTCGATGATTTATTGAAAATTTTGAAACTTTTAAAACTTCCATAGCCGAAATCCTTTGACGGTGTTAAGATTTTCGGAGTTTTGATCTTTCGGGGTACCGTTCTTTCAGAGTTTTGAGCGTTCTGACCATTCAAAGTTCGGAATTTCAACCCGGCCCCATCTTGAATTTCGGAACATTAAAATTCGGAATTTTAACCCGTCGGAGCATTAAAAGTTCGGAATTTCAACCCAGCCACGTAATTTCAAATGCCATAAGAAAAAGGGTGAAATTCAAAAACAATACAAACTTGCGGCAACGTTTTCTTGGCCTTCACACAATGTGTTTCTGTAATAATATCCGGGAACATTTTCCTCGCACACGTTTTTTTCCCCCGTAAAAGTCTGCGTAATGAATTTGATCTACAAAAACTTCACACCCATCCACACATACAAACAGATATATACTAACTCCATCGCTTGTAGAATCGTGGCCCGTACTCGCGTGTCAGCCGTATCAATTCTCGCTTCTGTACAGCAAACTCACGAGCACACATGATCAGTCCATACGCTCACAAATCCCGGAGCGATCCCACCTCATCAGCTGTATTCAGCGATCGTTCTGCTCGCTCTGCTCGTTAAAATCGACCGCGCCAGTACAGTATCGCGAATACGTTTGAACCCCCTACCGGAAAAAATCGGCACGAAACTTCCGCGTTTATAGACGTCGCCGTCGCTGCCGCATAGTCTGGAAAGTCAGAACATGGAAAACGGGAAGGAAAGAAAAGCGTTTCCTCGAAGTTCCACGGGTCCACTTCCTTTCGGGCCCATTAATCACCGAGTCCGAACATCTGGACGTTGCGGCAAAAAAAATGAAGACAAGAACTCCAAGTTCTCACTGTCGGTCAATAGACTCGGAAACATTTTTTTTTGCCGTTTCTTCCGACAAATGTGGAGCAACCACGTGGAAAACATCGTAACCCAAACACTCTCGTGGGCGCACGTGCTCGTACTAGTGATAGTTGTGTTTCGGATCGTCAGCAGCGGTTGATTGATATACTCCGAAACATATATATATATATATATATATATATATATATATATATATATATATATATATATATTTATTTATAAGGAACTAACGGTTGATGTGCGATTAGATTACGATCACGTTTCTTTTCGAAGGAAATCAATACATTCTTTAGTTCCCGATCAAGATCTCACTTTCCTCGATTATATAATGGCCAATTTTTCAAAAACGTACTAAGGAAACGCGACACAACGAATACACGAAAAATAAAAAGGAAGAAATCGAAATGTTAGATAAATTATTGATTTTTTGAATTTACAATAATATATGAATTTTTAAAAATAATACATAATTAAAAATAATATATGAATTTTTAAAAATAATGTACGATTAAAAATGATACATGATACTTTGAATAATATACGATTTTTTTCTTATTCCCCCATTCAGTAGTTGCAGCAAGGCAAAATAAGCCGCTGGTTAAAATATGAGCCCTTAATATTAATATTTACAGGTTCCTTATCGCGACTATTTATTTCTAATGCTAATAAAGCGGAGAAAACTTTGCTTGCTACTTTTCAATTTTATAACTCGTCAACGAGTAAACGTACAACAATGCCGAATATATATTTTTTGTAGGAAATTGAACGCTCTATAAAAAAGGTCTCCTATCGTTTTATGATATATCTACTTCTTCAAAAGTTATTCAAGGTCAAAGTTGAATTTATAGTAACGTTCAAGATTTGTTCACTTTTCCGGCGAAACTATCGGACTTATCACAAAACGCTATTGGACCTGTTTTGTAGATAATTTTATTTTCTATAAAATCATGTCATTAAATAATTTAACAATTCATTAGTTTAATAGTTAATTTTACCATTTCAGATTTGTTGCTATTTCCGTGAAAATAATTGCTATATCACCCAAAACTGTAAATAAAAGGCCGCCAATTTTGATAACGTCACGTTTTATTCCCCATTCACAGTACGGAAAAGTTATCAAGAAATTTTTTTCACTACTTTCATAGCAGTAGTATTTATTTATTTTGTAGTAGTAGTATTTATTTCCCTTTAAGGGTATTTACACATATACCCCTTCCCTCATATTTTCTTCTGCTTTCCAGTTCCTAACTTTTATATTATCATTTTTTTAAAATATTGTCTTAGAAAAACATTATAAACAAAACGCAAATAACACTCATATGTTTCACAATTATCATCAACAGTAAACATTAAAAACAGACCCTACAAAAATATGTTTTGGGCATTGTTGTACGTTTATCGGTCACCGAGTGATAAAATTCAAAAGCAGGAAGCAAAGTTTTCTCCATGTTATTAGCATAAGAAATAGAAAATCGCGATAAGGAACCTCTAAATATTAATATTGCGGGCTCATATTTCAACAGGCGTCTTATTTCACCTTACTGCACCTACTAATCGGGGAATAAAAAAAATGGTCAATTTTTTCTATCAGCTTAATATATATATATATATACACTGAGAAAACAGGATCATTGAATGTGCAAAATGCATTTTGTTAAGACAAACTAAATGCAAATAAATAAGCTACAGTTCACACCACTATACTATTTTACCACCAACTATTACATTGTTATTATACTGTTTGCTGCTGTGTACTGCTATTATACTGTTTTGTTAGGCCAATCAAAAATCAAGTTGAACGTATTTAAAGATACATTTTGTTAAACCAACTGAATTTTGGATGGATGAACGATTTTTTTTCAGTGTATATATATATATATATATATGAACAAACAAATATACACATATATATTATAAATTTTTTTTTCAGTAAAACTTTCAATTTCAAATATATATATATATGTGTGTGTGTAGTTTAATAAATATTTGATCAATTTTCATTGCTTTGATGCGTCGCGAGTGATCAAATTGCAGAGTTCTGCCATGGCGGGGCAGAGGACCCGTTGCTAGTATGTTGTTGCCGATGATGGTGGGACCGTTCTCCCTCCAGCATACCGTAGTGAGGCCCCACTCGTTTTCGACGTCGTCTTATATATATATATATATATATATATATATATATATATATATATATATATATAACGTGCAGCGCTGGGAGGATGACACACACACACACACGCATATATATGTAGGAAAATGATATTTCAAGCCCGTTATGTCAACGCAATGCGGACTACCAGTACACGTGGCTACTACGAGGACGGTCCTCGAAGTCGTATCCTTCAAAATCACATTTCTCCACATACATACACGTAAAAAAACGCCTACATTAACAACATGGCTAGTATTAGTGGAATAATACGAAGCCAGGGTCCCGGCTCAGGCCAGTCCGGGATCATCTTTCCACAGGCCCATACAGCCGGTCGAAAGAGCGAGCGAGAGAGAGGGAGAGAGTGACAGAGACAGCTAGCTGCGGAGACGCTATGGTTAGCCGGTGTGTCGTGGCTTCGAAGCCACGGTAGCCTGATGATCCGAGAGCCGGGTAAGGCCCACTCGGTCTCCTTTATTGTTAGTCTGAGTGCGGGTGGCGAGCGTTTCGTAGCTCGGGCTCTCTCCGGTCTCTCCCAACGAGAAAGAGATACACTTCTGTGCGCTACGTCTCGTAATCGCGCACTTTTCTCTCTCGCCATCCTGCCGCTTCTTCATCTTTTATTCTCTTTAACCGAGTGCTGTCTTGTTTTTTTTTTCGATCCTACGCTCTCTTGCTCTTTTTTGCGTTTTTCTCTGTGCTCGAGAAGCCGGTCGCAGTTCCCAACTGAAACCTCGATGAGCGTCATCCACGTTCTTCCCTCGTACATCCACCGGCTCTTCGTATTCCTCCTCCTCTTGGCCCCGCTGCCCCTCTTCGTCCGTCTACTCCTCCTCGTCGTCGGAGTCGTCTGCCTTCATCGTCGAGCGAGCGTAACCTCCTCGTCGCCACCGTATTAGTAGGTCCACTATGAGCCCGCGGCAAGCAGCTAACTCCGCGGCCGCTTGACCTAGCGCCGCTTTTATGTATATATATATATATACTGATTCGAGGTATGTACTAATATACTAATATATATATATATATATATATATATATATATATATATATTAGGGTGGCCCAAATTTGAGCTCTATTTTTTCCTTTTTCTCACCATCCGATTATCTTTTTAAAGAAAAAAAAATTGTCGCGAAATCTGCGAGCGGATAAAAATATTTGGAGATCGCTCAAGTCGTCAAAAATTCAAATTTTCATTTAAAAAATCGATTTTTTGGGTCGTTCACTTCTCACCCATGAATTTTACGCTTTATAATTTTCAAATTAACCTTGCGAAAACTCTAGCCGGTCAGTGAATATTTGGCGGTCGCTTAAGAGCTTCGAAATTTCCAATTTTCGCCATTTTTTTGGCTCATCTCACTCATAAATTGGACGCTTTGTAAAATTATCAAAACAATTAATCGTTTTTCTTTAGAAACAGATTTTTCGAAGTTACCTGACGCTACTAACCCAAGAGTTATAATTTTTGTTCCCATAAAATTATTCTTTAAAGCTCTTGTCCGTAAACAAAATTATAGGGCCCCCGTTTTATCGGGTTAGAAGTGTGAGGTAAATTTAAAAAATCCGTTTCCAAAGAAAAAGGGATTAATTGTTTTGAGGATTTTACAAAGTGTTACATTTATGAGTGAGAAGAGACAAAAAATTCGCGACAATTGGAATTTCGAAGCTCTTGAGCGACCACTAAATATTCATTGGCCGGCTAGAGCTTTAGCAACATTTTTTTTCTTTAAAGAAAATAATTGGCTTATCTTTTTAGCTTATCCAATTATCGTCTTAAAGAAGATATTTGGATGGTGAGAAAAAGGAATCAAATAGAACTCAAATTTGGGCCACCCTAACACATATACATATATATATATATATATATATATATATATATATATATATATATATATATATATATATATATATATATATATATATATATATATATATATATATATATATATATATATATATATATATATCAGGTATTCCACGTGAATCCGCTGGACGTTTTGCCTGACTCCCGCCAATTCGATTCATTTATTTTCATTTGATTCCATTGACTTTAAAAGACACCCTGAATTTTGTTTACATTTTTCCCGATTGAAAAATCTGAAAAAAATCCAAAAATGCGTGATTATATGTAAAAATGTTCAAGCTATCACCCGCCGTGGAAGTATGATTTTTTCTGTCCTTGCTGAGCGGTTAACGTTAAAAAAAATCTGAAAAACTCAAGAACCGCTTAATTCGAGCGGATACTTAAATATTTTGATACCCACAATTAATTTTTTTTTACCATTTTTGAATAACTTAATCACAATCATGGACCTTGAACAGTTAGCAGTCAATTTTTCGGATTTTTTAAAACGTTAATCGCATAGAAAGCACAGAAAAAATCATACTTCCACTGCGGGTGATAGTTTGAAATTTTGTTCAGATTTTTAAATCTGCGCGTTTTTTTTTCGAAGAATTTTTTTTTTTACTAAGGGTCGTTTCGAAAAATGTAAAAAAAATCAGGGTGTCTTTTAGGGTCAATAGAATCAGATAAAAAAAATAAATCGAATTGGCGGGGGTCAGGGAAAAAGTCCACCGGATTCACGTGGAATACCTCATATATATATATATATATATATATATATATATATATATATATATATATATATATATATATATATATATGTATGTATGTATGTATGTATGTATGTATGTATATGTATATATATATACGAATTAGTCGTCTCATAAACTGGCCCCGCGCCATCGTCGCTGTCGACGCGCAGCGTTCGCTCGGTTTTCATATATAACCCGCGAATTACGAGAGCGCGGACCTCGGCTCGCCACGAGGCGATCAACGATCCAGCAAGCGAGTGAACAAGAGCGAGAGAGTTCGAGAAACGCGATCACAGTGAGTGAGTGGAACAGTGCGCGCTGCCTAACTTTGTGTGCGAGTGCGCGCGAGCGCGAATCGAAAGAAATCGCTTGGAAAATTTGTGTCTCACAACGTTTCGCATGGTGCTATGGTTCAAGTGGAACTTGTGCGTGGATTATCGGAAAAACGAGGAGTGCACGACGATCGATAACGATCTGTTGGATCATTCGGAACATACCGGTAAGAACTAGCAATCTTGACTCTTTATTATTAAGCGTAGGTCACAGTGGCGATACCGGAAGTGTTGGTTAGGCGGGGAGGAGCGTAGGATAGAGTGCTTTGGGGAGGGACAGTCGTGAAAGCAATGTTTTCGAAAATGTGCTCTTTTTCGTTTTTCAAGCTGGTTAATTTTTTACTCGACATTGTTGGGTTCTAGATATTTTATTTCGAGTGGAAACTGCACTGTGAAATGTGATAACGTTGCGGGGAAAGATTGGAAACGATTTTTTACAGAGACAAAGTGGTTCGGAACTTGATTGCTTCGAAAAAATTTAAGGGGCTATACCAGCGTGAACGCTGAAAATTTGGGTGATTTTCGGGAATTTTTTGGAAGAAAAGTACTCAAACAAATGTTTCGGAAAATTAACAATATATTTGGCGATATTTGACCTATATTACATAATTTTTTCATAGAAAATATGGAGATCCCTGCGACTTATGCGCTGCCTTCGAAGACGCGAAAAAAAAGTTCGTCCACTGCTGACATGATTCCGGCCGATTGAGTAGCTGAAACCGAAAAAGGAAAAAATGTCGTTAAACTGGAAGATATTTCCTGTACAATGACGTAGGATTTTCGAAAAATATCAAAATCTAACGAAATGGCGTAGTTATGAAAAAGTCTGTTTTCTTGCCTATAAAATGGTCGTTTTTTTCAATGCCAAATCGACAATTTTCATCCAATCAAAAATATCCTACTTCATTGTGGAGTAAATATATTCAAGAGTACTCAGTTCAAATTTCAAGTCAATCGAACAATTGCTCGTTGAGTTACAATGTCAGCAAATTTGAAAAATCTCATGTCGAGAAAAACGCGTTTAAAGATTTAACTATCGATTTTTGCAAGATAAAATCATTCGAGATACGGCCTTGAAATGTTTGCAGGATATTCTTGAAAGTATAAGCTGTCGAAAAAGGCAAAAAAATCGATTTTTTTAAAGTGTCACACTGGTATAGCCCCTTTAAAATAATTTTTTATTTACAATTCGCAAAAAAAAAATTATGCGTGCGCTTGCGAGAGTAAGAAAATCGCAAAAAAACCAATCAGGTTCAAGGTCACCTAGTAGTGGTCCGTTGACCAGAAACAGTCGTGAAAGCAAAATTTCGAAAATATGAACGTTTTCCAATCTCTGATTGAAAAATTTTTTTGCTCCACCATTTTGACTTCTAGATATTCAATTTTGAATAAAAATTGCACTATAAAGCCTAATAACTTCGCGGAAAAAGATCGGAAACGACTTTTTGCTTCGAGGACCTGTGAAAATATTTTGTTATTGACAGTTCGCAAAAAAATTACGCTTGAGCTTGGGAGAGTAAGAAAATCGCAAAAAAAACCAATCCGGTTCAAGCACACCTAGTAGATACTTTGACCAGAAGCAGTCGTGAAAATAATATTTCGAAAATATGCTCGTTTTCCAAACTCTGATTAAATCAAAATGTACGCTACCTTTTTGGGTTCTAGATATTTTATTTTGAATAAAAACTGCACTATGAAGCCTAATAACTTCGCGGAAAAATATCAAAAGCGACTTTTTTTCAGAAACGAAGCGGCCGGAATTTCGATTGCTCCGAGAACCTGTAAAAATAATTTTTTGTTGGCATTTCGCCAATAAAGTTATGCGTCAGCTTATGAAAGTCAGAAAATCGAAGAAAAAACCCAATGAGGTTCAAGGTCACCTAGTGAGAGCAAAAGTATTAGGGAATAAAAACGCAATGGAGTTTTTTTCTTCGTGTTTAAAAAATCCATGACGTTGAAGTTTGCATCGTTGGAATTCAACGAAAATGATTTTCTTTTAATTTCCCAAGTTTCCTTGGGCAGATTTGAGCTACGAAAATCGCGCAAATTTTTTTTAGGATTCTCATTTAGCGATTCACAAAAAATTGCAACATATGATTTTGGATAATAATGAAAATAACAAATAGAAAAGAATTTTCGTTTCATTCCAACGATGCATAAAAATGTGTAACCTTACGTCTTGATCGAAAGTTCGATGATGTCGAAGTTTGCACCGTTGGGACGCAACGAAAATTAATTTTCTTTTCATTGATAAAAATTCCTTTTTCGGCGATTTAGGCTATCAAAAATCTTCGAACGTTTTTACGTATTTTTATTACAGATTTACGACATCAAGTTGCCAAAAAAAGTCTTTCAAATAATAGTAAAAATGAAGAAATAACGAAAGCGTCGTTGCATTCGAACGATGCAAACTTCAACGTCATCAAAGTGCGTTTATTTTCCGTTGATTGTTTGTTATATGCAGGGTGTTGGTGAGGTCCATGCAAAGCCTTAAGGGGGTGATAGGTCACCTCATTAGGAACATATCTAACCTTAGTTATCATGGTAAGTATGCTTTTTGGAAAATTTCCCAAAATGAGGTACTAACTCGTTCATAATGTTCGAACATACAATAATCGGTAACTAAAAACTTATTTGCGTCGTAGCGTAATGTGTATTCAATCGACAAACACCAATACAATCATCGGTATCCACACAACTAACTAAATGGGACGTGTTGAATAATGAAAAACTTGTCAAAAAATAAAAATACCTCTTATGTTAATGCTATTTAAAAAAATAGCATTAACATAAGAGGTAAACGAGTTAGTACCTAATTTTGGGAAATCTTCCAAAAATCATACTTTCCATGATAACTTGAAATCCTTAGACTTTAGACTAAGGTAACCTAGGTTAGATATGTTCCTAACGACGTGACCTCTCACCCCCTTAAGGCTTTGCATCGACCTTCCTAACACCCTGCGTACAGAAAGAACTTGGTAATGGATTAAGGCGGGATATACATTTAGACAGGAAAAAATAAGCAATATTGAGGGATTTTTTAAGGCGTTACCCCCACTTGTAGCGCAAAAAGAGGCCTTTTTCATGAATTTTTTTAAAGAAAACTACAAAACTTTTTTAATCGATCAATATACCATCTTAAAGAACACATCTTGAAGAACTTTCAGTAATTTTTTTATTGAAAAATATTACATTGTTTAGTGGCAAATGGCCGTCAATGAAATAATGTTTTTATATACACGGTTTGCGGTGACCAACATTGCGGCGAAGTGGATCATCTGAAAAAAAAATGCGGATGGATTCAGTCAAATATAAGTATAAACTAGTCTTTAGTCGAAGGATTTTTAAAAATATTCATTTTTCACAAAATGGCGGACAGTCAAAGTTAATGGTTCGATTTTAACGAAAAAAACGGCCGTTTTTTGGCTATAAAACGGCCATTTTTTTTTTTAATCGACCGATTAAAGACTACATTTTTATGTATTAAATAAGCCTGCAAAATTTCAAGAAGATCGGTTTATTAGTGTTCGAGTAATCTTGGTCACCGACTTCAGAAATGCCATTTTGAGAAAAACGCGTTTAAAGTTTCAATTTCAGTTTACACGAAGAAAATATTTTTTTTGTAAACTTACATAGAGTCATCTATTCCGGGCCCATACTTCTGTATGGGCCCGGATACGTATACTTAAAAAAAATGCAATAAAAAAAAATCGATTTTTTCAAAATCGCAAGTGGGGGTAACCCCTTAACTAAGAAATAATTATTCTACAATAATCAAACTTTAGGTATACTTTAATAGTATATTTAAGGATACAAAACAATTGTTCAAAATAAATTCATCATCAAAATGACGGAGCTGTGGCAGAGTGTTACAGCAAGGTCGCTGCAGGAGTTGCGAATCGGCATGCAGTCTAGCTTCCCGTAGACTTTGATATGCAAAAAAGTTCAAACATTTTTTTCAGTTAGAACATGTATAGTTTCTATGTGACGGTAATTAAAATGAAGAAAATGCAAATTTAAGAAAATAGCACGCATTTACAAAAAAACATCAACATTTTACGCCACATTTTTGTAAAATGTGGATTAAAAAAGTAGTTTTTTTTTCCAGTTTTTCAAAAACAATTCTCGTCAAGTAGAAGGTACCAATATTATCAATATTTCTACCATTTTTCAACTCAATCGGCTTAATAGTTTTCGAGTAATCCTGCACGCCAATTTCGATAATGCAGTTTTGAGAAAAACGCGTTTGAAGTTCACGCCCGCACCGAATCCGAGCGGTGAGGCACATCGTTGACGGGCTGTAACGTTTGAAGTTTTTCGAATTTCGCTTTGAAACTTTAGGAAAATATTCTACATGTATAGTTCTATCGTTTAATGAGAAAAAAAAGAAATCGATTTTTTGATCGTTGTAAATGTATATTCCGCCTTAAAGAGACAACTTCCGGGCAATACGATCCGAGGCTCGTCCATTTAAATAATGCAAGTCTCAACAATCGGAATTCATTTCTTCTTGTTTATATTTTCACGCACAAGCGGAGTACCTTGTTTCGTCGCCTCTTAAATGTCACATCCGTCTCCGTAACGACGTTGAAAGAACATCAGCCGTTTCCCGTTTATTGTTCGGGGAGCTTCAACTTTCCCAGGGCAATAAAGTAACACTTGTATTCCTGTTTCCGATCTCGGTTCAGCGAGAACCGAAGAACGTAACGAAAGAGTAGAAAAGTGCTCACTCCCGATCGAATAAGAAGCCTCGGAGAATTGCACCTCTTCGGTGCATACTTAGATATATATGTATATATGTGTATGTGTGTGTGTGTGTGTGTGAGTGTATAGTTAACGATCTTGAAGTGAAAGCGTTGAATTCTTACTCAATTCCGTGTAGATGATACGAAACGATTGCTGTGACCTTCTTCTACGGGAGAAAACGTAAATCCCAATGAATGTGACTACAGAGACCGATCGAATTTTGTACCTGAGTCGAATTGGCGTTCTCTGATCCGCTTCCGCGTCTTCGTCGCTTATTTTATTCGTACTTGATATGTTGGCGTGGATAAATAGGAGAGAGGCACCGAATATCGGATACTTTTGTTTGAAGTTGAAAAAAAAGTAGACAATTGCCAAGATCTTCAAGTTTTTGGATTTTATGATCTACATGTCATATACAACAAGATGCCAATCATTATTTTACGCATTGCATTTGAATATTTTGAGTTATATGATGCTTTGCAAAAAATGACAGAAATCATGGTTTTCAAAAAGGTTGCCTATGATGGGATATTCTATATAAGGGCCCAAACGCCATTTTTCTTATATCTTATTTTACGGAACTATTTTTATATAATATGAAATGTTTCTTGTTTTTACTTTGTAATTATTATCAAACAATCAGTCTTCATGAGTTTCTTCGATTAGGTAGGTGAATTTTGGCACAAACGGATATCCAATATTAGACTCGGTTAAGTATCCAATATTACGATTTGACATGGCCAAATATAAATAGTAATATAATCCATAATGCTACTTTTGCGAACATTGTATGTTTATTAAGAAAAATCAATGCTGTGGTTCATACTAAATATCCAAAACATAAATCTTTTGGACTTGGCTCAATGAAAACAACACTTTTTAAGACAAAAAATATTTTTTCACGCCGGTAAAAAAGTATCATCAGTTCAGTGCTGTGCCATTTTTGTTGCTAGGCAACGAAAAGTTTCGCTCTGGCAACATCTTGCGACTAGTGGTGAATAAAATCAAAAACAGATGTCGCTATAGGAAAACTCCAGATAGTCAACTATCCGATATTAAGGGGATATACCAGTGTGAACGCTGAAAATTTGGATGATTTTCGGGAATTTTTTGGAAGAAAAGTACTCGACTAAATGTTTCGACAAATTAAGAATATATTTGGCTGTATTTGACCTATATTGCATAATTTTTTCATAGAATAGTATGTCCTGTACAATGACGTACGATTTTCGAAAAATATCAACATCTAACAAAATGGCGTAGTTATGAAAAAAAAATCTGTTATCTTGCCTCTAAAATGGTCGTTCTTTTCAATGCCAAATCGTCAATTTTCATCCAATCAAAAATATCCCACGCCATTGTAGAGTAAATATATTCAAGAGTACTCAGTTCAAATTTCAAGTCAATCGGATAATTGCTCTTTGACTTACAATGTCAGCAAATTTGAAAAAACTCATTTCGAGAAAAACGCGTTTAAAGATTTAACTATCGATGTTTGCAAGATGAAATGATATATTGATATAAATGATATAAATGATAATGATATTCCAACTTAACCAACTATCCGATATATGGTGCTTCTCCCGGGGAGATTACGATATCTCTGGCGCCTCAAATTGACCATTGGATTATGAAACATGGCCGAAAAAAATACGAAAAACAAGAATAACTTTTTTCGTTTTGAGCCTTAGTTTTGGATTTACAGCGCTTCGAAGAGAAAAAATGTATTTTTCCGATTTTCGATGTAAATCGAATTTTCGGCGTGTTTTACATTGTTTCCTCATACTTTGTCGTTGATTCAACGAAGTTGGCTGCAGATCATTAGCGTTATCTAGAATACACCACGTGAAGGTCGTCTGCGTTGGTATTGTTTGGCCCTGAAAAGCGCTGTTTGTTTGGGTTTAATACATACAGTAGAACCAACTAAAACGTAGCTTTCTATTTATTTTTTCGATTTACTTGTTACTGAAATATTCTGTTCTTGTTTTTTTCTCGACATAGCGCATTCCAAAGAAAACTACATAAACGTAAACCAGTTAAATCGCTTAATAACGAATAATTCGTAAAACGGCCTGTATCTTCTGAAGGAAGCCAAAATCGCGATATTTTATTCTTAAAAAAGTGTTTCTTTTGGGCCAAATATGAATAATCCACGGTCAAATTAAGGCGCCAGAGATATTGTAATCGTGCCCTTCTCCCCTATTTTCTGAAAATAATGACGCAAAATAAATTAAGTAAATCAGTAAATAAGAAAATAGCGCGGTGAAGTAAATTTCTATACCTACGTTTTTGGAACATTCGGAATTCTAATTGTCCACTAAAATCTCACTATAGTGTTTCGGAGAATTTTCATTAGAATGCCATTAGCAATCAAGTGGAATATCTCAAGAATTTTCACTGGAATGTTTTTGATCAGCTAGAATGTCTTAGAGAACGTTAAAAACTGTCAGTTTATTCGGCTATATCCGTGTATTCCCTGGAATCGGCAGGCCAACACGAAACGCTATTTTCGTACGTCGGACTTGTTGTTTTCCGTCTGACAGGTGGATAGAACCGAACCACGTGACCCGGTGGTTTCGACAGATAGTATCGAGTGACGAGTTAACGACTTCGTTCGTCACTGACAGCTCGATGTCTCGTAGCGTGTACGTCTTATTTATTTTTTCGAGAATTTATATGGTAGGAAAATCGATATTTTTTTCGTCAATTTTTTTTCGAAGTTATGGCTGCGATATAAACAGTTTACACTTTTTTAAAGGCTTTACACCCAAATCATGCCAAAAAGATGCATTTTCGTGATTTTTTTTCTTAAAAGACCTGTGTTGGTTTTCAATTTTTTTTAACAGTAAATAGTATCGTTTTGAGTATCTTTTAGAATTTTTGTTTGAAAAAATATTTGTCAATGTGGTGCAGATCGCTGTTTGAAACCAATCATGCGAAATAAAAAAATCAAACGCATTGAGTTTTTCCATGAAATTATCCAGTGCTTGGACAGAGGATTTGATAAAATATTGATTTTTGAAAAAAACGGCAGCAGTCCAAAGTGAAAGTATCGATCTCCGGTGAAAAAAACCCTCTATTTTTGGTGAAAAAATACACATCGAAAAAAAAATTCTTTTGTTCCAGTTTTTTTTTACACGTAACAGAAGCTTGTAACATTTGAAGTTGATCGACGTGGTGTTTTTCGAGATATCGTGTTCACCGAATTTGTCAAAAAGTTTTGAGAATTCCTCGAGAACCAAAATTCTAAATTTTCAAAAATGTCAACTTGGTGTACGCCCTTAATTCGCAAATGCTCTTCGATCACATGTAATTTTCGATTTTTCGCGCATCGTACTGGGCTTCGACAAGAGTAATGAAAAGAAAAATCGTCATTCGTCATCAAGCAAAACGACGTTGAAAAAAGTTTTTTAATGTATTTAATTCCGATGTTCCTCTTCGTATCATTTCGTACTGCGACTTTGCTGGACGGCCATTCCGACCACGGAATTAATCTCGATTGGTCTTCAAATGCAAGACTAATATGGGGGCGTTTTCATAGTAGGCACTCAAGAGCACGTGAAATACATTGCCATACTGCTCGTAATCCCAGATAATAAGGCGAATGGAGTATTCAAATTGATGATATTTAATAACCGACTCGGAGAGCGTAATTGTTGGTACGATCACGAAGCGAAAAATGTGCTGGGATAAGATCAGGTGGGACGAGCGTGTAACATAAGAGATCGTGATACGGAGGAAGGGAGAAAGATGTATATATATGGGACATTCCACGCCATTTCAGCCCGCCTAGCCCGTAACCCCGAACATTTTTTAAAATGCTTTTGTATTAAAAATCATTTTTTTTCGTTAAATTCCGTACAAATTAAAAGTAAACTGTTTCAGGCCTGACGAAGCCGAATTGGAAATCACAAAATCATGAATAGCATTATTGGAAATTAAAATGAAAAAAAAAATCTCCTTAAAAATATGATTATTTCGAAAAAAAAATAGAAGGAAAAGTGGGCCCATAATGAGACTAGTCTTAAAAATCATAGAATGGGTCACTCTATTATAGAGAATTTTTTGAAAAAAATAAAAAAAGTCAGTCGTCTTTAAAAAAATAGTTTTAACTTTAGAAGCAAAAAAAAACGATGACATTGATAATTGATAATTTTTTAATACATTTTTAACGAAAGTATGCTTCAAAATGAAAAAAAATTATATAGTGATATTTGTCGATATCACAATTAGTTCAGGAATCAGCGTTTAAACGTTTCCAAAACTTCCGAAATCAAGATTTTTTTGGAAAATTATAACTCCTAAAAGAGAAGTATTCCTTTCATCGAGTACAATTTTACAAAAAACATCAGGAAAACAAAAAATGGTTGGGGTCACGGGCTATGTAAAATGGCGTGGAATGCCCCATATATATACAAACATAAAGATATACATGCATACATATGAAAAAATGTATCAGTACATGGAATGGAAAAATCCCAGATGAAACAATTAGACTAGCATAAAATTTTACAAATACCAAAAAAGCGCAAATAAAAAAAGCAAAGATGACTAAATAAAAAATAACATACATTATGAAACTATGTAAAAAAGAGAAACAAATAATACGGAATACTAATTGATCATGAATAATGTAAAATGTTAGAAAATATTCCAACATAAGATTGAATTCATGAATATGCCTTCATATGTCATAAAAATTCTTAGGGCAAAAATGCAAATAAGACAAAACCTAAAATAAATATAAAAATAATTAACATAAAATAAAAACTTTTATATACAATTTCAAAAAGTAGCAGTAATCGTAAAATTCCATGATTAGAAATACTCACAACCTAAACAAATAATCGACAAAAAAATAATACGAAATTCCCACGATGGCTGCTAAAAACAAAATAGTTGATGCGACTCCAAAAAAAACCATTAAACAAGTTCTGATACATGCTAATTATAATGAAATATTCCAAAATTAAATAAAATAATTTCAGACAGAGTTTTTAAATCTCAGAGGGAGATACACAGGCAGAGACGAAAATCGTGCAGTTTCGTTAGGAGGGAAGAGTAGTTATCACATGAGAGCGGGGAATCGGAGCTCTGCGAGCATACAGGACGACCCTGAGGGGAATGAGCCGCGAAGCGTACTTGAGCCACGTGCACTTAGGTGGCATGCCTGCTGGTGCCACGGCGTTATACACCACCACACATTCAAGCCCGAGTCACACGACCCCCCCCCCCCCCCCCCCGTCCCACCGAGTGTCCGAAGTTCCTGGCGTGGCAGTGCAAAAACCTCGAAGCGCATACTTGTTGCTCGTTTGTTCCCTAAGTAATAATAGAGCGAGACCGGCGTTTGTTACGTCACTTGCCGACGAAAAAAAAGACGATGGAGAGGCGGAACCGCGAGCTGCGAACACATTGTACGTGTATGTATATATATATATATATATATATATATATGCGCGTGTGTGTGTACTCGCCCGTTGCCGGAACTTGTCACACTATGCTCACAGGCTTCCTTTTTTCTACTTCTCTTCGGCTTCCTGTTTTTAAACGAAAAATCCTTATCGAATTTTGGACCGAAGTTTTAAAACAATAAAAAAAGAAAATTAGAAAAATATTTATATTTTTTAAATTCTAAAAAGTCTCTCCATTCTCAAAAACAGTATATTTTCGATCGTTTGTTGACCAAATTATTGAAAAATGGAGTGGTTAATAACTTTTGATGATTATTGAATAAAAATGATTAATTAGTAAATTACTATTAGTTACTAAAATCATGACTAAATAACTATTAGTTACAAAAATTATTACTAAATTACTATTAATGGCGAAAATAATTACTAAATTACTAATAATTACTAAAATTGTTACCAAATTACTATTAATTACTGAAATTATTACTAAGTTGTTATGAATTACTATTTGTTTTTACTAAAATACTATTAATTACTAAAATTATTACTCGCCGCAAGGTGGGTATCCATTAGGGATTCGGGTGGAGAAAATGGCGGGAAATGTAATAAGGGGAAATACCCCGTACATGGAAGCTACAAGAAGCGAAGCGTTCACCGTAGCAGACAATAAAAATTATAAAAAAAATTGTACCAAATTACCATGAATTACTAAATTACTATTAATTACTAAAATTATCACTAAAACACTATTAATTACTAAAATTATTACCAAATTACTATTCATTACTGAAATTATTACTAAGTTATTTTGAATTACTATTTTTTAAAACTAAACTACTATTAATTATTAAAATTATTACTAAATTACTATGAATTACTAAAATTATTACTAAATTACTATGAGTTACTAAAATCATTACCAAATTACTATTCATTACTAAAATTATTACTCGAATTTTGAAAGCAACCGTCGTGCGATCGTCGACACAACCGATATTTTCCAACCTATACGAAAATTCTAACGGAGTTGAAACTTTTGGCTGGGAATGTATGCGTGAAGCATCATCGACGATTCCACGAAGAAACTGTTCATGGGCGGGAAATTCTAAATAAATAATTTCGAGAAATTCTCTCGGGCCTTGGTTCCCTCTCCCCAGCGGACGGGGGCGGCGACGGGGGCGGATAATTGTGGAAATCGAGGCTGATTACTCGGGTATAGAAGTTGTCCCAATGGAATGTGGGGTGAAAAGTCTGCGTGTGTATCACGAACGTGTGACTGGCTCGTTCAACGAATAAATATCCACACCCAAAAGAGCCTGCGTCAGGCTTATTCCCGCGTGCGAAAACCCGCGAACGATAGAAATCGCGTGCGAAAAATACCTTGATAAGGTTTGAATCACACGATGACGATGGGCAGGGAAATCCAGGGCAGCGTGGATGATGCACGAGTGTCTCTTCAGCGGAAATCCGATGCGTATAAGTAAATTGAGTGCATGCAAGTACTATAACGAAATCACATGCATGGGAGTATAACAACGAATCTTTCGTTTCGTTTTGCTCTATTTGGAGCGAAGGGGAACGAGAATTTCCTTTTGCTCCATTTGGGAATCAACAATTTCACACGTTGAATTTTTCTTCGCCAAGTCTCAGCTGATTGTTTCAGCAAATGGAGATCAATTATCACTAAATAACCAGGATTTTTTATTGTTCAATTATTTACATCTTGAGAACTTGTGAATTTGAATCGTCATTATTATTCTATATATATATACACTACCGGCGAAAAGTTTCCGAACAAAAGTTTAAAAGAGTACCGGAACGGTTTTCTATGCCATTTCGCCGGTAGTTGACCTAGGTCAATTTAATAAACGGCATTTTAAAGAGGAGGCATTTACCTTCACTTTGGCTTTTTTCGAAATTTTTTACGATATTTTTTACAATCAGCACCCGGCTTTGAAAACGGCCATTTTTGTCGTCTTTTTGTTCCTTTTTGGGTGGACCCCGTTTGCAGTAAACATTTTTTTACGCATTTCTTCGACCAAAATCATAAAGGGGGAAGCCTAAGCTTCAATTTCGTTTTTTTAAAGTTTCTACGATTTTTTTCCAACAATATTTCATTTTGTGTGAAAAAAAAGATAATTTGAAAATTGCTCCGGAGTACGAAAACGATGAGATTTGCAACAAAATCTTAAGATAGAAAAAAAGTTGCATTGCTTCTTGTGAGTTCGAGAGAATTTTTTCAGATTTTTTTTTCGAATTTTTTTATTTTCATTTATTTCCGGTCAAAGCTCGATTTATCTGAATACCATAACAATAATATTATTAAACTTTTGACTTACATATTAAACATATATATATATAAATTCAAAATCTCTAAAAATATTAACCCTTGCAGGGTAAATAATTTTAGAGCTTTTGAATTTTTATCGTTATTGTTATTCCATATACATGATATAAGAATGACGTTGAAATTTGCATCGCTGAAATGCAACGAAATTTTTTTTTCTTCAATTTCCCAAATTTTATTTAGTAGATCCAATCTACGAAAATCACGTAAACATATTTAAGCATCCTCATTTAGCGATCTACAACCCACATCTGCGGAACATGATTTTGGATAATAATTAGAAAAAGAAATGAAACAGAATTTTTGTTGCATTCCAGCAAATGTTGTAAATAAGATCCTTTGGATTTGACATCCAAATTATATTATTTCATTTCGTGCATATAAATAAATAAATAAATAACTAAATGAATGAATGAATATACATATTTATATATGCGTAAATGTGTGCATATATATGCAGACAAATTTGCAAAATACAAAATATTTATGCTGCATGTACGTCCTCGATAACGAAATAAAATATTACTGTTTATTGCATGAAATAATTAATTCACATAAAATAAACTGTTTTATTTCATTGCGTGATCGAGGACGTACATACATACCTATACACACAAAATATAAAAAATAAACACAATGTATCCGTAAGAAAATATGATAAATAAATACGAAATACAAATATAGCCAAGAAACGATTTAAAAATCAACGGATGCAGATAGCAATAATAATATTGAGTGCATAAAATCAGCAGGGGACAAAAAAAATGAAAATTGTAAGGTGGAATATTCATCGCGATGGAACGGAAGGCGCCGTATGTACATTGACATTCGACGCTCGTGTCGTTCTTTGACGCTGGCCAGTGCGCTGCTCCGCGAGGTTGCCGCCGATATATTCGCCGCGTCGATGACGCCCGAAGGTCTTTAGCACTCGAAGCAATTTAGCACTCGCAGATATCGCCGTTTGCCTCGGACCATGGAGCTGCGCTGTGCGCATTACTCTCGAGTACCGGATGAGTCGCGCAAGTTCGCAACTTCCGGTGTTCTTTTGCTTACGCTGAAACCGTAAACGCACGGCCGTATACGGTCGTGCATACCCATGCGGCCCCGGACCTACGATTTTTTCGAGCCGGGGCAAGAACTTGACATTGGCGCCCCTCCCCTCCGGCATTTGAGATTAATGATTTTTAAAAACTCATTATACAAATATACCGGGTGGGATTTTTTGTGACCGGGATCATGAGGAATCTTAAATAAATTTGCGCTCTTAATTACCCATTTGCTAATAAATTTTCCTCATGTTTGGCATTAATATACAATTAAAGGCACAATCTTGAGGTCTATTTTTTCCCTTTTTCTCACTATCCAATAATCTTCTTTAAAGAAAAAAAAAATTATCGCGAAAACTGCGAGCTGTCAAAAAATATTTATAGGTCGCTCAAGCTTTCCAAAAATTCAAATTTTCATTAAAAAAATGTTTTTTTGCCCACTTCTTACCCATGAATTTTACGGTTTATCTTTTTAAAATTAACTCCGCGAAAGTCTTAGCCGGCCAATGAATATTTAGTGGTCGCTCAAGAGGTCCGAAATGTCCATTTTTTTTTACTCTTCTCCCTCATATATTCGAGGCTTTGTAAAAATTTCTTTCCACGCCATTTCAGCCCGCCTAGCCCGTAACCCCGAACATTTTTTAAAATGCTTTTGTATTAAAAATCATTTTTTTTTTCGTTAAATTCCGTACAAATTAAAAGTAAACTGTTTCAGGCCTGACGAAGCCGAATTGGAAATCACAAAATCATGAATAGCATTATTGGAAATTAAAATGAAAAAAAAAAAAAAAAAAAAAATCTCCTAAAAAAATAAGATTATTTCGAAAAAAAAAATAGAAGGAAAAGTGGGCCCATAATGAGACTAGTCTTAAAAATCATAGAATGGGTCACTCTATTTTAGAGAATTATATTCGATAAAAAATTCAAATTTTCATTAAACATGTTTTTTTTGCCCACTTCTTACCCATGAATTTTACGGTTTATCTTTTTAAAATTAACTCCGCGAAAGTCCTAGCCGGCCAATGAATATTTAGTTGGTCGCTCAAGAGCTCCGAAATGTCCATTTTTTTACTCTTCTCCCTCATATATTCGAAGCTTTGTAAAAATTTCGAAAAAATCAATCCTTTTTTGTTTGTTCTCATAAAATAATACTTTACAGCTCTTGTCCGTAAACACAATTATAGGTCATTTTATGGAGTTAGAAGTGTGAGGTAAATTCGAAAAATCCGCTTCCGAAGAAAAAAGGATTAATTGTTTTAAACTTTTACAAAGCGTCGAATTTATGAGTGAGAAGATTCAAAAATGGCGATAATTGGACATTTCTAAGCTCTTGAGCGACCACTAAATATTCATTGGCGGGATAGAGCTTTCGCGAGCTTATTTAAAAAATTATAGAGCGTAACATTCATGGGTGAGAAGTGGATGAAAAAAAAATCGATTTTCTAATGAAAATTTCAATATTTGGGAGTCTTAAGCGACCTCTAAATATTTTTTGACCGCTCGCAGCTTCCGCGACAATTTTTTTTTCATTAAAGAAGATAATCGGATGGTAAGAAAAAGGAAAAAAATTAACCTCAAGATTGTGCCACCCTACTGTATACACATCTTCAATTTTTAGGTCCCAGCAAATTGTACTATCTAATCTTGCTACGAAACTTGCTAAAACTTGCTACGAACGAAACTAGTTTTTTTTTCAAACACATGAATTTGGCGCCCCCTTAAATGGCCCCCCGAAGCAGGTACCTCGTATCCCCCCCCCCTCCTAGATCCGCGGCTGTACGCATGCACTGGAGTGCGAATATTAGTCTAGTAGATGATTGCACACTGAAAGTAACCCCAATAAAATGTTGCCCCTCAACTCGACCCAATCCTGAGAAACAGGGGTTGAAAACTTAAAAAACGCCGTATCTCGATAATGAATAGCCCGATCAAAGAATGTTTCAAACAAAAGTTGTTCGGAATAATAAAATACGTATAAAGTTATTTGGCGTCCAACTTTGAAAATCCAATCTTTGACAATAGCGAATTTTCTAATCGTTTTTGGGCCGTTATTTTCAAAGATAGGAGGTTGGACGTCAGATAACTTTATACGTATTTTATTATTCCAAACAACTTTTGTTTGAAACATTCTTTGATCGGGCTATTATTTATCGAGATACGGCGATTTTAAAGTTTTCAGCCCCTATTTCTCAGGGTTGGGTCGAGTTGAGGGGCGACATTTTATTGGGCTTACTTTCAGTATGCAACCATCTAGCTTCAGTCACAAATTCTAATTCTACGCTAAAAGTACTGGGTTTTCGTCTCTTTTACTGGACTGTCTAATGTGCGGTGCGAGGTATGCGTGCAACGGCAAAAGCTTACAATGAGACTGTGCGCGGCATTCAATACCGCAAGGTCGCACACACTCCCGCGAACACGACACTCGAGGATAATACCGGAGAGTCCTCGGTCCACGAGTGAAACACGCCTATGCTTGATAACCGCTCGTTATCGCGCGTTTGGAATCAACTTTATGCGGTATACTTATCACTCGCCACGTGTTATGCCATGAAGGGCCGGAGAAGGGCGAAGAGATTGGCAAGTTAATTTTTTCAAGGACTTGGACGTGGTTGACATTTTTGAAAATGTCGATTTTTGGTTTTCGACTTGAAACTCTTGAAATATAATAGTTTACAAATATTGTGTGAAAATTTCAAGTTTATCCGTTCGAAATTGAGGCTATGGGCGTTTATAGGGAGGTTCCGCGAGCCAGTGAAGATTAAAACGCGGTTTATGGAAATGACTTTTTGAAAATCGGTGACCACGGTATCTTGAGGATACCTTTAGGCGAGGAAAAAATTGGTGATTTTTATGATTTTTTGAAGGAAAGGTTTCTTCACCATTTTTGAGACTTAGAGTATGTTTTTTTTACTTTTGGCTGTTACAAGATTTTGTTTTTATTTTATAATCCTTTTAAAATGGCGGAGGTATGGCACGGTCTTCTAAAAGGGTTACCGCGAATGTTGTCTGGCGGCGTGACACGTAGTGTCGGCGGGATTAATCTGAAAAAAACCGACGATGATTTTTCTTTCATTAACACTCATGGGCAGAATATGTACCAAGAAAAAATTAGAAATTATAAAAATCGATTAATTGGTACGATTTGAAACAAAAAGATTGAATTTTCCGAAAAAAATGCTACATTTTGCAGTAAAAATACTTTCTTTTTAATTTTCCAAAACATTTGGGATCGTGTTTCAGAAAATAAGGTTAGAAAGATTTATACCAAATTTCATCAGCATCGGTCGATTCGTTTTTTGGCTACACGTCACGCCAGCTTTAAAAATGCAGTTTAGAAGACCGTGTCATAACTCTGGTATTTTTTAAAGATTAATCATTTTTACAAATACCATGTAACAGCCAAACGTAGTAATAAAACATACTCTAGGTGACAAAAATGGTGAAGAAATCTCTCCTTAAAAATAAATCATGAAAATGAGTAATTTTTTTCCTCGCCGAAAGCTATCTCCTCTCTTCCAAATCATTGCACCGATCAATTTCAAATCTTACAACCTTCTTTTACATATCAAAAAGCAGTGCTCGGACGAGGGATTTTTTTTTATTTTAATTAACGAGATTTTTTTAAATGTTTTTTTTATTAACGAAAATAGAGCATTTTTTCATCGAAAATCGACAATTTCACTTTGGGAGGCGCACATTTTTTCAAAAATCAATATTCTGTTGAATCCTTGGTTCAAGCACTGGATAATTCCACGCAAAAACAAAATGCGTCTGATTTTTTCATTACGGCTGATTTGGTCTCGAGCAGTAGTGGTGACCGTGAAATTTTTTTAAACTGCTGTTTAAAAAACCGCGTTTTTTAAATAGCACAATTGCATCTACCATATTTATAAATATTTTTCCATCCAAAAATTGTGAAAGATACTTCAAACTATGTTTTTTATGTAAATTGAAGGAAGATCAAAAATCGGCTCACGGTTTCCCGGAAAAAAAATCACGAAAATTCCGATTTTTTTTCGGCCACGAGATAGGGACTACCAATCTAGAACCGGGAAAAAGTTAATGTCGACAATTTTTTTTATAAATATCTCGTTGATTAATTTGAAACTCCGTTTAGCGGCCTTTTGAGCAAACAAACATTTCTTTTCCGCACTGTCCAATTTTTTTTTGCACTTTTAACCGACAAAAATCTCTGTAACATTTTTAATATTCTCACTAGGGATCCATGATGAAGCCTGCAAAAAAGAATTCAGAAAATAATAAAAACAAAGAAATTAAAAAATAAATAGGATTTTTTGAATGTAACGTTTTCAAAGTCGCCATTTCGTTACGAAATCTCGTGAAAAAATGGTAAACATCCTTCAAGATATGTAGAATAAAGACCATTGAACGGAATTTTCATTCTATCACCTGGGTATCCATGAAAAATTGTCGAAATTCGTGGTATCGAAGTTTGCATCGCAATGCAACGAATATTTCTTTTACGCTCTGTTCAATTTTTTTTTGCCACTTTTAGCTTACAAAAATCACTGTAACATTTTGAATATTCTCACTAGGGATCCCTAATGAAGCTTGCAAAAAAGAATTCAGAAAGTAATAAAAATAGAGAAATGAAAAAATAAAGAATAATTTTCGTTGCATTGCAACGATGCAAACTTTAACACCATCGAAATTCATCTTTTTTTCCGGGCTCTAAACTGGTGGTCGTGTATGTAGACTTCTTAATTGGCTCATATTTGAAATTATGTCTCATCTATACGTTATTACGTCGCCATTGACGAACACTCACCGTCCTCGGTTTATCGTGTCAAATTCATTTTTCCTTTGGTTCTACTTCATCCACCTGCCATTAACCATCCCTTGGTCGGTATTAATTTTTTTTAAACACGCATAAGCTCTTGACATTTCTCAATATCTCGACATCATTAAAATTACAAAAATATAAAATTAAATCATTGCAAAAAATGAATGAAAATTGTCAATTTTAGAAAAGTCAGCATATTATTTAAAAATTCGTCTGGATCAAAATAACCCAGTGTGTCAACGTAGGGCTAAACGCGTCGAGCGCGTTCCTCTCGGCGAAACAGGTTACGTCCCTCGTCGTCGGGTCCTTGCCGGTCGTGGCCGACGAGAGCAGCTGCTCCGCCGGCTGTGCGGGGGCCTATCAAATCATTCGCTAACAAGCGCCCGAGGGTATAATTTATGGAGGAGCGAGGTTTCGTAGCACCTACGACGGGGTCTATTGTAGGTCAGTTTTCAAGCACCTACGACCATCCTTTCGACTGACCATTCCCAAACGTCGATTCTTAATTTGCCTTCAAGGCCTACGTGAGTTTCAAAATCAAAAAAGCATGTATTCTCTATTAAAAAAAAATATAATGTATAAATTATTTAATTTACAATGTCGAGCACATAAAAGAGTTTCAACAATGTTTAAAAAGAATGTTCATCCAAAAATTTGGGAAATTCAGCCGGTGGGGCCTGGTTTCCGGAGCCCCCTAAAAAAAAGTGTCCTCGTGGTGGTCAGGATAACTCACGATAGCTTTATCTGAAATTAAATTTTTTTTGTTTAATAGTAGATAAATATAGCTCGTGATTGAACGAAGGATTAAAAAAAAAATTGAAATTTGAATTTTTGGCAAAGTTGTATGCAAAATAGTTCAATTTTTGGTACAATTCACACTACGTATAGCCTTGTAAAATTAGTTGTAATCGAAAAAAAACCTTCGTTTAATCACTAGTCAATGCTATTTTGAAGAAGTCTGCAAAATTTTAATAAGATTGGTGCATCCGTTTTTGAGAAATCCCAAAGGTTCTCTCTTCTAGACTTGTACTGCGATTGACTTAAGGGATTATATACAGTCAGGAGGCCCAAAAAGATCAATTTTTCAAGAATTTTTCTCGAGAAGACCTTCATATATATTAACGTGAAAAATTGTACACATATTATGGTAACTTTTAACTGTATTTTAACATTTTTTATTTGTGAAAATAATTATTTTGAAAGCTGCTATAGCTGATCTTCGGGGGCACCTCTAAAAAAGGGCATCTTGCGGTGAGCACGATATCTCTGGACTGGATCATCTAAAATGAAAAAACCAATCCATTATATGTCGTTAATATAATGGATTATCTTGTAATTGATCGAAGGAATATATAATAATAATTTTTGATAAAATGGCGGCTTCTAAAAAAAAATCGATTTTTGACAAAAATGTAGGCCTTAAATTGTTTATAAAATGAAAAATATTTATGGGTACGAAAAAACCTTCTATTAATTACTAAAAAATATACTCGAAAAGATTGTGTTAGGATTTGAGACTGATCGATTCAGCCGTTTCCGAGAAATCTTGCTCACCGACTTTAAAAACACAGTTTTGAGAAAAACGCGTTTAAAGTTTCAAAAGCACTTTCGAGCGTTCTGACACGTCATTGCAAATGTGCGTGTAACTTCGAGGATATTCGTCGGATTGACAAGAAATTGTCTGTGTGTACTTAAATATATGTATATTACGAAAATTTGAAAAAAATCAATTTTTCGAAAATGTTCCCCGTAAAACTGAAAAAAATGGATTTTTTGAAATTTTCCAACCCACGTAACCCCTTAACTCGTTATCCCCCCTTCAAGATAAGGTGAAAAATGGTGCTCGATATGGAAAATTGTTAAAAGTTGAATAAAATGAATTCAATGTCAATTTTTCGGGTGGAAATGGCAAAGGCCTTTTAGGTCGGAATGCTAGGCGAGAATTTCAGGAATGTTTCGTATTACCTGATCGTTCCGAAAAATGTCACGTCGCGGTTGAAAAGTCACTTGAGCGATACAGAAGCATGCAAATTGAATTTGCACAAAGCCTTGGACTATTAGGTGGTTTTGGAAGGCCGCCAAAAGCTCCTTTATGAGCGAGCGCTTTCCTTAATTTTGGCGTCCGCATGGAGGATGCTTTGTTGGCCTTTTAATACTACGAGGCAACAACCTGTGAATTTAACGCACGCAAGCCTATTCGTTTTATTTAATTTATGTACCTAATTCTTCCGTTCTTATTATATTTGTATACGTCAATTGATATGATGTAAAAATAAACACGGTTTTTTACATGCGTAAATATTTTTATTGTTGGTTACGGATAAAATCGCTATTAAAGTTTAAAGTATGGTGCTGCTAAAAAAAAAATTCTTGACCCACCTAGATAGACGTAACCCGATAAGGGAGGTTTCTATTTTGTTGGGCCAAAAAATGTTCGATTTTTCACCAATTTTTTATGCGCAAAATATTCAATATCGAATGCTGAAATTTGACATGTTTACTAACCGGTATTTGTTGAACGTGATAATATTTTTTGAAGTTCGACAAAACATGGTACTGGGAGTGGGGGGAACCACGTATGTCAGTGCGCCGGCGACGATATTCTTCACTTGCAGAAGTCCTAAGTCCTGAATAGATGATGTGAAGCAAACAAAATCGGACGTATTTTTACTTTGAAGAATATTACATATTAGTCGAACTAGAATCTAAAGGAAAAACTGAAAAATAAAAAAATTGTGAGCGATGGAAGGGGAAGTGTCGTTTTTTTGCCAACATTTTTTACAGTTTATTGTTCATAAAATAAAAACGTTTGAATATTTTTGGATAATTGTAGCTCAGCTAATGAAGACGGTTTGGCAATGCATGATTCAACTTAAAAAATAAATATCCATACCATTTTTAACTTTTCATGTAAAATTAGCAATATCTAATCATCCACATGAAATGCCACTAACACATATGCAGCAATCAGTCATAAGTTCAATCCCAACTACAGTCTTTGTTATTTTTTACAAGCATTCCATGTTCCTAACGTACAAACTCGTAAACTAGTAAACTGCTAGTAACATCATACTAGTAAAATCAATTAAAGACTAAAAATTGGAAAACAAATTACATGTAAAAAGAATATTGAAAACAAGCTTTCATTTAAGGCCTTAGGCCACAGCAAAATAAGGTGCGAATTTAACATTTTTTTTCGTATGACAAAGTGAATCACTCATCAAATTAATTACACATCCATTTAGTGTGAATATCAAGCTGTTAGAAAGTATATATATATATATTTTTTTTCGATGTACATAATGGCCTACTACTAATATTTTCTTTTGTTATCTTTTTTTTGGGCGCTCCGCGGCGTGACATTTAGCATCCACAATTTTTTACCTAGAACAAAAAACAAAAATTCTCGTCAATCTACATTAGAATACCTAGAGAAGTTCGTACGAAATTAAAAAAATATTGTTTTATTCCAAAGTTGTAGCTATTTGAACTTAAGAAATGAATTTTTAGTGAAAAATTTCGTTATAACTGCTCATAAATTGCTCATAAAATGAAAAGTTTTCGATTAATCAGAAATTCCGTACGTACTTCTCTGCGAAATGCAATTAGGAACATAACTTTTAAATTTGAAGTAAATCGAGTGAAAATTGTTGAAGTTATTTGTCACGCCAATTGGAAAAAAGCTGTTTCGAGAAGTTTCGTATATTCGGCCATTTTGTACATCGAAAAAAATATATATATATTTTTTCCAACAGCTTGATAATCATACCAAATAGATGTGTAATTAATTTTATGAGTGAATCACTTTTCCGTACGAAAAAAATTGTTAAATTCGCACATGATTCTATTCCCGTTACTGTGGCCTAAGGCCTTAATGTACTGAAGAATAGAAGATCTATTTCCTTAACAAGTCACCTATACGTGACTATAAATAAAACCTTGAAGTGCTCAACATTTAGACATATAATCTTTAATTTACATAAATCTGTTGACGAATCTGTATTTAATTTCCTGTAAAACATCCTTAGATTTCTTAAATGAAAATACTGAAACTGAGTATGAACGTGTAATAATAATGTTTCTCTAAATACTATTGAGCCAAATTAAATACGGTTAATAAAACTGAATTGCTAAAATTTATTAAAAATTTAAAAAGTTGAGCGCTCCAAGCTTTTATTTATAGTTACATATAGGTGACTTGGTAGAAAAAAATTATTTTCTACTTTTCAGTAAAATAAAAGCTTGTTTTTGTGTAACATTTTTTTAAATTTCTTTTCTGAGGTCGTTTCTTGACACCTTCCCATATATCGGCTGACGATATCCGTCGGTTAATGACCTCTTTTCGAAGGTCGTACGCACCGATTGAGTCGGCGGTGTGTGTGTGTGTGTGTGTGTGTGTGTGTGTGTGTGTGTGTGTGTGTGTGTGTGTGTGTGTGTGTGTGTGTGTGTGTGTGTGTGTGTGTGTGTGTGTGTTTGTGTGTGTGTGTTTGTGTGTGTGTGTGTGTGTGTGAGAGAGAGAGAGAGAGAGAGAGAGAGAAAGCCCCCGCGGTACATACACCGGGGGCTGCTGGTCATCGCGTCGTTGACACCGACGTCATTGTCATCGTGTGCGTCGGTGTCAAACACGTGACGCGAAAGTCCGTCGCGCGGAGCACAGTGTGCACCAACGGCAGCCGGTGATCACTCGGTTCGTTGCTTCTCCAGCTTGTTCTGCCAATTCGCAACTCATCCGTGCACAAGACCGCTCGCTGTATGGACGATCACGTATCTCGGTACACACGCTTTCAAAGACACACACACACCCGCTCACCTATACGCACCCTCGCCGGCGTTGCTGTTTCGTAATTATTTATGCCAGCTCATATTTGTCGGAGAAATGCGGTGTGGAAGGCTCCGTGTGTTTGTGTATTTAGCGTACACCGGAGACTCGTGCAGCAACGGATTTACGCACGCTCGTTGTTTCGTCACCTTGCTCCGGAGCATTTCGTTACGCTGGCCGGAAAAGTGGGGTGACATTTTTATTCGGCGTTTTTTCGTGGCACGGTTGTCACGTATCGGGAAATTAATTTGCTCTGATTTGATTGAGGCTTCGGTTTGCCTCACGTGGAGCCTTTAAAGGCGTCGTTTCACTGCGTGCCCTCAAAGGCTCCACAGGAGGCTCCACTTAAGGTCTAACATCACTTTGGTGGCCGGAAAAATAGGCATAGCAATCATTTAAAAATTTGACACGACTATTATATATATATATATATATATATATATATATATATATATATATATATGAAATACTTTTTATTCTTCTATTATATTAGACTATCATATATATAAAGTAAACTTTATTTTCCATTATTACACTATACACTAATACATTATAGTTTTATGAACATATTTTTAAAGAACGAATACAATTTTTTTGAAAATTCTTGTCGATGGTGGAATTTTTCTCTGTCAGGCATCGTTTGAAAAATAAAAAATATTGAAATATCTTGTAAAGAGAGGTAATAGCTAAAGCGTAGCAAAGAGAACAAATAAAATGACATTTTTTGTGGAAACGACAGCTGTTTGAAAAGAGATTATAATTTTTACCAAAATTGTTAGGTTTACAAATTAATAAAAAATTAACGTGGCACCCAATTCAAAATATCCTATGCCACATCATTGATAATATTACAAAGAATATGTTATATAAATTTCATCAAAATCGGTTGAGTAAATCTCGAGATATTTTGTCCCCCGATTTGAAAAAAAATAGTTTCCAGCAAAACGCAAAAGAAAAAAAAAGTACCGCGTCAGTGTCTTGCAATCAAACATGTTTATGTTTTTCAAAAGAAATCAACTCAGTGTTGTCGATTGTTAAATTCGTCGAGTTCCAGTTGTTTAGTTCAGTACTTTAACAGTTATTTAAACATAAGTTGACATCGTATATAAAAATTCAAAATAGCGGTCCACAATTTAAATAATCTCTGTCTCCAACTCATATCTGCCATTTTCAGTTCGGAACATACCAAGTGACAAAAATCTCAAAGTGTTCTTCTGAATTCTGAATTTTTCAGATTTTTCTCGTATTCTAAAGATTCGCCCCCTCCTTTCATTTTCCCCGCTGTTGTCTTTGTATCCAGTGGAATTGAAGCAAGGTACATGGGCGAGCAGGGTTGGCTGCTCCCGAGAAGAATTTCGTACAATTTGCGTATACCTTTCGAATAACTACGTGCGCGATATATGACGCGTTGGCATCTCTCTCTCTCTCTCCCTTTCTCTGCTTCTTCTGACAGTTGGTTCAAGGTACACGAAAAGCCGTGCCCCGGAGAGTGGTGCTGACGAGACATTTTAAAAAGTAAGAGACTCCGGTCTCGTGCGATGCTTTAATTAAAATTACGTACGTTTGCTCGTGTAACCGGAGACGGGGAGCGAGAAAGAGAGAAGGGGCTACAGAGAAACGGCGGGAAAATCCCTCTAGTATTCTTTTATGAGCTTTTCATTACTCGTGGATGATGTACAATCTTCCATAACATGAGGAAACGGTACATGCATACGACGGGAGGAAAGCTCATCTTTGAAAGGTCCGTAGTACGGCTATTACTTATATATATATATACATACATACACATACACATATATATACAGGGTGTCCTGTTATGAATGGATAATCCTGAAACTGCAGATAGGTCAGACCATGTCCTACTATATGCTGGAATTTCAGTTTAGTAAAAGTCCCACAGTTTTCGAGATAAAAATCATCTGCTTTTGATTTTTCGCATGTGATTTCTACAAATGATAACCTTTTTTGACCGGTTTTTTTTAAAAATACTCTTGCTTATTTGTTTTATCTAAAAAGTCTTCTTTTTAACCTTAAATGTTAAGGGGCTATACTAGTGTGACACTTCTAAAAAATCGATTTTTTGCCTTTTTCGACAGTTTATACTTTCAAGAATATGAAATGAGATTTTTCAAATTTGCTGACATTGTAACTCAAAGAGCAATTATCCGATTGACTCGAAATTTGAAATGAGTACTCTTGAATATATTTACTCTACAATGACGTAGGATATTTTTGATTGGGTGATAATTGACGATTTGGCATTGAAAAAAACGACCATTTTATAGGCAAGAAAACAGATTTTTTTCCATAACTACGCCATTTTGTTAGATTTTGATATTTTGCGAAAATCCTACGTCATTGTACAGGAAATACCTTCCAGTTTAACGACATTTTTTACTTTTTCGGTTTCAGCTACTCAATCGGCCGGAATCATGTCAGCAGTGGAGGAACTTTTTTTTTGGCGCCTCCGAAGGCAGCACACAAGTCGCTTGGATCTCAATATTTTTCTATAAAAAAATTATGTAATATAGGTCAAATATAGCCAAATATATTCTTAATTTCCCGAAACATTTAATTGAGTACTTTTCATCCAAAAAATTCTCGAAAAACACCCAAATTTTCAGCGTTCACACTGGTTCACCCTTTAAGAGAAATTTATGAAAAAAGATCGTATGCAGGATTATCCATTCATAATAGGGCACCCTGTATATATATATATATATATATATATATATATATATATATATATATCGTCATCAGTCTCCTACTCATCCATTTTTCACCTCTCGACTACCCGCAAACTCATCTCTCGTTCGTGGATTCTTTTATCCTCCTTATTCCTCGGTGATTCTCACTTTTACCTCCTGCTGCTCCCCTCAACCACTCTCACTCCCTCTCGCGCTATTTACAGCAAGACGGGCCGAGAGAGAGAGAGAGAGGGGGGGAGAGAGAGAGAGGCAAGAAAAATGGAAAGAGATAGAGACAATTCTCATTTGCAGAATGGTTATGAAAGAATTTTCCTCATCCTGTCAGGGTTCGTACAATGCCGTCCTCCTCTTTACTCCTTTCTACACCTCCAAATGGGAATTATCGTCGCTCCAAGGCTGTGAAATAATCCCCCTACCCCTTGTGGTAATAAGATCTCAGTTGAGAAAGCGTTTTACGCTACCGAGAGATAAATAAAAGGTCACTCGCATCCGTGCACTTGGTTCAAGAGCTACGTACACACACGTACCATACACAGGCGAATAATTTATTTCCGTATACCACTGTAGCGAATTCTATGATGTATGTGTATAAATATATTGCGAGCCTAGGTGTACCCTCTCGAGTGCCGTGCTATATTTAAGTACCGTTAGACTCCGCGGTATGCACCCCCCTATATCAAAGTGCATGTATACACGCATATCTGCAGCTCAAGAGGATGGACAACGGTCTCCCGTCGTGCGGACCGAGGTAGCGTAGATCTTCGTACAGATACATTACGTACTTGGGCATCGCATCGAAGGGTGGGCTAGCACGTGATGAAAATCGTCATAACTCGGTGGATTTTTGGAATTTTGACAAAATCTTTCTAGCAAATTGAAGTTTGGTGATTCGACTAAACGAAAATCGCTATAACTCGGAGAGTTTTTGGAATTTTGACAAAATGTCTGCTGCAAATTATAGGTAATTGAATCGACTTGACAAAATCGCCACAATTCGGTGAATTTTGCGCTTTTGACAACATTTTTGATGCATATTAAAATTTATTAAATAAAGTTGATACAAATCGCCATAACTAGGTGATTTTTCGGAATTTTGACAAAATTTTTTTTTGCACATTGAAGTTAATTGAATCAACCTGACAAAAACCGCCATAATTCGGTGAATTTTTAATATTTCGACAACATTTTTGTTGCAAATTCAAGCTAGTCAAATCAACTAGACAAAGTTGATTGAATTCAATGTGGGTGAGTTTGTTGCATTTTGATGAAATTTTTGTTGCCATTTATAGTTAATTAAATCAACCTGACAAAAATCGGCGTAAGACGGAGAATTTTCGAAATTTTGACAAAATCTTTTTTGTAAATTAAAGTTCGTCAAATTAACTTGGCAAAATCGTCATAACTCGGTGATTTTTGTCTCGAATTTTGATGACATTTTTGTTGCAAATTAAAGTTAATTCAATCAACTTGACAAAAATCGCCATAGCTCGGTGAATTTTTGGGATTGTGACATTTTTGTCGCAAAATTGAGTTAGTTAAATCAACGAGACAAAAATCATCATAATTCGGTGATTTTTTGGAATTTTGACAAACAATTTATCGAAAATTGAAGTTAATTCAATCGACTTGACACAAATCGTCATAACTCGGCGAATTTATGAAATTTTGACAACATTTGTATCGCAAATTGAAATTTCAAAATCAACTTGACAAAATCGCCATAACTCGCTGAATTTTAGAACTATTTTCATTTTTTTTACAAACAAAGTTAATGATACCAACTTGACAAAGAAGCCATAACTCGGTGAAGTTTAAAAATTACGACCAATTTTTTGTTGCAAGTTCAAGTTAGTTAAATAAAGTAGACAAAGTTGATAAAATCGCCATAACTGGGGGATTTTTTTGAATTTCGATGGAATTTTCGTTGCAATCAAAAGTTAATTAAATGAACTCGAAAGAAATCGCCATAACTCGAAGAAATTTTGACAAAATCTTTTTTGCAAACTAAAGTTAATTAAACTTGACGAAATCGCCACAACTCGGTGAAACTTTAGAACTTTGACAACATTTTTCTTGCGAATTCAAATTAATTAAATCAATTTAATAAAAATCATCATAAGTCGATAATTTTTTGGAATCTTGACAAAATGTTGCAAATTAAAGTTTCTTAAATCAACTTGACAAAAATCGCCACAACTCGGCGATTTTTTGGAATTTTGACAAAATTTTCGATGCAAATCAAAGTTAAGATCCTAGGCTATAAAACTGGGCAATAGAAAATCGTACTTTCGAAATTTGAAGCTTACGCAGATCCTTTAAGGGGTTAGGCCACTCTAGAGGCCAAAATAATAGGCTTTTTGGGGATTTTTTTTCAGAAAAACTACAAAATAAATCGAGATTACAAAAAGGACGTTTATCATACATATCAGTGACTGTATACAATCATTTTTTTGAAGCGATTAATTTCAAAATGGCGGCTGTGAAACATAACTCAGACAATTTTCCACCGATTCACTTGGAATGTTGAATATATCTTGAAAAATACATTGTCTATGGAAGTACGTAAGATTTTTTTTTATATTGCAAAATTAATTTGTTGTTAACAATTATCTGACGATTTTGAGGCAAATTTTTCACTTTCCAAAAATTTGCCCAAAAAAGTCGTCAGATTTTTGTTGTTAATAACTGCCAAAAACAAATTGTTATTGTTAATTGTTAATAACAAATGAACTATGCAATATAAAAAAAATCCTACGTACTTCCATAGAGAATGTATTTTGCAAGATATATTCAAAATTTCAAGTGAATCGGTGGAAAATTGTCTGAGTTGTGTTTCCGGCCAACATAAAAAATTCAGTTGTGAGATGAACGCTGCACGGCCGCCATTATGAAATTAATGGCTACAAAAAAATTATTGTATACAGTCACTGATATGTATGATAAACACCTCTTTTAGTAATCTCGATTTATTTTGTAGTTTTTCTGAAAAAAAAATCCCCACAAAGCCTATTTTTCCGGCCTCTAGTGGGCTAAGGCCTTAAGTACACAGCACGCCTTTGCCGAAATATAATAGTTTCTGAGTCTGTAGTGGCGGTGGCAGCGGCCGGTAAGCCATGATTCCGCTTTTCTCCGATAGACCTGATGTTCACGATCCGTACCGAGATCGCTCGATGCAATTGAGGCGAGAATGAAAGAGCTGCGCAGGGAGCGTACGTGACAATTCATTCTATTCCCATACCGTTAAAACTCATGCTCATATAATTAAATACTCACTGAAAATTGAAAGGAAACAGACGAAGTTGAGAAAATTCTATCCAATATCTAGGGTGTTGAGATTTTTTTCGTTTTATTTAAATTGACAAATATTTGACGTTATCGATCGCCTGCTTTTTGCTGCTCGTATAAATGTAAAAATTGGCCCGCCTAGTGAATTTTCATTCTGCTTGATGATGCGGTGACAGTTTATATGCGTGGGCGTGCGAGTGTTTATTTTCTGGAATCGACAAGAGGCGAAACGAGGCAGAAAAATTGGTCCCATTGAAACGAGCGGCCACCCACAATGTGAAATCTCTGTCGACAGGTTTGCTGAAGGGTTCGGTGACGGCTGAGCGTCCGCGAACTTTGCGTCGGTTACGGAACGTTTACGGTGGTCCGAGCGGATGCGGAATGGGCACCGGTGCGGATGCCGGTGGAGAACTCCACGAGGACAACGGTGACGCGTCCTTCCGGCTGTCGGATCGTGACCGGGAGCGTGACGACAAATCACTCAGCATCATGAGCCCGTTCGACGAGCAGGAGGAATGGGCCAAAATATCGGAAATAATGGCGTCCTTCGGCACCGGCCTCGTTCGCGAATCCGTCTTTGTCACGGAACTCGAGAAGGAATTTCAAACGAGATTGGGTAATTTTTCAAATTCCCTACCGTGTAGCTTTTTCAGGAGGGCACAGGGAAAGTGTGGAAAACCGGTCGGTAATAATCTCGAGTCTTTGCTTCGATGTCAAGAACGCCCACACATCTACCCCACACTTGTCACTACAATTTTTCGAATGCCCTACCGTGTCGCGTTTTCACGAGGGCACAGGGAAAGTGCGGAAAACCGGTCAGTAATACTCTCGCGTCTTTGCTGTGACGTCAAGAACGCCCACACAACTGGCCCACACTTGTCACTACAATTTTTCAAATGCCCTACCGTGTCGCGTTTTCACGAGGGCACAGGGAAAGTGTGAAAAACCAGTCGGTAATAATCTCGAGTCTTTGCTGTGACGTCAAGAACACCCACACATCTGCCCCACACTTGTCACTACAGTTTTTCAAATGCCCTACCGTGTTGCATTTTCACGAGGGCACAGGGAAAGTGTGGAAAGCCGGTCGGTAATACTCTCGCGTCTTTGCTGTGACGGCAAGAACGCCCACACAACTGGTCCACACTTGTCACTACAATTTTTCAAATGCCATACCGTGTCGCATTTTCACGAGGGCACAGGGAAAGTGTGAAAAACCAGTCGGTAATAATCTTGAGTCTTTGCTGTGATGGCAAGAACACCCACACATCTGCCCCACACTTGTCACTACAATTTTTCAAGAGCCCTACCGTGTTGCATTTTCACGAGGGCACAGGGAAAGTGTGGAAAGCCGGTCGGTAATACTCTCGGGTCTTTGCTGTGATGTCAAGAACGCCCACACTTTTGCCCCACACTTGTCATTATAATTTTTCAAATGCCCTACCGTGTCGCGTTTTCACGAGGGCACAGGGAAAGTGTGAAAAACCAGTCGGTAATAATCTCGAGTCTTTGCTGTGATGCCAAGAACACCCACACTTGTCACTACAATTTTTCAAATGCCCTACCCTGTCGCGTTTCCACGAGGGCACAGGGAAAGTGTGAAAAACATGTGCCGATACGAGCGGCTAAATTTCCACCGAGTTTTCATCGAAAATTGGCTGCAGCTATGCGGTCACCCATCCGAGTATCAGCCCGGGCGAACGATGCTTGGTATGGGAGACCGCCTAAGTCAACGGTCGATACGCGACCATTGTGTTCGTGACACGTTCGTTTCTCGTTTATTCGCAGGTCTCAGCTCGGACACTGGCAGCAGTCCCGTAGTCTCCACCTCCGTTGGGCAATGGCTTTCCAGTCTTAGCCTGACGGACTACGAGTCCCTCTTCATCAATTACGGTTTCGATGACATCGAATTTGTAGTGAGTATCGCACGGTAACCGATGCGAATGAGACTCGTAGAAAAAAAAATATAACAATTCCGCTCGGATTTCAATATAAGCAATTCTAAAAGAAATATCGTGCATTTTTCAAAAATGCAATAACGTCGTCTTCAGAACGGCGTTTTGGACGAGGCGGATTTGAAAGACATGGGAATAACGAGCGATCAGGAGCGCACGATAATATTGGAATCTGCGCTGGCGTTGAGCAAACGGGTGGACAAACGTTCGGGTTCCCAAGCACGAACGGTCGAGGAGTGGCTCAGCAGTATACACCTGGACAACTATGCGGAAACGTTCAGAAAGCACCTGTACACTGACATGGAACGTGTCAGGAGGGTGTGGGAGGTCGAGCTGGCGGCTGTACTCGAGATTCAAAAACCGGCGCATCGCAAGAGAATACTCGCTTCGGTAACCGGTCCGAATCCACGTGCACAGGGTCGAAATGCTGGAGGACCGAACCTCGAGGATCTCAACAAGGACCTCAACACCCTGGTGAGTTCAAGTCCTCAGTCAAGTGAATAAACGGACGTGGTGAATATGCTGGGAATTCTCGATTCGCTGATGACATTGATAAGAAGGGATTGGGGGTGGTTTTAAGAACAGACGTGTGAGAAAGAGAGAAAGAGAGTATAGATAGCCAGAGGGACAGGAAGACCTCACATTTACTACCATTAGGTACCATTAGGTACCAAAAAAGCATAACACGCTAAAATAGTTTGTTGTTTTATGACATGTTTGAAATTTACAAAAGATACTAGGGCGCACAAATGAAAAGTTACATTTTATTGAACTGAGGCCTCAAATGGTACCTTGAAGTACCTCAAATGGTATTTTGAAGTACCTCAAATGGTATTTCGAAGTACCTCAAATGGCACTTGAACGTACCTTAAATGGCAGTGAAAAGTACCTCAAACGGTACCTTGAAGTACCTGAAATGGTATTTCGAAGTACCTCAAATGGCACTTAGAAGTACCTCAAATGGTACTTTGAAGATGGAAGATGGTACCGGCGTGCGCAAAGTTGGCAACGCTACGATGTGTCGCCACCAAGCGTCGAAAGCGGGACAAATATATATGCTAGGATCCAATGTACAGCTGTATATAACATCAAATCGTCAGCAAATCTGTAGAACGTTTCATTCGATCGCCTCTCTTGCGTCGCTTTATAATGTAAATAACGTGGCTAATTGGAGAATCCACATTGTCCCGGAGAGCACGACGACACTTCAAAAAGGCCTTTCAGTCACGCCGTTCAAGCGGCAATCTTCAACTCTCTCTCTCTCGGGTGACAGAGTGTTTTTGTTCCAACGGCAGCAGAGCACTCCCACAGACTGGTTGTGAGCCCCGTCAGAGTCACCGATACCTGATTCACGCTGCTCCTCCATCCTCCATCCACACTTCCCTCATCAGCCTCATACTTACCTTTCACCCTGCCCGAATGGCTGAAGGATTTTTTGCTTTTTCCCTCGCCGTTTTTTCTTCTCTCCTTTCTTTTTCCCCACCGAGTTATCTCATGTTTAATTAGCCTCGAGCCAATTTCAATAAACATCACGGGCTATGACGGTAATTCGGTGGATTGGAGTCGCAGCGTCGACGAAGGGACCCTTGAAATTGCACTCTTTTTGCTGTTTTCCTTTAGTCATTGTGCAGTTTTATTTTCATTGAGTCGAGCACGCTCGAAGACACCAGACTGCATCAACACTTCGCGTGCGTCAAGTACTAATACCCTTTTTGTCGCGACTGAAGATTGCAGGGCTGATTTGGGTCTGCAGGGATCATTTTTTTTTGTTGAAATTTCTAGAATGGATTTAAAGGGTTGTGGGTTTTAGTTAGCGAGAGTTGTAGATTTGCTTACAGTTGGCAGCGTACGTTTACATAGGACTTTTTGTAACATGCGAATTAACGTCCCTCCCAATTTGACCTGATTGATACGGAAAAATCCGTTGAATCGCGTCAGAATTTCATGCAAACTGCGCCTTTCCTTGATCGGCCTCTCGACAGAAAACGAACATACAACAACTGAAGGAGGAGATCCGTGAAAAGTTGCCGGAAAGTCCGCAAGGAAACGGCAATGTGAGTTTAGTAAGTGGCACGAATGCCACGACGACGGGGACACTGAGACACCGAAAGAACAGACCAGCCCCGCAGCCACCACAACGACCTAGTTCCCACAATGGCACTATCTCAGCACCGGAACAGCTGGAAATTCGCGCACCTTCGGAGCTCCTGTTCGGTGTTCCGTCCACCCTTAAAACTCAGTGGAGGCATCAGCCCAAAACTCTGCTTACCGGCTGCGTCAATTACATCGCCAATGTAAGGCATTTTCTCGAACTTGATATTCTAAAAGCAGATTGTACGTGTATGATTGTCAGGGTGGCCGAAACAGTTGTGTCTGCACAGGATTTCGCGTTGATATTGTCATTGATCACCCTCGAAGAGAGCTTCGTTGTCGTGGGTCAGAAAATATGATTTCTTGAATTGACAGATTCGAATTTGTAGGATTAATCGTATGTGGTTGCTGCTTCCAACAATTTAGTCGTAACACCTATGATACCTTTGCTTCATGGACGATCTGTTTATTTACTAGTTACTATTTACTACCAGGGGCCAATCATACACAGAGATAGATGTCGAAATTTCAGCAGCCAAGCTGTAGTAAATGTTCGATTGGGCTTGATTCAGTTGATTTTCACCTACCCTTGCGTTGAATTTTCTCGTATCTCGGAATTCAAAGGTAGATGACTACCTTCGATCTCCGAGAATGACTAACAAGTACACGTGTGTTTATTTTCGTTCGTACGACGCAGTATCTGGGCTCGACTGTCGTCAAAGAGTTGAGAGGCACTGAATCGACGAAAAAATCGATCCAGAAGCTCAAGAAGACCTGTCGCGATCCAAGGGTTAGCCTGGGCATCACACTGGCCATATCTTATCGCGGTGTCAGATTCCTCAATTCCATCACCAACGTAAGAAATCATTTAGAAGCATACGGAGGCCTGGATCCCAGGAGCGTCAATGTCACATTACTTATACGGATAATTGTATTTTATACGTCCGACGAATCGTCGATCAGGAACCAATATGTGAACACGAGATTCGCAACATCCATTGTGCCTGCCAGGATGCTGATGACCTCACACACTTCGCTTACATCACCAAGGACCATGCCAGCCGGACGCACTTCTGCCACGTATTTAGTGTGCCAACAATGGTAAGCTTCAATCGCCAATGACCTGCTTGATTCTAAATGTGTCCGTTGGTATGTCTGATTATCCGGATGGGGGGAGCTTTCGCCGTGTCGTAGATTGAAGCAGGCAAGATTCCTTGGCCTGTGAAAACCCGCGTTTGGTAGGGCAGCAAAGACGTCGAGGTTGACGAAGTTCGTTGGAATTGGTCTCGTTGTAGAGGAGGGAATCTCTTGATTGGTTTTCAGGATCAGGCGACCGAGGTAATACTGACGTTGGGCCAGGCGTTCGAGGTCGCTTATCAAATGGCTTTGCGGGACAAACTCGGTGGTCAGGCAGTTCGTTCCCAATCGGCGAATCAGCTGGCATCCCTGGGGACTTCCGGCAGCTCGCTCAGTGCTACCTCAAAGATCAATCCTTCCAGTGAGCAGAGTCCGGACGCGAATTCAACGAATCAGTCCAATTCCATAAGCACCATCACGAGTACGTGTCTTAACAATACGAATCAAAATACCACGCAGAACTCGAATACCCTAAAAAAGTCCAAAGTAAAGAGCAACGCGCAGCAACAAGCCACGAGCGTTAACGCCAATCCTAGCAATCACAACTCACATTCCGTTGCTAATATGAACGCGAGCACGAACGCGAATACCCACGTAACGGCGGCCTCACCGATCTCCACATTGAATTGCAACAATCCAAGTGGTAATTCGAACAACGCGACCAAACCACTAGTTTCCCACGGTCGTTCGCACTCGGTCAATGACATCAAGATCAATGGAAATCAGCTGAAACTGGCACCCACTCCGGTTGACGATATCGGCATCGGTGTCAAGGACATGAAGGCCGGCTCGAGAGCGCCGATCGCACTCTCCGAAGAACTGTAGGCCTTTTGGCTTTATCGACTCGTTGATTCGACTTAGTAGACATTGGGAATGCGATAACGGGACAGTCAGATCACTATTTCAGATGTAGTCCAAGGAATAAGATGGATTAACGATGAGTGACCATAGCTCAAATGTTTATTTCGAAATTCGCGAAGCTGTGATTAATTTGAGGATAAAAAAACGTGACCCTCCATGAAAAAGGGGTACCCCAAACGTTTGATCCAAGCCACGCTGAAGGCCTCGCATCTGGACCAGACGCGGCAGCAGTTGATCCGCCATCACAATACTCGAAATCTTGTGTCATTACTATCCGCCCTGAGTAACTTTACGATCTGCTTGATCAAAATCACGCCCTGATGACTGGCAAGACTTTCCATGGCGAAGTTCGCGATCCAATGGTGGAGCAACGAATCAGTGATGATCGCGATGACACAAATCGAAACACCGTTCGGCGTTTAGGTTTGACGATCAAATGTGGTGGTGGTCGAGCGATTTGGAAGTATTGGGACGGTGATCAAGTGTTTTAAGAACTGACTGTCCAACCGAAAATTGGTTCTTGGAAGATTGCGGTGAGTCGATGATCAACTGAGAAGAGAACGTTGATTCGACGGTTGCCTCGATTGAATTGCTGCTTTATCGCAATCGTCCGGTGATGACGGCAGCTTCATTGAAACGTGTTCCAAACTGATATAACAAAGTGTGCGGAGTAACCCAATGATCATTCTTCATTGCAGTTAACAAATGTCATTTTCGCATGATTCGTGTGTGGCAGGCTGAGTGACGATGACCAAACGCTCTTTGATTCGAAACTCATGTAAATCTTGTCATTGCGATTGTCCAGGTAAGTTGCTGAACGTTACCGTTTTTTACGCGTTTCGCTGTTTCCACAATCCCTGCCGTTGATTCTGTGATCCAAGGGAATGGTGGTCCGGAGCATTCGATCGCTCGGACAATGATCGAAAAAATCTAACGTTAGAAATCGTAAAAAAGAGGTTACTCGTGCCGCACGTAAAACTCCTAATCTTGTAGCGTCGTCGTGAACATTCTTCTGGTTTTCGATATTAATCCAAAACAAAATTGATGGCATATCGATCATTTGTATCTTATTCCCCGAAACAAACGGCATATCGATCATCCGGACTTTATTTCCAAACGTTGCGATTTGATAGTCCGGCAATTGCGATAAAGTGTTTTTTCGCCGAGCCGCGGAATAGAAGGAAAAATCATGTCCATCCAACATGAAGTTGCTTTCACGCGACATGACTGTGGAAGGATAAAATAGAACCGGATGATCATCATCGCGCGTCTCAATGGCCAAATACTCGAGCGCGTACGAGACGTCATGGTGATGGACGAAAAACCAAATGACAAAGGCACAATGCTCAATTTATACTTTACTCTCCTGTAAAAAAAAATTGTTAATGATTTATAAGCGCGCTCCTGAGACGTGGCTAGATTGTACACTGATCAGACCCTTTCGACCTGATAACTTTTTCGACTCTTCCGGATATCATCCCACCCCGTACAATCCACTTTCCCGAAGTATTCACTTATTCTCGAAGACTGGCAAGGAACATCAGCTGAGTATCCGCATTCGATTTTAGCGAAACTCGTATATGTGACAAAACATTGAAAACTATTGGACACGTATTCTTTTTTATCGGCGCGGAAACGCTTTTAAGGGGGGAAACCACGCCTCAAAGAAAGACGCGTCGAGGGGTGATTTTGCAGTTTAACCCACGAGCAGTCTACCGATCTGAATGAAACAAAAACCAAAATAAACGTAAAGCGATGAAAAATCCACTATAGAAGTGTTGAAAAAAAATTAAGGGGGACACGCCTTTCTTTTAGGGGTGATTTTCCGCCTCAAAACCGTTTTTCCGGCGAAAAATAATACGTGTCTAATAATTTTCAATGCTTTATCACATACATGAGTTTCAGCAAAATCGAAGGCGGACACTTAAGGGGTCTTCTCACTTTACACGCTGAAAAAGGCTATTTTCATAATTTTTTGGATAGGTTTATATTATAGATATTGATATAAAAGTTGTTACACTTAATAAATACACTTTCGAAACACATTCAAAAGTTTTTTTTATCAATTTACGTCACTATTTATAGACGAAAATGGCAGTTGAAAAAATGTCCCAAAAAATTGTAGGTCTGCGCTGTTGATGAAATCGCGGAGATGGATCATCCGAAACAAAAAAATGAAACGGTTTTAGATTCAGTATATTAATGGCTATAGTGCATATCCGACGATTTTTTATATATGCAAAAATACCAAAAATGGCCGACATTTTTCGAAAAAACAAAAAAAGTGTTGTTTCACCGGTTTTTTGCCAAAAAAAATAGTAAATATCAAAATTTAAAAAAATCCTTGATATGCATTATAGCTACAGTCGTAACGAATTTGTGGTTGAAGGATCGGTTCAGTAGTTTCGAAGATTTTATCAACAAGCCGTCGAAAAACGTTGTTTCGAGAAAAACGCGTTTCAAGTTTGTTCAGTCACATAAGTACATACATTTTTTAAAAATGTATTTCGAAAGTGTATTTATTAAGTGTAACAACTTTGATATCAATATCTATAATATAAACCTATCAAAAAATTCATGAAAATAGCCTTTTTAGCGTCTAAAGTGAGAAGACCCCTCAAGTGATGTTCCTTGTGAGTGGTCTCAACGAAGCGATGTCCATTTCGTGTAGCACATAAAAAGAGAGAGAGAGAGAGAGACGGAGAAATTTTCCACCGACACTAGTAGTATTTTATCGAGACTGATATATCACCAACACTTGCTCAGACGATCGAAACCGGAAACAAGACGTATCGGGGATAGAAAACTGGCCGTTCTCGGTAATTTATACAGTCAACGAAAAACATGGAAAGATCATTGCGAAACTCGAGCTCGTGAAAAATCACTTTTATCGATTTTCAAAAGGAAAGAAAACGAGTAATGTATACCAAAAAGATATTCGTTACTGATTTTGTTTGTGTTTCGGCGATTCTTCGAAAGGACAGTAATCGATATCGAAATAAAAATGTGCGTGTATCGCTTAATCGTGAACCGTTGAACTCGGACTTTCGAATGAAAATTCATTCGACGAACGATGAGATTTTTTTGTTGAAAAATAAACGCACAGTTGCGGTTCTACGGGGTTTGGGTGATCGTACAGGCCATTTTTCGGAAAACCAAAGAGGCGTAAGTGACCCGCACTTGTACACATGTATATACATGCATACGTGCTTACACGTCAAAGAATAAACGATAAAAACGAAATGGACGAATAATACGAGCGAACGAGGAGAGGAGAAGGGCGCGGTGAAGCGACTGCGATCGAGAAATCAATCAGTATTCCGAAACGGCAATCGAAATCCCTCACGACTGAAGAGAACGTCAAGTCGTGCTTTTCGACGTAGCGATGAAAAGTATCGTCTGCAAACTGCCAAAAAAAATCCCACGCTTTAATGGGGCTATACGCACAGATTGTATTGTTATTGAAATAATAATAATAATAATAAAAAAATACATTTACATACAACGATGATAGAAAGGAACAGCAAGAAACCGAGAAGCGTATATACTTCGGTGGTAGAGATACGCGACAGGAATGAATTCCGATATTAAATCGAACTAATTAGAGATGAGAGTTAGCGATCGACGAAATGTAGCAGTCGTTTTATCGTATAAGACGAATAATCGAAAAAAAAACATATATATATCCGATATTAGGAATCGTAAAATAATGTGAAGAACACCTTCTTTTTATCGTCGAATCGCGACACGACTCTTGAGAATTTCAATGATTGAATCTTCCGACGCACAACGACGTTTCCTTTCTCCGTTAGATCGCACTCGCTGGACGAGGATTTGGATAAGATTCCAGACCCCCCCCCCCCATCGATCTGAATTTTTTCACAACCCTTCCTTTTAATATTTTAGGACAACCCCCAAAGGGATTTTTGGCGACTCGCGATAGTTTTCAAGATATTGGAATTTAAGGTTTTTTTAAAGGCTGAGGGTCCCCTCCCCCTGAGCTGAAATGTCAGACAAATCTTCTTTTCGATATATTAAGATTACCCCTAAAGGGATTTTTGGCGGCTCGCAATAGTTTTCGAGATATTGAATTTTTTATTATTTTTTTTTCATCCCGCGCCGAATATATCTATATGTTACGTCTCCGTTCACACCTATACAGGGTGTCCCAGAACTGAATGCGTTGCCTGAAATGGGGGGTTGGGGGTGAAATTCTGAGTCGATTGATATAAGCATGCGTGGGTCTCGGATCATTCCCTGAATTATTATTCATTTTTAAAGGCGGGCGCACCTGATTGGCCCGCTTTTAAAAATGAATAATAATTCAGGGGTTGATCTGAGATCCACACATGCTTATATGAATCGACTCAGAATTTCACCCCCAACCCCCCATTTCAGGGAACGCATTCAGTTTTGGGACACCCTGTATATGTTATTGCACTCTCCGTTTTGTCCAAAGAAATAAACCCAAATAAACCCAAATCCAAACCCAAACGCAGAAACTATGCGCGTCGCCAAAATCCCTTTAAGGGTTGCCTTAAAATATTAAAAGGAAGGTTTGTGCAAAAATTTTGCTCGATCGGAGGAGGGAGGGGGTAGGGGTCGGAACCTTACCCGAAGATTTTTGCCGCGTAACTATTTCAGCTGACACGAGTAATCCACAATTAGAATTCGATTCAACCGAGGATTTTTGACATTTCGTTTTTTTTCTTCGTTCACGCGAGGAAGGAAAGCGTATTTTTTTTTCTCTCTGCGGGGGAAATATCGAAAGATTCAATATTGGCGCTTCCGATGAAAAATTAGATTTAGAATCGCTCGCACGCAATTATACGAATACGCATGTGTAAACACAAATTTAAAAGCGTACATCTCTAAAATCGGACCAAAAGCGTACGACACGAAGTTGGGCGGCTCACGACGGTCTACCAATCCAAGATATATGAATGTGTATTGCTTGGGTACAAAAGCAACCGCTCACTCGATACTCTTTACACGATTGACAACGTTGTCATTATTATTCTCCGTCTTCTTACTTCGAATTTACTTACGGTACTAACGTCTGGGTATAAACTTGGATTACTCATTATTTTAGGAAGAAAAAATGTCAAAATACGCCACGTTTTTGGATCCTGATCGTGAAAAAAGTATGTTATCCTCGTTCCGGTGAACTGCCGGCCAACGGATGCACTTTCCGATTTTTTTTATCGCGACGAAAAGCTAAATATTTCGTCGAAAAAGATCCGGGAGAATGTTGGAGATAGTATTTAACGCGGTCCTCTAGTTTCTCGGCTGTTTTTTTACGGCTTTTTTCAATAATTTTTTACGGGCAAAGCATCGAAATAATCAATCTCATTGTTTTTGCATAATCTTTATTAACATTTAAATAAGCTTTACAAATTTTTTGAAGTCAAAATATATAATAGAATAACAGTTATAGCGGCCGACAGGAAGACATCAAGTAAAAGAGGTGCTTGACGGTGACCAAGATTGCGGCTGTTCTGCTTATCTGAAATCAAAAAACCAAACGGCATTTTAATCTTCATATTTAAGACTAGCGATTGAACTAGAGTGAATTCTAAATTACAAAAATTGACTTTTTTATACACTTTTGAAAATTACATTCTATTTTTTACTCATTTTTTCTTAAGTTTTTCGCTCGTACAAAAAAACTATCGAAGCAATCATGATAATCCTAGTTCAATCGCTGGCTTATAACATATTAAAGATGCTGTACAAATTTGAACAAGATCGGTGCAGTAGTTTCTGAAATATCGTGGTCACCGTTTCGAAAAATGGTGTTTCGAGAAAAACGCGTTTGAAAGTATACCTGCTCCGTTCCCGGGCCGTAACTTGTGAACCACTTCGAATATCGAAAAATCCTTTGGCACACATTTTCTACACATGTTGTAGATATGATTTATGAAAAAAAAATCGATTTTTTCGACCCGAGAAACTAGAGGCCGCCTTAAGGAATCATCACAGTGTAACGCGTCGAAAAAAAGCTGACATTCGGAATTTTTTTCCATGGTTAAAATACGGTAATCAGTCTGATTTTTTTATGTCAAATCGTAGCACTCGTGAAAAACAGAAAATACATTTTTAAACGTTTATTTTTATTTTTTTTTACATTTTTTTTAACGGTTGAAAATGGCTTCGAAACCTCACGGTGTACACGGTTGTGGCAGTAAATATTATCCGAAACAAAATTTGTAAAAAGATTATTAATCAGTATGAAAGGCGCCATCTTGCTATGGAGGTTTTTTAAAAATCAAAATTGACTAAATGATGGCGGTTAAATATAAAAGTATCGAATTTCGCCGATTTTTTGGACGGTTTTTCGTTAAAAAAATATGAAGACTTCAAAAAAAGCTTCCATAGCAAAATAAAGAACGACGCGAAGAATGTTGTGTCCAAATTTGAGACGGATAGCTTGAAAACTCTTCCTTTGAGAGTGTACACCGTTTTAAAAAACGAGATTTCGAGAAAAACGCGTTTAAAGTTTGGAGTGCGGAATTTTTATACGAATTGTCTACTTACGATCAATCGGTGATGCCAGGTCTAGGTTCATAACCGTCTATATTATCGGATAATGCAAATAAATCGATTTTTAAAAAATTTTACACTGTGCTGATTCCTGAAAACATAAAATAAACACACCCCGTTGTGTTTTTGTTCTCATTTCCTAGTAGTTTCTTTCACTCCCTAGAATTTATCAATAATTTTTCGGAATAATTGTATTTCTCGTGTTGCAAGGCCGTTGATTGCGTATATTTAATCGAAGGCTTTCAATGAAATTGAATAAAATCAATTTACTAAAATCATACAAATTTTTGCAGTTAATTTTGAAGGGACCTAGGGAAATTTTCCTCGAATTTGGAATTTTTCGGCGTTTTTGCACCTGGAATAAATAAACGTGGAATATTTTGACATTCGATTGGAAATATCCGATAAATCTTTAGCATCGATATACGTACGATAATATTGGATGAATTTATCCATGCCGCATGGTTGATGAACGGTAAAGAGGAAAAGATACTCAAATAATCGAGTTTCAGTTCGCTCAAACGATACCAAAGAATTAGTGATTTCCTCATCGTATATGAAAAAAAATAAGCAGAATAGAAAATCATCCTCTTCAACCACTGCACAACTCACGAGCATTCCTCAACACGAAAATCAAATTCACTCAATCCTAAGCTCACTCGATTTAATATTTTAGGACCAGAGTTGCTCTCAAAAATGTATATACGTTTTTTTCAGAATAATATATAGCAATCGAAGAAAAATGTGCATAGGTTTTTTTGGGAACAATAACTGCCAATATGAAAATAAAAAAGTCATTCGTTCTTTTGGGAATAATAATTGACGATTATGGTTTTTGCATTTTCGCAATATTGTTGCAAATTCGAGATCCCTCACACGGGCCTCTTATCACCAGCAACAAAGCTTAAACTTCGCCTATGGGGGATGACAAATTAAGGGAGGACAGCACTATAAAATTTCCGAAAAATCGTTTTTTTTAGAGGCGCTTTTAAAAAATTCCTCGAACCCTCAAAAATATGATGCATATTCGTTTATAGCTGATAAAAACTTTTTAAGTGGTTTTGGAGCTTTTTTTGAGGTAGACGCAATTCTCGACTCTTGTAAGCCTATTTTTGGGGAAAAAGTTATCGACAAAAAGTAGTTTTATTTTCTACCAATAGGTGGCGTTGAGTAACGAAAAAAAATCATCTGTTTCAGCGTCTATAAAACCGTTGGCTTCAAAGACGTTTTTCTCAAAACCATGTTTTTAAAAATCGGCACGCACCAGAACTCGAACAATTTTCGTCCAATTGAATTGAAAATTTAACTGTAGCTTTTTCCTTAGATTTCTTTAACATTCAAGTGCGAGCGTTTTTTTCGATTGATTAAAAGTAGTAATTTTTCATATGCAAATTATGGTCGCGAAAACGAACTTTTTCCAAACTCGTTTCTATACTTTTTTTTTCATTATTTTGTTTTATTTCTTCTCGTACTTGACTGCTAAAACTAATGTAATGAACGGAAATATTGCACTCTCAGTTCCAGGATTAAAGTTATGAGAATTCTAAAGCAATGCTATAGGGACTCATGCGCCGCCATTTTATATTCTTTTGGCAAATGCATTTTTGTTGGCATACTCCATACCTAATAACGCCTAAAAGTTCTTTTGACCATGTATTTTATTCTTTTCTTTAAAAAAGGTAGTTCCTTAGATAAGTGACTTTTCCGAAAAATGAGCCTCAAATAATTTGTTTGCTATTTTCTCTTTTATTGGGCTGTAAATGATATTCAGTCGGGGGAAGCTGAAATTCACCCCCCTCCCCCCATAAAAAAATATGGGGTTTCGAAGTTCGCGTAAATACGTGATAAAATAGAGAGTTTAGAACATTTCGATGCATATATTGGGTTTGTTTGGGTTTTTGAAAAATTCGAAATTATTTTTAACAATTTTTTCTTCCTAAAAATTTGTTAATAAAAAACGTAATCTTCCCCCGACTGAATATCATAATTTACAATCCAATAAATGAGAAAATAGCAAAAAAAAATTAGGCTCATTTTTCGGAAAAGTCACTTATCTAAAAAAAAAATCAAAATAAAATTTCAAAGAAAATCGTCGAAAATGGGGAGTTACAGTGATGTCCTCCCTTAAGAAAATAGTGTCAACGCCGCCCTTTCACATTTTCACGAATCGACAAATCGTCTGTATGCCACATTTCGTGGAGCATCGAGCGAAGAAGATGTGAAAATGCGTCGCGCGGGTTTGCGAGCGTGTGGGGCGAAAAAATGGATCGATTTATTCAAAGGTAGCCAGGCCGCGTAGAGTGGCCCCCCATAAAATCGTTCGGGAAGTTGATATGTACGAGGAAAGGTAATTTTGAATCCGTTCCGCTTATTCAATATTGACTATCGCCACTTTTTCAGAACTTTTTTGACGATGGTCCTTATAATTTTTTTGAAAACCAAACGCTGATTTTGGACACAGGACGGTCCTCAAAGTCGAATATTTTCTAAATCACCTTTCCTTCCATATACACATGTACAATAAATGTTATGATGTATGCTGCTTACTAACTCTCACTCACTCTTGTCACTTATCATTACTGCAATTATGACTATTATTACGGCAGCTCAAGGGGTGTGCGAGGGTATACGCTAAAATCGAGTGGCATGGTGGGGCGTGTCGAGCTTTTCAACGGGTTATGCCTATATGGAATAGTCGAAAAAGCTCATTTTTGGGGTTTTTTAAATAGAAAATCACGATGTTAAATTTCTACAAAAAATAGACATTTGAAAAATTATCATCTGAAGAATACGCTGTCATTTTTATTGTGTAAAAATATTTAATTATAATATTTTGCAGTGAGCACCCTTCTGAACCCGGTTAACTAATATACAAAAATCAAACACATTTCGTTAGTATATTAGTCTATCTTATGATTAGCCGGAGGAATTTCCGAAACATCAAATTTAAAAAAATGGCGCTTGGATAAAGCGAGAGTCTTGATTTTTGTGAAAAATGCCAATTTGGAATTTTCGGAATGTTTTGTTGGAATTTTTTTTTGAATTTTTGGTGTATTTTTTTGGGGATTTTTGGAGAACTTTTTTGAAAATTTTGGAGAATTCTTTTTGGGATTTCTGGAGAATTTTTTTAGGGATTTTTGGAGCTTTTTTAAAAGGATTTTTGGAGCTTTTTGGAATTTTCGGGAAAAAAATCCTCCCATCAAATACTACATTTCAACATCTAGAAAAAGCCCTTAAAGTTTTAGAAACTTCGATGCAGTAGTCTTCAAGATATTTTTCTCACCGACTTTGAAAACGTACCTTCGCGAAAAAGGCATTTAAAGTTTGGAAAGACGTTCCGAGTGTTTCGACGCGCGTCAACATAACAGCCTATAAATCTTTCAATTTCGATCCGATCGCCTTGAAATTTTCATGGAACATCTTCAAGATGATATACTGTCAAAATATATCCCTTTTACAAAAAGTGATTTTTCGACTTTGACAACTAGGTATAACCCCTAAGCTCTAAAACTCAACAACAACAAAAATATATATATATGTATATTTATATAGTAATTATAATGCAGAGGGGTGCACTTCCCCTCCCTCTCGCTTGTCAGTACATCAATACTACATATTGAACATCTATTATCCCAATCGACGTCGCTGTTAGGGCAAATCACTATTATTACTATTCTTATTATTGTAGATAATAATACGAAACGCACGTAATCACAGCGCACTTATCGATGTGATCCATTTAGCGAAATTATAAGAGGAACATTAAACTCGTCACACCTCTATATTCTCTCACCAACAATATTCGAAACGCGACAATATCTCATCACTCTGTAAGTTTGCAATTGGTACAACGTCTTATTGCGATGATTTGCGAATGATCGACGAGCATATGGATTCGTTCGTATATAAATAATAATAATAATAATAACAACAACAATAATAATAAATTGAAAATCGTGCCGGTATAGGAGGACACGAAGGAGGAGATGTGCAACACTGATTTTACGAGCAATCTTTGTGGATAATTACGGAAAAGTATTTACGTTTAATGTCTTCTTTGTCGATGGATTTTGTTCATTGGTATCAACTTTTTTTCTACTCCGTAGCGCGCAATGTATCAATGAAAGATTTGGCGCTGATGGGCTTGCGTGTAGATGCAGAGGAGCTTTGATTAAGTAACTAGAGAGAGAGATAGAGAGAGAGAGAGAGAGAGAGAGAGAGAGAGAGGCGGATGACGACTGTCAAAAAAGAGGGACATAAATTTTCGCGCCCAAAAAAAAAAGTATCGCGAATTGACATTTGGCTGGCACGCATACAGACTTGTTGCGGTTTTGTAAATAGCGCAGGGTTCTCCGCAATTGTAACATAGGCGTTGATTCATTTCCGTTTGCAGCATGTGCAATGATGTAATTATTATCGATATATTTATTGACAGAAATAACGAAATATTTAGCGCAGCGGAAGGAAAATGAAAAAAAAAACTGTGTACCAGCTCGTCTGGTAAATTACCAGCTCCGGAGCAATCAATCATATTACGAGCGGGCTTTTGTCGCTAGCTGTTGAAACGAACAGGTAATTAAAAAAGAGGATGCACGGCGGGAGGCGGAAGAAGAAACAAATAAATAATTATTTCGATCGGAGTGGCGCCCGTTTGCGATACCAATTTGTGCGGATGTGATATTTTTTGTTTAATGTAAGAAACGCGTGTCAGGGAATCATCGTAATACTCTTCTTCGTTAGTTTTATTTATATATATGAGGTATTCCACGTGAATCCGGTGGACTTTTTCCCTGACCCCCGCCAATTCGATTCTTTTTTTTGTATCTGATTCCATTGGCTCTAAAAGACACCCTGATTTTCTTTTTACATTTTTCGAAACAACCTTTAGTAAAAAAAAATTCTCCGAAAAAAACGCCCTGATTTGAAAATATGAAAAAATTCCCAAAAATGCGTGATGATATGGAAAAATTTTGAAGCTATCACCCGCAGTGGAAGTATGATTTTTTCTGTGCTTTCTGAGCGTTTGACGTTAAAAAAAATCCCAAAAAATCAAGAACCGCTTACTTCGGGCGGATACTTAAATATTTTGATACCCACAATAAATTTTTTCGATCAGTTTTGAATAACCAAATCACAATCATGGACCTTGAACAGTTAGCAGTTAATCTTTCGGATTTTTTTAAACGTTAATCGCTCAGAAAGCACAGAAAAAATCATACTTCCACTGCGGGTGACAGCTTGAACATTTTTACATATAATCACGCATTTTTGGGAATTTTTTCAGATTCTTAAAACGGGGCGTTTTTTTCGGAGAAAATAAATATTTTTTTTGAATAAGGGTTGTTTTAAAAATATTTTAAAAATTCTGGGTGTCTTTTAGAGTTATGGAATCAGATAAAAAAAAAATAAATCGAATTGGCGGGGGTCAGGGAAAAAGTCCACCGGATTTACGGGGAATACTTTATATATATATATACATATATATACAGGGTGTCCTGTTATGAGTGGATAATCTTGCAACTGTCGATAGGTCAGATCATGTCCTACTATATGCTGGAAGATCAGTTAGTAAAAATTTCACGATTCTCGAGATAAAAATCATCTGCTTTCGGTTTTTAGCATGCCATTTCTATAAATGATAACTTTTTTGACCAGGTTGAAAAAATACTCTTGGTTGTTTGTTTTATCTAGAAAAGTCTTCTTCTTAACCTTAAATGTTAAGGAAACTTTATGAAAAAAGATCTTATGCAGAATTTCAATACAAACCAATTCGAATATCTGACTTTGACAGCCTGCGGTATAAAAAAAGTGTACTACGCATATCGTGAAAGTTACTTTAAAAAGTTGCTCAGATATTGTCGATTCATATGATTTGTAGACATGGCATGTGAAAAACCAAAAGCAGATGATTTTTTTTCGAAAAATAACATAAAGCCCAAAATCTCGAAAATCGTGGGACTTTCACTAAACTGAAATTCCAGCATATAGTAGGGCATGATCTGACCTGTCGACAGTTGCAGGCTTAACCATTCATAACCCTGTATATATATATGCAGTGGGTAAGAAAAGTATTTGTACATCTCACACGAAACTGTTGTTAATTTGGCTTCATTTTTTTGTTCGTCTTTTCCCAAGATCTTTGTAAACAGACATCATGTATATTTAGGATAAGCTATCGAACACAGGAACTCAATAAAGCATTTTATTTTTTTCGAAGGATAATTAGAAAAAGACGACGTGTACAAATATTTTTTTACCCACTGTATATACGTATATATACTCGTTTTTCTTTCTTCACTTCTCACATGTAATCGGTAATCGGCTTTGCTTGACAATGCGCCTGTCGCTGAACGATTATCTCATCTCGGCGATATATATATATATATATATATATATATATATATATATATATATATATATATTTAAAAACACACACTGATCCCGGAAAATATGGGTAGTCTTTGTGACTTCTCGATCAAAGAGTTACTGATCTTCGGCACAAAAATGCGCAAATCCATCTTCGAGGTACTATTTGAAAAATAAAAAACAAGCTCCACTATGCATTTTGTTTTCTTATTCTCTACGACTGTTTTTCACTCACTGGGTGATCTTGAACATGACCGTTTTATTTCGGATTTTCCTGCTCTCATTAACTCGCGGATCATTTTTTTGGAAAATGACAATGGACATTTGTTCCCGGGGGGGACTAGAAACCGGGCGCGACTTACTTCCGATTGGCCTCGGAAAAAAAACTTTCGATTTTCTTCGCATGGTCATTCAATTTTTTGTAAAATAGTGAAATTTCGAAGCATCTCTGTAAGCTGCCAACTACCCTCACAATAAAATATGAAAGGTGAAGAAAAAAACAATAATCAGATCAGAGTTGGAAAAAAAAGAAATTTTGTCTTGACGACTTCCGGTCGGGAAACCGCGAAAAGTGTGCCCATACTTTCCGCCGATAGTGTGTGTGTATATATATATATGTACTCCTATCCTGCGCAATATAGTAAGACACCCCGAGTCGACTTCCTTGATTTTCCGGAGCGTTCTCAAGATTAATAGTATTATTAATAATTTATTATTAATGATTAATAATTAAGTAATTAATAATTAATTATCAAGGGTAAATAAATGCGGATATACCGTATCCCGTATATCGTTATACCGATCGACAATTTCAACGACTCTTTCCTCTTGATATTAGAAATCGACAATTTTTTATACGTCCTAAAACTCCAGACTTCGTCACTTCTAAGTTTTCATTGAATCTTGGAAAATCACATTCGAAAAATAAAGAACGACCGGCATCCGCCTCGGCAAGAATCAAAAAAGAAAAAAAAACCGAATAAAAAAGGCGTGCAGTAAGAAGAAAAGATGATAAAAATTGCAAACGATGCCATATATGAAGACAGCGTTATTTCAACGACGCAGCCTGATTGTATTACCCAGACTTCCTACGTTCTTGTATACTCTATATTTATTATTGTTCATGTTTATTAGAATCATATATATCTATATATATATATATGAAAATGCACATATATATATATATATCAGAGAATATTTCCTGAATATCTCCAACATCTTGCGATAATAAAAGTACTTTATGGGAGTTGCGGTGTTTCGTTTTATTCATTTTATTGGTGTTTCCCGATTAGTCTTTCCACATCCACCCTCGCGTATTATTCCCTCAACTCTCGCAATCAATCATGATTTTTCGCTGAATAATCAATGGGCGAAAGTTCCACGGAGCCGAAGAAAAGGAAAGTATTCGCATGCTTTTGAATTCGCGGGGCACTTTTGTGTTGAGGATTGTTGAGCACACGGGACGACGCGCGCTCGTTGTTGTTTGTATTTTGAATAATTTCGATCTGGCTGCATTAACGGTGCGGAACAAGGGGCCAAGTGGACCGTGGATATTCACGATGCGGTGAAGCTTCAAACATTCGGTAAAGATGCTAATTATCCAAGTTTCGGTCTTAAAACAAAGTTTTTCCATTAGCCAGTGGATTGTTACGGGGATGCGGGCGCACCAGCGCTGTGGTCACGATATCCGAGTTTCTCTACTATTTTACGAGCTCGTTATATATATATACAGGGTGTCCCAGAACTGAATGCGTTCCTTGCAAAGGGGGGTTGAGGGTGAAATTCTGAATCGATTGATATAAGCATGTGTGGGTCTCAGATCAACCCCTGAATTATTATTGATTTTTAAAGGCGAGCCAATCAGGTGCGCCCGATACGCCGGCTTATCGGGCGCACCTGATTGGCTCGCCTTTAAAAATCAATAATAATTCAGGGGTTGATCTGAGACCCACACATGCTTATATTAATCGACTCAGAATTTCACCCCCAACGCCCCCATTTTAGGGAACGCATTCAGCTCTGGGACACCCTATATACATATATATGTGTGTGTTATTATCAGGAGTTGCGGATAAGGGAGAGCCGAGACGAGAAGAGAAAACGCGAGCATATCCAAAAAACATGGTACCTATAACAGGAGTGTATATTCGGAATTAATGATGCCCTACGAAGTTCCGTCGTTATAACTGCTTTCCGACAATCGCCCACGGGTATGCTGTATTTTGAACTTCTACTTTGCGCCTGTCCGAAACTCAAAGACGAAGGTACGAGCGATTTTTTTTCGTGTGCAATACGTAACCAGAAATTTTGGATCTCTCCGGATCTCTTCGGAATTCGCGACTTTTATTCATTTATAACGTATGTATTTATATGCATATAAAAGAACATGTCCTAACTGATTCATCAACGCCGAGCCGAAACCGCTGAAGCTAATTACATGAAATTTGGGCAGAGGGTGCTTTTGTGAGGTAAGCAGACACTGAGAAGGGATTTTTCGAAGGTCAACCCTTAAGGGGAGAAAAAGGATGTCAAAGTCTGTAGGGAAATAAAAAAAAAACTGGTCGGATTTACTTGATATTTGGTATTCGTGCTTCTTGACACAATTGATGGAACACGTATTTCAGCGTTTTTGGAAATTCAACCCCTAAGGGGAGAAAGAGGGTGGCAAAGTTAGTGTGTAAAATAACAAAAATCTGGTTAGAAGATTTACTTGAAACTTAGTATTAAAGCTCTTCGACACAATTCATAAAACACTTATTTTAGCGTTTTTCGAAATTCAGCCCCTAAACGAAAAGGGGTGGCAAAGTTTGTACGGGAAGTTACAAAAATCGGGTCAAGTTTACGTGAAACTTTGTATTACTGCTCCTAGACACAATTGATGAAATTTCAGCGTTTTTGGAAATTCAATCCTTAAGGGGGAAAGGGGGTAGCAACGTTTGAATGGTGAAAGAAATATCTTTTCAGATTTACTTTAAACTTAGTAGCTTTTCAACACAATTCTACGCGTTCCTTAATGAAACATGTCAGGAGCACATTTCATTAAGGAGCATTCAATACAAGTCTACGCGAACGAAGCCGCGGGCGAGAAGCTTGTCGATTATAAACACCCGATTACAACCTTCCCGAAGAGTACGAATCAACGTCTTCTAAATTGCAGAAAACCAATCATGAGATAGATAAATGAACAAATATGTAAAAATATGGGTAAATATACCAGTAAGTTAATGACATTCATACGTAAATTAATAATCAACCGAATAAATACACAAATCAATCAATACATATATGATGAAGTGTGTAACCGAATTAATAAGGAAGTAGATATGTTAATATACGAATACACAATTGAATAAACAAATAAATAAACATCGGAATTAAGAAATAAATGGACGAAAGAATTAATCGATACCAAAGTAAATTAATTTATAAATAAATAATTAACCCTTCATAACTTATGACGTTAAAGTTTACATCGTTGGAATGCTATGAAGAAATTTTTTTCTTTTTCATTTGGAATATATCTTTTAGCAGATTCAAGCTGCGACAATCGCGCCAACATTTTTAGAATTAACAACAACGTAAAATTTGAAAAATAGTTGACTTTTTCGTATGTTTTGATTAATAAAAAACACGTATTATTTAGTTTTTTGAAAAAATAACCAGGTGTCTAGTTATGCAGCAATGAAGGGAGTGTGACAGAATGTTACATTGTGTTGCAACATTCTTTTATGATGTGTAAAATACTTCGAAGCAGTTGTTTTGCTTGTGTAGCACAAAGCCACGCCATATCTTCACACACCGTTTGCCTTGTTGATATTTTTTTTTCGATTTTTCAAACTTTACGTACACTCGAATCTTGCAAGTTCGCGATTAGTGAACTTCGAACAAATTTCGATCCAACCAACGCCATCTAGTTTGCATGAATTGCAACTGAAAAACCATCAAACGGTTTGTAGCCGTCGTGTTTTATTGTGAAATAAAAGGATTAATTGTCAATATGGGGTTTTGTCGGAACTTACTGTCACACGGTGATATGAAGGGTTAAAGGAATGACGTTATAGAAATGTATTCGTGTACGTATTTGTGGTTATGTAACCACGTAGGGTGGTTTTTGATTTTTATTTTAATATAAGGTACAACCGTGCCCCCATGGAAATTTATGTATGTAAATTATATGCAGAAAGTATATGCTACATATATATATATCGGTCGCATATATAGTGACGAAAAATAGAATAATATGTATATATTCAGTATATATGCATCAAATATATGACGCATATATGACCCATATATTTTCGATATATTTTCAATCTATTTTTTTGTCAGAAAAATATATCAAAAATGTATGCGCCATATATGACTCATATATGTGTCATTTATGCGTCATATATGACGCATACATTTTTGATACATATTCCTGACAAGAAATATATGCTGTGTATAAACACTATTACAGTTAAAGTTCATAAAACTTAAAACTTAAACTTAAAAAATGTTAACTTACAGTTAAAGTACACTATTACATATAAACACTATATACAAATATGCTACGCATATTTGTATATATGTGGCATATATGTACCATTTATGCAGTATATATGTGGTATGTATGCAGTGTGTATGCAACATATATGCTAAATATGTGGTATATATGCAGGGTAAATGTTACATATATCATTGATATATGATACATTGATATACAGTAATACCACGCATATACATCTCATATATAAAAACGTTACGAAAATTAGAATTTGGCACATATATGCAACATATATTTTCAATATATGGCATACATTTCACATATATTACAATTATTAATAAAATAAATTTGCAGTATAATTTTGCGTATATAAATTTCCATGGGGGTGGAGGTTATGCGTGGACCACAATATCCGATAAATGGCCGCCTCGTCCCTGTTTGCAAACGTTCACTCTTTTTACGAAATTTTCAATAACATTTTGGCATAATTGCGGACTAATAAATAATGGTGCGTCCAATTGCTTCCTTGAGCTCCGGAATGGCCTATGGGTTATTGGCATACACTTTTCTTTTCAGAAAACCCCAAAGAAAGACGTACAATGGCGTCAAATTTCACGATCTTGATGGCCAATTCACATCGCCGCGGCGCGAAATAACACGACCATGAAGCTTCGTCTGCAACAATTATGCAGTAACAATCCAGCAAATAACAATTTCTATTGGTTGCTCGATCGTGTAACTCTCTATAACTAAACCTCAATGCTTTCTGATTCCAGTTGTCAAAGATTAGTACTCTATGTTCGCCACAAAAAAATGGCGCGTAATTAAAACTGTCAGGTCATTTTGAGACACCCTTTACATATATATGTATATGTGTATATATATATATATATATATATATATGTATGTATATATTAGGAGTACAACTTTGCAGTGATCGTTTTACTTAGAGAGCCACTGCGGCCGAAGTAGTGGCCCTAGCTCAATAAAAAAGTGGCATTTTAAACTAGAGGCTCTGCCAATGTAAACAATTTAAAAAAGCTAACGGATACGTGTATGCATTATAAAGTTATAGGCACTCAAACATGGCAACCTACGAACCGAATTCTCAGCATTTGCGGGAGGTTGTGATTTACTTCTTCAACATCAAGAAATCTGCGGCTGAGGCCCACCGTTTGCTTGTAGATGCTTACGGGGAGGATTCTATTAGTGAGAAAACGTGTCGGCGGTGGTTTCAACGCTTCAAAAGTGGAGATTTTGAGGTCGAGAACAAGTATGGTGGCGGAAGGCAGAAAGTTTTTGAAGACGCAGAATTGGAGACCTTGCTGGACTAGGATTCGTGCCAAACTCAAGAGGACCTCGCCGAGACGTTAGGAGTAACCCAGCAAGCAGTTTCAAAACGTCTCCGGGATATGGGTATGATCCAAAAGCAAGGAAACTGGGTCCCGCATGAGTTGAAGCCGAGATGAGTGATACTGCAGCATGACAATGCCCGACCCCATGTTGCAAATGTCGTGAAAAAGTACTTGGAAACGCTGAAATGGGAGGTTTTATCCCACCCGCCGTATTCTCCAGACATTGCCCCTTCCGACTATCACTTGTTCCGGTCAATGGCACACGATTTGGCTGACCAGCACTTCGGTACTTACGAAGAAGTCAAAAATTGGGTCGATTCCTGGATTGCCTCCAAGGACCAAGACTTTTATCGACGCGGGATTCGAATGCTACCTGAAAGATGGGCCGAGGTCGTAGCTAGCGACGGGCAGTATTTTGATTAAAAAATATGTAGCCACTTTTTTATAATAAAGCCTTAAACTTTGCAAAAAACGGTCACTGCAAAGTTGTACTCCTTATATATATATATATATATATATTGTATACACACATCGTGCCAGTGGTTTCTTAGCCTGGTTATAGCCTGGCTACACACATACACACACATACATATATAGACATCGTGTAGCAGCCACGCAGGGAACCGCGAGACTATCGGAAGCACCCCTGACTGCGGCGCGGAACAAAAGAAATAAACGAGGGGTCACTATGTGGATGACGTTGTTATATATGAAGACGACTGCAAACAATGTTTTCGAAAACTGGCTACGGCTATACGTATACACACATGTGTGTGTGTGTGTGTGTGTGTGTGTGTGTGTGTGTGTGTGTGTGTGTGTGTGTGTGCGTGCGTGCGTGCGTGCGTGCGTGCGTGCGTGCGTGCGTGCGTGCGTGCGTGCGTGCGTGCGTGCGTGCGTGCGTGCGTGCGTGCGTGCGTGCGTGCGTGCGTGCGTGCGTGCGTGCGTGCGTGCGTGCGTGCGTGCGTGCGTGCGTGCGTGCGTGCGTGCGTGCGTGCGTGCGTGCGTGCGTGCGTGCGTGCGTGCGTGCGTGCGTGCGTGCGTGCGTGCGTGCGTGCGTGCGTGCGTGCGTGTGTGTGTGTGTGTGTGTGTGTGTGTGTGTGTGTGTGTAAGACGATTGCGTGTGCGAGTGTACGTGTGCGCGGAAAGCTCACGTACGGTGCCGCAAAGACGCTCAAGTGGACTCGCATATGTGTCGAAAGACAACTTGGAGAGCTGTTAGCGCGGCAGCGATACAGAATTGTTCTCATCGTTGTGGCAACCGCAGGACGCGATGGTTAAAAGCACCACGATCTATATATACCGGCATTACACGAGAAAATCGGTGCGACGAAAGCTCCAAGCCTTGCACCACTACCCCGGCCCTGTCCTTGCGCCTGTTCGTTTCGCTCTTACCATCTTCAATACTCCGTTTTCATCGTATCACACACGGCCGCGTCTTGACGCCGAGTAATAAAAAAAATTAGACTTTACCGACCATTTCGACGCCATGGATTTCGACGAAAATGACGAACGCGTCGCGTAATCTTTATACAGTAAGATGGTATTTGGGGGGAGATTTAAGGGGGGAGATACCTTTGGGCGAGGAACAAATTTGCTGATTTTCATGATTTTTTTTTACAGAAAAGATTTCTTCAGTATTTTTGGGATTTAGGGGATGTAATATTACTACTTGTGGCTGATACATGGTATTTTTTTTATTTTTGTCAATCTTTAAAAAATGGTGGAGGTATGGCACGCTCTTCTAAACTGCATTTTCGAAACTGCCGTGACGTATAGCTACGAAACTAATCGACCTATGATGATGAAATTTGATATAAATCTCACTAACCTCATTGTCTAAAACATCACAGTAAATTTTAGAAAAACACTTTTTTTAAGTATTTTGTTTATTGCAAAATGTAGTTGTTTTTCCGGAAAATTCAATCTTTTGATTTCAAAGCGTGGCATTTCATCGATTTTCAACATTTCTCATTTTTTTTGGTTCATATTCTGCGTATGAGTGTAAACGAAAGAAAGGTGCTGGAGTGTACACTGCATTTGGCTCCCCTTCCGGACAGCTTCACGGCGACTGGTTACATCTCCGCCATTTTTCACTTTTTTCGAGCAACAAAAATCGTTTTGAAAACTAGAATTATGTAATAAAATGTACCCATGACCCTGAAAAGATATATTCATTCCTTACCCTCCAAAAATAATCATGAATAATCGGAAAATAATCCACGGGGAGTGTCCCCCTTAAGAACAAACCGCAGCCTCCTAACCGCATCAATTCAGCAATAAAACCGAAAAATACATAACATGGAAAAGTGGATTTTTTCTCCACCCTATGTTTCCACAGATCTCCGCGACGTTCGAGATCCGCTCCATTTGTACTGTCCGCCGACAAGTATGTCAAGGGAAATCCCGCTTTTCATCACTTGTACCCTCCGGTTGGACGAGCCGCTGAGCGAAAGAGTAGAAAAATTGCGAAGGATAGGCCAACGAAAAAAAGGGCTCAAAAGAGTAAAGAGAAAAGGAAAAAACGAAGTTTCCAAGCGCGTTCTATGGAAAAATACGGTGGGCCATTCGAGTGAGAGATCGCGATGAATATGAAAGTGACGGCCCGTAATCCGAAGCAAATTTATCTGACCTCTTCGTGCTATAATACATCTGCACCCACTCACACATACCCACATATGTGTGTGCATACGACAAAAGTGCATTTCGACCCTGCTATGTTTACGTAATGTTTGCTATCAGCACATCCGGCTGTTTTGGAGACGGTCCTGAGATTTTTTTTTAACGACTAATTGATTTTGGGCTTGGAGTGACTTTTATATAAATATGCCTACCATTATTTGAAGGTAATTTCAAAGACATTGGGGCTTGCATGATGTCGAATGTAGGTAAAGCTGGCTACTCTGAGGACGGTCCTTGAAGTCTAATGTCTTTGGAAAAACCTTTCCTCGTGTCTATATATATATATATATATATATATATATATATATATACAGGGTGTCCTATAATTAATAGATAATCCTGTAACTGTCGATAGGTCAGAGCATGTCCTACTATATGCTGGAATTTCAGTTTACCAAAAGTTCCACGATTTTCGAGATAAAAATCATCTGCTTTTGATTTTTCCCATACCATTTCTACAAATTATAACTTTTTTTTTACCAAAAAAAAAATACTCTTGGTTATTAGTTTTATCCAGACAAGTATTCTTTCTCACCTTAAATATTAAGGAAACGTTGTGAAAAAAGATCTTATGCAGAATTTTCATACAAACCAATTCGAACATCGGACTTCGATAGTCTGCGGTGTAAAAAAAATGTACTACGCATATTGTGCCAATTACTTTGAAAAGTTGCTTACTTATTATCTATTCATATCATTTGTAGAAATGGCATTTGAAAAACCAAAGGTGGGTGATTTTTTTTTTAAATAACATAAAGCCCACAATGTCGATCTTGGGACTTTTACTGAATTGATATTCCAGCATATAGTAGGACACGATCTGACCTATCGACAGTTGCAGGATTATCCATTCGCTAACGGACACCCTGTATATAAATATATATAAATATGTGTGTGTGTGTGTGTGTGTGTGTGTGTGTGTGTGTGTGTGTGTGTGTGTGTGTGTGTACATATACATACATATACATACATATACATATATATATATATATATATATATATATATATATATATATATATATATATATATATATATATATATATATATATATGAAACGAGAGGTGATCCGAGTTGCTGCGGCAAGAGCGAAGAGTTTGTAGTTCCGGCGTGGATTCCTATATACATATGAGCGCACGATTTCATCCCCGTGCGGATACTATGTGGCACCCTATACGTTCCAGATAACGTATCGCGACTCGCGCCCTCGATGAGACCACGCCATTTGTTTTATCCTCGTATGCGTATATTAGATGTGCCCACGAAGCACACACACACACATGCACAAGGGTAAACTCGCGCGCGGAGGATGCCCTTCTTTTTTCCGCTCTCGGCTATCCGCTCCGCTCGCGACGCCGCGGAAGATTAATATATACGAGCCATTATTAACGGGAGAGACCTTTACGCTCCGGAGCACTGGAAAAACGGCGTTTCTTTTCCGCTTTTCGAAGCGGGCGGCTCGTTCGTTAATTGATTCCGCGCGATTGTCGAAAAAAAATGAGGATGGGCGACGGAAAGGAGGAGGGGTGGTGGTGGAAGAGACAATAGGGGGTGCAAAAAATGGTCAAGAGAAATCATCGACGCGGGATCAGGGAGGGCGAAGAGAGACGAGGGAATATGAGAGGGGCGAAGAGATGTGGGAAGGGGAAGGGACGGAAGAGGAAAGGGGAGGGAGGAAGAAAAGGAGAAAAGGGAGGGAAAAAGGGCGAGGGACGGAACAGGAAATAGGAAAGAGCGTTAATGAGAGAGAGAGAGAGAGAGAGAGAGAGAGAGAGAGAGAGAGAGAGAGAGAGAGAGAGAGAGAGAGAGAGAGAGAGAGGGGGGGAGAGGGAGTGAGAGAGAGAGGACGTAGAGGAGAAAATAGAGGGAGAAAAGGCGCGAGAGCGCGAAAGAAAATAGTAAAGGAAAGAGACAGAAGAGAAACAATTGAAGGGCTGGACCACCCCAGGCTAAGAAAAATTGTTTCGCGAGCTAATTTCAAGGTCACGGAGCAGCAATCAAAATTTTGATTCCTACAAAATAAATGTGTGGACTGACTCGCAACCCGCTTAGAAGACCATACCATACCTCCGGCATTTTTAAAGATTAAAAAAAAATACCATGTAACATCCAAAAGTAGTAACAAAACATACCGTAATTCTCAAAAATATTGAAGAAATCTTTCCTTCAAGGGGTCTTCTCACTTTAGACGTAAAAAGGCTATTTTCATGATTTTTTTGGTAGGTTTATATTATAGATATGGATACAAAAGTTGTTACACTTAACGGGGTCCTCTAGTTTCTCGGCTGTTTTTTTACGGCTTTTTCAATAATTTTTTACGGGCAAAGCATCGAAATAATCAATCTCATTGTTTTTGCATAATCTTTATTAACATTTAAATAAGCTTTACTAATTTTTTGAAGTCAAAATATATAATAGAATAAACGTCATACTGGCCGACAGGAAGACATCAAGTAAAAGAGGTGCTTGACGGTGACCAAGATTGCGGCTGTTCTGCTTATCCGAAATCAAAAAACCAAACGGCATTTTAATCTTCATATTTAAGACTAGCGATTGAACTAGAGTGAATTCTAAATTACAAAAATTGACTTTTTTATACACTTTTGAAAATTACATTCTATTTTTTACTCATTTTTTCTTAAGTTTTTCGCTCGTACAAAAAATACTGTCGAAGCAATCATGATAATCCTAGTTCAATCGTTGGCTTATAACATATTAAAGATGCTGTATAACTTTGAACAAGATCGGTGCAGTAGTTTCTGAAATATCGTGGTCACCGTTTCGAAAAATGGTTTTCGAGAAAAACGCGTTTGAAAGTATACCTGCTCCGTATACCTGCTCCGTTCCAGGGCCGTAACTTGTGAACCACTTCGAATATCGAAAAATCCTTTGGCACACATTTTCTACACATGTTGTAGATGTGATTTATGAAAAAAAAAATCGATTTTTTCGACCCGAGAAACTAGAGGACCCCGTTAATGAATACACTTTCGAAACACGTTTAAAAAAATGTATGTATTTATGTAACCCAAACAAACTATTAACGCGTTTTTCTCGAAACAACGTTTTTCGACGGCGTGTTGATAAAATCTGAAACGATCCTTATGAAGTTTTAACCACATATTCTTCACTACTATACCTATAGCGCATAACAAGGTTTTGTTTAAATTTTGATATTTACTTTTTTCCCCAAAAACAGTGAAAAAACACGTTTTTTTCGAAAAATGTCCGCCCTTTTGTTATTTTTGCATCTATCAAAAATCGTATGATATGCACTATAGCCATTGAGGTACTGAATCTAAAACCGTTTGATTTTTTTGTTTTGGATAAATAAAAAATTTCAATGTATTTCGAAAGTGTATTTATTAAGTGTAACAACTTTTATATCAATATGTATAATATAAACCTATTTAACAAATGCATGCAAATAGCCTATTTTTTTAGTGTCTAAAGTGAAAAGACCCCTTAAGAAAAAAATCATGAAAATCAGCAATTCCTTCCTCGCCTAAATATCCTTCCCCCCATAAAATAACTTCTACTCACTTTTCAACTTGAGCTACATAAATTTGAAAAACCGCGAGATCTGCTTTAGTGAATATACCTTTGGAAAGTTTTTTTCGCATTTTTTTCTTACGTCTTCCAGAAAAGAAGAAGAGCAAGAGAATATTGAATTAGAAGGACAATTGTATGGTCCAGGCGTCGCCGATTAAAGGTAAACACGAAATTTCCATGATTTTAGAGTATTTAAAACTTTAAACGCGTTTTTCTCGAAACTATGTTTTTAGACACGGGCGTATGCGTAGCGTCTCGAGTTTTCAATCGATTGACTTGAAATTTTAACTGTAGCTTCTTGCCAACTCCAGTCCAGTACGTAGGATTTTTTCGATAAGTTGAAATTAAAAAATTTTACGATCGATATTCGACCGATTTTTTTTTTCTTTACATTAACGCCATTTTTTAAATTAATATTTAATAAAAATAACATTTTTAATTAAAATAATTTAAAAAAATTAATTCTTCCACCTTAAGACTTGTACCAACATGTATAAAAAACGGAATTAAAAAAAATTATTTGGTTTTCTTAAATAAATTGTCAAAAATTACCCTTGATTTTGCCCTCACAAAGGTATATTCCCCCTTAAGGTGACGATTACTGGGCCAACCTTACACGATTTTCCATTCGTCCACTCGGAGACGTTCCACCGTCTGCTCGGACCACACTCGTACACTCACCGCACAAAAGACTCCACATTGCGATTCGTTGGATCATCCCATGGGCGCGAGCCGACGACAAAAGCGGCCATGACAATGAAAAATGTTTATCCAGTTGGTACAGAGGACAAATTCAACGGCCAAGGTAGTATTCGGTCTTTTCGTATCAACCGTGGCTCGCTGCAATCCGCAACGCGTTAAGAAGCCATCAAGAGGGTGGAAGCCACCCTCGGGGCTGATGATTATCCGGAATGGCTGCGGCATTACCTGCGATAGTTTTATCAGAGACACGTTACGATTGGAGTATGTTGAGTCGGATTCCTCCTTGTCTATTCTTATTCATTTTGACCGGGATCAGTGATTACCTCGGGCGTGACAAATTCCCCGGCAAACAGAGAGGCCTGAGTCCGGAAAATTCGTCTCTTTCTGTTGCCCCCCCCCCCCCCCGCGCTTCAGAACTCCCTGTTGGCGATCTGTTGCATATATATGCACGTATGTGTACACACAATAAAAAAAGTAACATTGTCATCACAGAGATTCAGGGGTGATCCGAGCAGGGCGAAAGGGCCGGGGGGCGGGGGGGGGGGTTAAATAGATCGTGCGGTGGGCACGTGTCCGTAGAACGCCCGAATCGTGTTTTATTTCATGATCGTTCGAGCGTCCCGGATGTGTATATGTAGTACACGATGCGCGGAGCCGGCTCGTTGGGGATCACCAGGGCGCGTAAATCGGGCCCTCGAGCTTCAGGGATGAGAGGGGCTGAAAGTTACATACATATGCAACGAAAACAAAAAACGCCTGTGCCCCCTTGTCGCCGAGCCTGAAGCGTCTTTTGCCCATTTTGGCCCACGGTCTTTGCTCTCTACTCAGGCAAGCACTTCCGTCAATAGTCCCTTCTTCCGCTTCGTCTTTCGCCCTCGTCCTTCGTCCTTTTTCTGCAAGTGATGAAGAAAGAGAGAAGGAAGGGGTGCGGCAATTGGTGGAAAACTTGCGGTTGAGGGGAGGAACGAATTTTGGAATTGTTTTCGTATTTCAAGTCGGAGAATAGCTGTCGAAATGGTGGCTCTTCCGAAGGAAATGGAGGATCCTTGGGGTATTGCCCCACACTCGGGTTGATCGGCGCATCTGGCGCCGTTTCCGCTTTTCACTTTGGGGGCTTTGAAAGAGTGGGTGGGCGCCCCCATGGAAATTTATATACGCAAAAATATACTGCAAATTTATTTTATTAATAATTGTAATACATGTGAAATGTATGGCATATATTGAAAATATATGTTGCATATATGTGCCAAATTCTAATTTTCGTAACGTTTTTATATATGAGATGTGTATGCGTGGTATTACTGTATATCAATGTATCATATATCAATGATATATGTAGCATTTACCCTGCATATATACCACATATATTTAGCATATATGTTGCATACACACTGCATACATACCACGTATATACTGCGTAAATGGTACATATATGCCACATATATATAGATATGCGTAGCATATCTGTATATAGTGTTTATATGTAATAGCGTACTTTAACTGTAAGTTAAGTTTTTTTAAGTTTAAGTTTTAAGTTTTATTAAGTTTAACTGTAATAGTGTTTATACACAGCATATATTTTTTGTCAGGAATATGTATCAAAAATGTATGCGTCATATATGACGCATACATTTTTGATATATTTTTCTGACAATAAAATAGATTGAAAATATATCGAAAATATACGCGTCGTATATGCCTCATATATGCATCATATATAGTGTTTATACGTAGCATATATGTTTTGGTCAGAAAAATATATCGAAAATATATGGGTCATATATGCGTCATATATTTGGTGCATATATACTGAATATATACGTATTATTCTATTTTTCGTCACTATATATGCGACCGATATATATATATATATATATATGTGTGTGTGTGTGTGTGTGTGTGTGTGTGTGTGTGTGTGTGTGTGTGTGTGTGTGTGTGTGTGTGTGTGTGTGTGTGTGTGTGTGTAGCATATATTTTCTGCATATATTTTACATACATAAATTTCCATGGGCGTGGTTAGGGCGACAGGAGAAAAATGTGAGTATTTTGAAGAAGTTTGCAGCTTACTTTGGTTGTTTATCGGACAATCGTAGGGGCTACATCTACCTAGAGGGCTGAAAAAAATGGTAAACGGCCCATTTTTTTTCTGGGAGACGGTTGATGAAAAAGAGATGCATATTTTTTAACACAAAGGTACATGTATTAGCCACATATTAGTACATGTAATAGCCTTTAAAAAAATCACCACAAAATTTGGCGGTGGACACTCTCTAGCTTAAACGGTCCATCTGAAATCGAAAAACCGAACGGGTTGTTCAAGGTAACAATAAATACGAGTCGTTGACGATCGTCGATTTTGAAAATCATTTTTTTTAACAACATGGCGGCGTATTGAATCTCGAGTATATAAAATCTATAAAAAAGGTCGTCATTTTAACGTAACTATTGAAAAATGAAGATCGACTTGAAAAAAGTGAGATCGTCAACGACCTCTAAATGTTTCTCGTCGTATCTCCTGTCAAATTGGTAACAATCCATCAGATGGTTTTAGAGATATCATGTCCACCGACTTTGAAAACAGTGTTTTGATAAAAACGCGTTTAGTTTGAAGTATGGTGCTGCCACCGCTCGCCCAGCCGATTGTTAGAACCTCATCCAATTTTAGGAATATTTCGATGAAATTTTCAGGGAATAAGCCAAAGGTATCAAATACAAATATTTTTGGCAAATTAAATTTTTTGCTTAATTACAAAATACCGAATTAATCCGTTGTTCATCGAAGAACATCGATACAATCAAAATCTTCTCAAAATCAGTTTTTCTTTTATCCTTAATTAATTATCGTACAGTGGACGCAATAATTCGACCAAAAAGCACTCACCGAATGCTATTTTTATCAATCACTTTAGACTTTCTAACCGAAGGCTTACGAAAGTTACGACACTTCGCCCTGACAGACGGACGGAAATTATAAAAGTTCCCAGTGTCGCTTCAAAGAAAAGCAATAAACGCGAAAAGTGTTACGTAGATGCGATACACGTTCGGTGTCATCGCGCCCTCGCGAGATCCCGAAACGTCCTCGTGTACACACATGTCTGGTCCCTGGGATTGCGGAATCGTTCACGCAAGAGCCGCCGTGCGCGGCTCCGAGACGTCAGAGGGCTGTACGAAACTCGTGCGAAGGCCTACACAAAAACGTCAATCAGGCTTACGCGCGCTGAGAGGGTGAGCGAAAGAGCATCAAATTGAAAGAAGAGATCGAGAGAGATAGAGAAAGAGAGAGCGGGAATAACTCGCGGATTTGGATCGCTATCGGAGAGACGGGAAACCTGAAGGTCCGACCTCCTATTTTTTCGTATACACCGTTACCTAATTATTCCGTACACGATCGCCATGGATACTTCCTCGATGGAGCTTTTCATGCCTATGTATGTGTGCACCTTGTGTGTGTGTGTGTGTGTGTGTGTATATATATATATATATATATATATATATATATATATATATTGGCGCATTTAGATGGCACAAATTTGAGCTCTGTTTTTTTTCCTTTTCTCACCATCCAATTATCTTCATAAAAGAAAAAAAATTGTCGCGAAATCTGCGAGCGGTCAAAAAATATTTAGAGGCCGCTCAACCCTCCCAAATATTCAAATAAAAAAAAAATCATTAAAAAATCGATTTTTTTTTTCGTTCACTTCTCACCCATGAATTACGCTTTATAATTTTCAAATTAACCTCGCGAAAGCTCCAGTCGGTCAATGAATATTTAGTGGTCGCTCAAGAGCTTCGAAATTTCCAGTTTTTGCCAAATTTGTTTTGACTCATCTCACTCATAAATTTGACGCTTTATAAAATGTTCAAAACAATTAATCGTTTTTCTCTAGAAACAGCTTTTTCAAATTTACCTCACACTACTAACGCAAGAGTTATAATCTTTGTTCTCATAAAATAATTCTTCAAAGCTCTTGAGCGACTACTAAATATTCATTGGCCGGCCACAGCTTTTGTGAGCTCAATTATAACATTATAAAGCGTACAATTCATTGGTTAAAAGTGAACGAATATAAAGAATCAAAAGAATTCAAATATGTACATACTTCGTATGTTCAAATCCAACTGCGATATTCAGGTGTTCTGTTTCTCGTGACTTACCCGATAGATTTATATTGTTTTAAACTGTAACATATATATATATATATATATATATATATATATATGTATGTATGTGTGTTACAGTTAAAACGCGTTTTCAGTTTAAACGCATTTTCTCTAGTCAAAACAAGTTCTCGCTGAAAGCCATCGTGATAACTAGTTTTTCCCAGTAATAAGTAGAATTTACTAATAAACACTTTTGCATGTTAGTTAAAATTCTAATAATGATAGATAATATTAATGATAAACCAAATAATAATAAAATCAATAATTATGAAACATAAAATAAACAATAAAGAAAGGAAATAGTATTAAATGGCTAAAAGCTATATATAATTAAGAATACCCAAAAATAAACGTACGAAATAATATAAGAAATGGATAGAAAGAGTATGCAAGTTATAAGAGAGCGAGAGAGGAGTAATTAATAAAAACTATGAAATTGTAAGAGGCAAAGCTGTATGCGGCCAAGCTAAATTTGGCATGACACATCGAACCAAAAGAGAGAGAGAGAGAGAGAGAGAGAGAGAGAGAGAGAGAGAGAGAGAGAGAGAGAGTCGCCGTTCCCTCCAATGCCCTTCTCTAGTGCCAGCGATGCTGTTGTTACTCCAGATCTCCACCGTTCCGTTGCCACTGCTCCAGGGTATCTATCGGATAATTAGCCGGTGATTACGTGGCAGTCATTCGAGCGGATATCAGCTCGCCCTCGGCTGCCGCTCTTCTCTCTGCCACCCACTCGCCACCTCTCTCTCGACTCTGCTTCCTCATCGTCCCTTTTATCGACTCTCTCTCTCTCTCTCACACACACACACACACACACGTACTCGTTCTCTCTGCCCAAAGCCTACAACCGGCTGAACGAGAGAGTGAGACATGATGAGTGAGTGAGTAAGATAGGAAGACCGAGAGAAAGAGAGAGAGAGAGAGAGAGAGAGAGAGAGAGAGAGAGAGAGAGAAGCTGAAGTTCCATAGCCTCAGCGTTCTCCATTATCCCTACGGCAGCTTGCAAGAGAACGACGGACCTCTCCCAACAACCCCCAGCTCCTCTATCGCTTCCAACGATGGAAGCTGGAAGCGGCAGAGGAGATGGCGGAAGCGTCGCTGGAAGCGCCGACCGTTTTCTACACAGATATGCTACACTCCTCTCTCTCTCTCTCTCTCTCTCTCTCTCTCTCTCTCTCTCTCTCTCATGCTGATGGCTACTATGGCTCCCTGAAGCTGCGGATACTCGAACGTCCCTCTCGCCGCGAACGACGGTGCCCGCACTTCCTGCATCTCGTTACTGACGCCCAATGCACTGCTGGCTTGGGCATTATAGTACGTACAGTAGGCTTCGCTATACAGGCTTTGGCTACCTCGAGAATCGGCCCACGAGCTTACCTATACTGCCTTTCGTATGTGTGCAGAATTTTCGCATGTGGTCCAGTGTACGCACTTGTGTATGAATATATATATATATATATATATATATATATAGAAAACTACACTTATGTGCTTGAGGTATATTCACATGTACATTCGTGGGCATGTACACGCACCCGTGTACATAGGGTAGAACCACCAATGAGTATGCGCTACCAAAAAGTACGCAGTGCTTTAAATTGTTTAATTTTTTCTTGTATTGTCAACACTCCCTAAGCTGTCAGTGGCATATGTCACGTCAAGGTGTTGGACAACAACTCGCTTCGTGAAAGTATTCATTTCTAATTTTATGACTAATACTAGATTTTCGATGTGTTTGATCTTCTTTTTAAGGGGAGGGTAGGGGTTTCAGCGTGGAAAAAAAAAACACTTTTTTGCGAATTTTTTTCATCTATATGGATAGAGTAAGTTTATTGAAACCTTTTGTACATTGTTAAGTGTCATTTCAAGAACATTCCGTGAAATTTGTACGCGAAAATATCCCCAAACAAGCCGGTGCCGCGTTTTTTCTCGAAACCACTTTTTCAAAGTCCGTGTTCACTGCCATTTGAAAACTACATGACCGATTTATTTCAAACTTGATACACACTTTCTACATATAAAATACCTCCCCCCAACGGTTAGTTTGAGATTTTTTTTTACATCGAGGGGGTTTTCTACCCTCAAAATGGCGGAATTTTTCGTGAAAAATGGCACTTTGCACTTTACATGACCACCAAATTTTGGAAATGAAAAATAAATTATCAAAGACCGTTCGGGGGAGGATTTGATGATACTTTGACTAAATTTTAATGGTACTTGATTTCAGATAATTTCTAGCTGAGATACAGTGAACACCGCAAATCGTGTTTTTCCAAAGGCGTTCTTGGAAAAGCTTCGTCACCGGCTTGTTTGTGGATATTTTCGCGTACAAATTTCATGGAATATTCTTGAAATGACACTCAACAATGTACAAAAGGTTTCAATAAATTTACTCTATGCATATAGATGAAAAAAATTGGCAAAAAAGTGTTTTTTTTTCACGCTGAAACCCCTACCCTTCCCTTAAACAATTTCAAACACGTTTTGTAAGATTTGCGATTAATTTGCAACGAATGTTATTATCCTTGAAATTTGTGATCCAAATTTTGTTTTTATTGAGAAGTTATGTCGCTGTTTTGCTTGCTTACGAAAATTATAGTGACCATAGACTAAAGACACGTATTTGGTACGAGTACGCACCCAAAGAGCACGCATGGGACGATTTATAAGTTTAAGCTTTTTTTGTGTTTTTTGATATTGTTACTTAATATTTATATTTAAAATAATGTTCCTAAATGAGCAAAGCTTAATTTAAATAAGAAGTACAACGTGTACTCGTTACGAATTAGACCCTCGCAAACTCTTATAAACAATGATTTTGGATTAAAAAAGCCCGAGAGAGAATTTTAAACGGTTCTCAAAACCTACCCTTCGTCAGCCCAGTTTATGTTTTTTTTCCAACTCATGTAATGCGTCAAACCAATGTCTAGGTCAACTTCACTTTACGAAATGACAAGACCCCGTTCCATTTTTCTCTCAGCGAACAGTAACCAGTCGCGATCTTCGCATCATTGTGACATATGTAGAAATGAACAAAACGGCAATCAGCTCGAAGGGACTTCCGAAGAGTGATATTTAGGAGAGCAAATAATGATTTTCTTTTGATAATGCAGTCGAAGCGTTCCTTATTAAACGTTTATCATTTTTTAGTTCGATATCCGAGTTGTGCCGTTTGCCACGTATTATGATTGGGTGTCTGGTTTTTAGTGATTCACCTTGTATATGTGCGTAAATATACGTAGGAGCAAAAGTTGAGACGTTTACAATAGCGAAAACGATTGTATCGTTAGAGACTGTCAACATTTACTTATATATATATATACATATATACCGGGTATTCTGTAATTAATGGATAACCTTGCAACTGTCGATAGGTCAGATCGTGTCCTACTATATGCTGGAATTCCATTTAAGTAGAAATCCCTCGGTTTTCGAGATAAAAATCATCTGCTTTTGGTTATTCGCATGCCATTTCTACAAATTTTAACTTTTTTTACTCCGTTTTTAAAAAATCCTCTTGGTTATTTGTTTTGTCTAGAAAAGTTTTCTTTTTAACCTTAAATGTTAAGGAAACTTTATGGAAAAAGATCTTATGCAAAATTTTCATACAAACCAATTCGAACATCTGACTTTGATGGCCTGCTACGAATATCGTGCCAACTACTTTAAAAAGTTGCTTACTTATTGTCGGTTCATATCATTTGTATGAATGGCATGCGAAAAACTAAAAACAGATGATTTTTTTTAAATAACGTAAAGCCCAAAATCTCGAAAACCGTGGAAATTTTACTGAACTGAAATTCCAGCATATAGTAGGACATGATCTGACCTATCTACAGTTGCAGGATTATCCATTTTTAAAAGGACACCCGTTATATATATATATGTACATGGTTGTCATAGCCTTTGTGTATGTTTTGTGAAGCATTGTACGACTGTATAGCCTCTCTCTCTCTCTCTCTCTCTCTCTCTCTCTCTCTCTCTCTCTCTCTTTCTCTCTCTATCCATATACCTACCTACGGGAAGCAGCGTCCAAGGTTTCAGCCGTAAATGAGATCCCGGCCGCGCTACCAGTGGGCACCATACACAACCTCATTATCATTCGATTCACGATAATAGACTGGCGATTTCATGGCACTGTAGCAATGGAACGTGGTAGAGAGAGGGAGAAAGAGAGAGCGAGAGAGAGAGCGAGAGAGAGAGAGAGCGAGAGAGAGAGAGAGAGAGAGAGAGAGAGAGAGAGAGAGAGAGAGGCGCACAGATAGGAGCATTCTCATAAGCTCAGCCTGGCTGATGGTCTATCTGAACGAGGGTCGAATCTCTGTACAACGTGTGTCCTGCTGCTGCTATGGTTGCCGTTGTTACCGCTGCTCTGCTGCTGCTGCTCTGTTGCACTTGGGTATTAAGCTTTACCCGGAGCTAAAGCGAGACGATCCTCATTACTCTCAATCCCAATAGTCACACGGGCTTTATATACAAATTGGAACAGCCTAAAACCATGCCACCCCGGTCACCGAACTCACCGTCGAAATTATCATCTCGTTTCAATCCGCTCGCTCGTCGGTGCAATTGCAGTTTTGCTCCGTGCGGCTATGAGGGTACACAGCAGTGTCGAAGTTCCCTCTTGCTCGTCGTTCTAAATGAGACTACGAGGGACGATTGATATGACGGTTACTTTTACGAATAAAAGTGTCGCTTTCAAAGCCATTCGATGTAATTGTAGAAAATAATTGAGCTTCCCTCTTTTTCTTGATGTCTTTCTTTCCACACCTCTCTCTCTCTCTCTCTCTCTCTCTCTCTCTCTCTCGCCCTCGGCCTCTTCAACCCTCCATTCGTTCCTTCTGTCAAACTTCCAAAGCGAGTTATCGCCACAGACGAGAGAGAAGGAGCGAGAGAGAGAGAGAGAGAGAGAGAGAGAGAGAGAGAGAAGGGTGGTCCTCAAGTGCAAGTTCCTCATTGGGGTCGCACCCACGTCTCTCGTTTTCGGAGCGCGTGCCATGCAGTCGTGAAACGATCGAGTCATTTCATCGGTATACACAACAACACGACAAACACAAACGAGAACATGGAGCATTGCCTGCCTCCCTCATCCGTGGGCTCGTGAGTATGTGTCTGAGCTCCTGTGTGAACCGTACGTATGCACGTGTTGGGCACTTCGGGTCGTTTGACTCGACGAGACTTTCGCCAAACTCCCTCGCCCCGTGACGTCACGGGCAGAAGGCATTCAGATTGAAGAACGCTCGATGACTCTCGAGATTTGTATTGCCATTAATAAGGAGGGTGTGGAGTAGTTACGGCGCAGCAAAATTTATATATATATATATATATATATATATATATATATATATATATAAGTGTGTGTGTGTGTGTGTATAGTGTTGCAGGGAGAGAGAAACGTGCAGTTCAACTGGGAGAGAGTACCGAATATACATATTCACATACGAATGTATATGTGCAGCTCGATAGATGTACACAAGCTTTTTTTTCATCTTGTATACATGTGTATATACATATTTATATGGGGATCCATACATATCATGGGAAAAGCTTGTGTACTCGAAGGGCCCTTGCACGCCTCCGTCAAAACATTCCTCCGCTGTGTAAACGAGTAAACGAGAACGTACGCACACGCACAATGAGGAGCCAACGATATGTTCACAACCTGTGCTCTTGGGCATTGTGTTTATCGCGGTGGGGAAAAAAAGTAATAAAGAAAATAAACGCTATTCGTGCAAGCTCTTTGAGGCTGACTCGACGCTTTTTCTTTTGTTTTTATTTTATTTTATTTTCTATTTAGGGTTGTGCTTCCTCAGGAGCTTCTTGACGTTGAACGAACGGAAGTTGATGTACCGAGATTATCCATTGCGCCGGACTCTAATATTTTGCGGAAATGGTCTGAGGGAATGAAGAGTACGTTGGACGAAATTTGGGAGTGGGTTTTAGGGTCTTATCGTACAGAGGGTTGCTTATAAAAGTTAATGTAAAACACAGCTTCTCTACAGATTGAAAATAAAAACACTTTTGCTATATCGCTAAAAACCCAGTTTCTGTATAGTTTGACATATACTGATAGTCATTGAGGAAGATGATGATCAATGTAACGGAACCGTTTCACATTTAGTACTTACTGATGGGCTTCCTCAAGAGTGCTGAAGAGTGTCGCTCTCCATTGTCTTTTCGAATTTGTCAAAAACAATGAGGGAGATAATAGTCAACGCTAACGGAACCGTTCCACATTTAGTACTTACTGATGAGCTTCCTCATGAGTGTTGAAGGGTGTCGCTTTCCACTGTCCTTTCCGGAGTTCCACTTGAGGGATCGGGATGAAGCCAATTGCAGGGAAATTCTGGAAGCGTTTATTTCCCCATACCAACATCTCAGGGAAAAAGCTTCAGTCGTTTTCACGCCAGTTTCGCTCAAACAGTCGGACAAAATTTCCAAAAGATATAGAGGTCCACTCGCAATTGTATTCTCACCGTACCGGCTTGATTTCAGGTCGAATTGATATCTATACATGAAAAACAGTTCCGTACATAGACAACGCACGGCCGAAGGCGCTGAAAATAGAAACATGAAATTTGGAAAATACCCAACTCGAAACTTTCAGCCTATTTTGAAGGCCTGTGACCCCATTTATCCTATTTTTTAAGGTCTTTGACTCCACTGAAGCCTCACTTGAGGCTACTTACTGCTGGAAGTTCTACCACAAGCCTCAATGTGTCACCCAAATCGACTTTTGTAGTATACGCAGAATATAGGCAGGTTGTAGGTTCGAATCCATGTGTAGACGAAACAATTTCTTCGAAATAAGTCATTTCAGAATGTCAGGGAATGACGAATTATAATAAAAAAGTAATTGAGGTAGAACTCTCAATTGAGTATTTCAACTTATTTTGGATTTATGCAACATTTTATGCATTTCGTCGATGGGCTTTGATGTCTTGTATGTCATCAGTGTATATCTGAATGCATAACAGCGGGTATGTGAGTGCAGGTATATGCGTGGTATTCCAGAATAGTATATGGACATCCTACTTGGCGCCCAAAAGTGGAGAAAATGAAAATTTGTTACCATTTTAGACGTCATTTAGGAGTTCATTTTACATCAGATTTTACTATTAGGAATAGTTACATTAAGTTTTAAGCTATATCTTACTACTTACTACCTTTATCTCGCTCCGTTGTGATGAGCAGGGTCAAAGTACGAGGGTGGCGTGAAAAGTTTCCGGCCTGACCAAGAAAAACGATATTTAAAAATTTTTTTTTGCTTTATTTTTCAACATAATCTCCATCAACACTGATACATTTCTCATAACTTTCGCATCCCAAAAAACAGTAGCCATAACCTTGTTTGCCGATAAAATTGTTTTTGCCTTCTTTGGGGTTGGTTCCCCTTTTCCAACCCACTGTTTTGACTGTTCTTTACTTTCAGGAGTGTAGTGGTGGACTCATGTCTCATCAACAGTTATGAATCGACGCAAAAATTCGTTTGGATTACGTCTATACAGCGCCAAATTGTCGGTAGCGTCGAGCGTTAGCAAACGCTCGATTGGTCGAGCGTTAGCAAACGCGGCACCCACCTTGCACACAGCTTTTCCATGTTCAAATGGTTGTGCAAAATATTTCGCACACGTTCAGCTGACATCCTACAGGTCTCAGCTATCTCATGCACGTTCAACCTGCGGTCTTCCAACACTATTTTATGAATCTTTTCAATCATCTCTGAAGTTGTGACTTCAACGGGCCGTCCTGAGCGAAGCTCGTCAGAGGTGTTCACACGACCAATTTTAAATTCAGAAACCCACTGATTAATAGTTGAATATGATGGGGAGGAGTCTCCGAGTGCTGAGTCCATCTCTTCTTTTATTTGTTTTGGTGTAAAACCTTTCAAATGGAAGTATTTGATGACAGCACGTTTTTCCAATTTTTCCATTTTTACGAAAACAACGAAAGCGTCTCGCGCAATGTGCTCTCAAACGCAAACTAACGTAGCGATTGGGCTGAAACTGTACATACAAGCTCGGTAGGAATGGTACTGTAGGACGCCGCTCCAAAACTAGACCTAGTGGCACCATCTCTTGGTCAGGCCGGAAACTTTTCACCTCACCCTCGTAGGTTGAACATTTCGACTCAGGCATGTTCCTTAGAAAGTATAGAGATGCACTGAGAAAGGATTTTTCGAAAATCAACTCCTAAGGGGGTGAAATGGGGTGTAAAAGTTTGTATGGAAAATTGTATGCCTTGCGTGTATCGCGGGTGAAGTCGCGGGCGGAAGCTAGTACTCTATATCCATACTGATACTGCTAAATATAGACCGACACCGGTGGATGGACGGTCTGGATTCGGCTCCTGTGGTACTTCGGGGTTGAGCAGCATTGTGCATGGCCAATACTCAGAGGGATGACTGCTTAGCCGTGCTGGCTCATCAACCAGTAAGCGAAAGGCGAACTCTTCTGAGACCTCGGTGCAGATACTTGGGTCACAAGTCTCTGCGCCAGCGAATCAGAAGAACATGGGGTCGCCTATACGGGTACGGGGTTTTCAGTTTTTCCATACCCACGGAAAAAGCGCTATAGGGTAGCTTAAGACCGCTATGGACGCAACGGACGTTGGGTTAGATTAACAAAGTGCGGATAGCGGGTGATAGGCAAGTGTTCAATTGGGAAGGGTAATACCTAAAAACCCGCAAAGGTGTACGTTGGAATTCAGGAACTAAGAGACATACTACTCAATGTAGTATATCGAACTATTAGTACAAAGCAAATCAATGCTACTAATACATACATCTGCTATCAACCTCGTATTGTACCCCATATTTGCAATGCATCAAACTACATACAGTAGTTTAGGTATCACCATATCAAGCTACCGATCATTGTTTGCATTGGGCAAAAAAGTACTAGTCAGGATACCAAAAGTGGCTGTGTACCGAGCAATCGATGATTGCGGTTGGTTAAATGGATTCCTCTGACTCCAATAACGCAACCAATGACGTTGTCACGTTCACCCCTCACCAAACGAAGTTTCCACCGAATTGGCGCCAATACTCTCAATTATTCCTTGGTCTTGAATAACAAACACTTCAACACACCTAGGCCGAGCAAGCAGATAGCGTTATGCGCATAAAGTGCACACGTGGAATGTACATATGGGTCATTCCATGTCAAATCGACAAATTTTTTACCTGACCCCCTTTGATTTCGCTGAAAATTTTCTATCTTTTTCTACCCCCCGAAAGTTATTTTTCAGAATTTTTTCAAATTTTTTTTCCCGACTCAAAAAAAGTTATGAATTTTTGAAAAAAAACCGCTCTTTTATTTTTAAATTGCCAGAACTTTTTCAAAAATTGACCGTTTGGGAACTTTTTTTTTTCAAAATTTTTGTTTTTAAATGTAGTTTTCGAAAAAAAAGATGAAAAAATTTTCAGAATCCCAGATATATGAAATATTTTAGTTTTTTTGAAAAAACCGTAATTTTCTCAAAGTCCGACCGTTTTTTTTTTTTTTATTTTGCTCTAAAAATACTTCAACTAATTCTGCAATGATCCCCGTTAATCAAAAGATGTGACGACAATCGCTTCTAATTTTTTTCCTTGATTATAAAAAAATTTTTGTTGAATTTTTGCTGATTTTATATAACTTTGTTATGAAATTTTTTTTATTTCCTCGTGAAACCTCAAAAGTTGAAAAATAAAATTTTATTGGAGAATTTTAAGTGATTATCGTCCAAGAAATTGTTATTTAAAAAAAAAAAATAATTTTTTTCTCTCATTGACGTTATTTTGTCATGTTTCAGTACCAAAATGACGTTAAGTTGTCATATTTCAGTACCAAAAAAAAAACGTCCATAAGAGTAAAAAAATAACGTCAATGAGAGAAAAAAATTATTTTTTTTTTTAAATAACAATTTTTGAAAAAGTTCTGGCAATTTAAAAATAAAAGAGCGGTTTTTTTCAAAAATTCATAACTTTTTTTAAGTCGGGAAAAAAAATTTGAAAAAATTCTGAAAAATAACTTTCGGGGGGTAGAAAAAGATAGAAAATTTTCAGCGAAATCAAAGGGGGTCAGGTAAAAAATTTGTCGATTTGACATGGAATGACCCATATACATGCCTAAGTTACATAAGAGTGCATTGTGGACTACATGTCGGAGGTATATATGGAACCCGTTGCAACTATGGAAAATGGTCATATCTGGCATCAGCATATCTGGCTGTGTTCGAAATGGTCCCCAAGCTCGAATGTCTTCAAAATCATCATCCGACCAGTCTCCAGTCGTGAGCATTGATTCCAATTCAGCAACATATCAATTCTATTATTGGTCAACATCGGTAACACAATGAGCCAATGCCTTGCGTTTCCTGCTTATACGCGACTTGTTCCGTTGACCGCGTCACGTTTGTTCGTTGGACCGTACCCCATGTATGCGGGCACGAAAATCGTACACCTATGTACACATATATCGTCCGAAACTAGCGAATTTGCGCATCGTCGAAATCCAAAATCTGAAACCATGATCATCCCGTTATCCACTCGACACCCCTTCTCCGCCCTCCATCCTCTCTCTTTCTCTCACGACCTCGCTCTCTGTCTTCTCCCCATCATGTCCGGACATCCCTCTGTGAATTGATGCTCTCGCTCGGTCAGAACTGGTCGTACCCTTTCGATTGTCTGTCCAATCCTTCAGCCGTCCACCCTCTCGCAGCCTCCCCATATACTCTGATGTTCTCTTACTCGTTCTCCTGCCTACGCGTGTTCAGTCCCGCGTCATCCGGCAGAATTGAGGCAACCACCATTGCTCTGCCCGATTCCATGCAACACTCTCATCGTCAAATATAATTACTGCCGTTTAAGCCGCTTCCATTGTGTGCCGATCGCTTGACTTGGTCGACGTGCCGTTTACGTCGTTATATATATATATATATATATATATATATATATATATATATATATATATATATATAGTACCTCTCTGGTGGCTGTACGATCGACTCCTCTTCCTTCCTTGCTGTCTCTCTCTCTCTCTCTCTCTCTCTCTCTCTCTCTCTCTCTCTCTCTCTCTCTCTCTCTCTCTCTCTCTCTCTCTCTCTCTTGGAGTGAGTTCACGTAAGGAAGAGAACGGACCGTGTATTATGTTCACGCAGTATTATCGTACATATATGATAAGCCGTGCTTGCATATACGCTAGTCATTATATATATATATATATATATATATATATATATATATATATATATATATATATATATATGTGTGTGTGTGTGTGTGTGTGTGTGTGTGTGTGTGTGTGTGTGTGTGTGTGTGTGTGTGTGTGTGTGTGTGTGTGTGTGTGTGTGTGTGTGTGTGTGTGTGTGTGTGTGTGTGTGTGTGTATATATATGTATTCGTTTATACATATGTATATATATGAGAGCTTCGGCTCGCGTGGCCCCATACAGCACGCTACATACGCAGCACGGTGGAGAAAGGGTAACAGGGGGAGGGGGGGGGGAGAGAGAGAGAGAGAGATATTGTTGAGTCCGAAATCGATGCCCCATCCATGTACATACGTATGAGCGACGTAGAGAGAGAGCCGCGTGTCCGAGTGCTTTTTGAGCGAGCCCAAGCCACCCTCAACCACCACCACTTCGCCCCCAACCACTTGTTCATCGATAAAAATTTGACGGGTATATAATGAAACATGCAAATAATGTGTACGAGTTCGAAAGACAAAATACCAAAAACGAAACAGGATTTGTGAAAAGCGAGAAAATAGCGCATCGGCAAAAAGGGCTTTAGGATAATTTGTTGATTGTCGATTGATTTGTTGATTTGTTGATTGTGTGTTTGCAGGGAATGTAATGTTGCTTTTTTCAGTAGTCTCCGGATTTTCTTTGGATGGTGCATACGACATGCCAGGTACCTGCACGTTGATAGGGAAATTTGTGGTACTTTATGTATCGTTTGTATTTTATTTGATTTATCTTCAAATTCAGCTAGTGGTTTGGTGAGTAATCGACGTGTTGTAGATTAGCAGATTTCTTCAATCAGACCAGTATTATTTGAGATAAGTGAGTAATGACAAAACAGTCATTGTTCCGATGCAATGTTCGTATGCGTTAAGATATTTTGAGAATAATATCAGTTTGTTATTATTTCTATGTATGGCAAATTATTTTGAAATCGGAATATTGAGGCATTGTTATACTGCATCGCAGTTGCTCGAAACTTTTCGAATCAAGTTTGAAAAAGACGATCGATGATAGTGGCCTCAAGGCGTTAGGCCACAGTAGCCGGTATAAAATTATGTGCGAATTTAACCATTTTTTTTTCGTCTGAAAAAGTGATTCACTCATAAAATTAATTAGACATCCACTTAGTATGAATATCAAGCTGTCAGAAAATATATTTTTTTATGTACAAAATGGCCGACTACTCGAAACTTCTCGAAACAGCTCTTTTCTAATTGGCGTGACAAATAACTTTAACAATTTTCACTCGATTTACTTCAAATTTAAAATTTATGTTTCTAATTGCATTTCGCAGAGAAGTACGAACGGAATTTCTGATTAGGGGCCAGTCCATTTTTCAGCCACGAAAAAAGGCCATTTTCGCGATTTTTTTTTTGAGGATTTTATAAAAGATATGAATATAAAAGTTGTTGGGCTTGATAAATAAAGTCTTGAAATACATTTAAAAAAATATTTCATTCATTTTTAATCATTTTTAAGTACAAAAGCTATGGCTTAACGTAACGCCTCAAAAATAGGTGGGCTAGGTAGCCCCATCACAACTCGGCAACGGCTTGTCTGAAACATAAAAATCAAGTCCATTAGATTCAGTATGACATCAGCTACAAAATGACCCTCGGATATAAAGCTTTATCAAAAAATAAAAAAATGGCAGATGAATAACGAAAAAAGGATTTAAAAAACGCTTTTTTTCGCAGTTTATCACAAAAAAGAGTAAAAATAAAATTTTTGAAACCATCGAGGGTCATCTTGTTGCGAATCATGTTTACAATATGTGGTTAAAATTTCAAGAGCATCGATTTATTAGTTTTAGAGATACGATGGAGCTAGATTTTGAAAACGTTGTTTCGAGAAAAACGCGTTTGAAGTTTACACTATGAAAAACTCTTACCTGAACTCAATCGTCAATTCCTGCACCGTACAAAATCCCTTCGGATTGCTCATCATCGTCGATTTCTTCAAGTCTTGCTTGCTTTCGATTTTTTGAAATTTTCAAAGCGGATTAGCCCCTTAATCGAAACTTTTCATTTTATGAGCAGTTTATGAGCAGTTATAACAAAATTTTTCGCTGAAAATTCATTTCTTAAGGCGTTACCCCCACTTGTAGCGCAAAAAGGCCTTTTTCATGAATTTTTTTAAAGAAAACTACAAAACTTTTTTAATCAATCAATATACCATCTTAAAGAACACATCTTGAAGAACTTTCAGTAATTTTTTTATTGAAAAATATTACATTGTTTAGTGGCAAATGGCCGTCAATGAAATAATGTTTTTATATACACGGTTTGCGGTGACCAACATTGCGGCGAAGTGGATCATCTGAAAAAAATGCGGATGGATTTAGTCAAATATAAGTATAAACTAGTCTTTAATCGAAGGATTTTAAAAAATATTCATTTTTCACAAAATGGCGGACAGTCAAAGTTAATGGTTCGATTCTAACGACAAAAAACGGCCGTTTTTCGGCTATAAAACGGCCATTTAAAAAAAAATCGAACGATTGAAGACTACATTTTTATGTATTAAATAAGCCTGCAAAATTTCAAGAAGATCGGTTCATTAGTGTTCGAGTAATCTTGGTCACCGACTTCAGAAATGCCATTTTGAGAAAAACGCGTTTAAAGTTTCAATTTCAGTTTACACGAAGAAAATATTTTTTTTTGTAAACTTACATAGAGTCATCTATTCCGGGCCCATACAGAAGTATGGGCCCGGATACTTATACTTCAAAAAAATGCAACAAAAAAAATCGATTTTTTCAAAATCGCAAGTGGGGGTAACCCCTTAAGTTCAAATACCTACAACTTTTGAATAAAACAATATTTTTTAAATTCCGTACGTACTTATTTAGGTACTCTAATGTCGATTGACGAGAATTTTTTTTGTTCTAGGTAAAAAATTGTGGATGCTAAATGTCATGCCGCGGAGCGCCTAAAAAGAAGATAACAAAAGAAAATATTCGTAGTCGGCCATTTTGTACATCGAAAAAAAAAATATTTTTTCTAACAGCTTGATGTTCATACAAAATAGCATGTAATTAATTTTACGAGTGAATCACTTTTTCATACGAAAAAGAATCGTTAAATTTGCACATGATTTTATACTTGTTACTGTGACCTAACGCCTTAAAAGGAAACACTTTTTACATCCATATTTATATAAATAAATTATTATTACATATGGAAAATCTTTCTTTTGAGTCGAGGAGAATAAAAATATCTCCGACGCTTTTCGTAAAAAAAGAGGTCCTTCGTAATATGGATCTTTTCTGGACGAGGAAAAATGAATATCATCCCCGGGAAGCGGGAAGAAAGGGTCCCGTCACGTCTCGGACAAAGAATGAATTTTCGCGGAAAGAGCACCGACACACACGAAACTGGAACAGCCGTTCTTTTTCGCACGCATCAAAAGCTCGCGATCGCCGAAGCGGAGAACAGGCAGTTTGCTTCCTGCGAAACTCGCACCCCCTTTTCGCACTCTCCATCACTTCTCCGTGCGTATATACGCGACGAGGAGCGTATATACGAGCACATCACGTGTCATTTCGCACAGAACTTTTCGCGCTTGAGAATACGAAACGATCGCCATACCGAATATGATATTCCCGTGAAATATTAAAAGACCCGAGATACAGAATTTCACAATAGGGGGGGGGGGGGGGCGTGGAAAAAATGATTATAGTTAAGATAAACGGGCGGTCAGTTATCAGATGGAGCGACGATCAGTCTTGCGGTTGATTTTTAGAAATTTTCACCCCCGATCACTTGTCCATTTTGGTATGATTTTTTAAACGATGTCACGAATTGTATCGTCATTGTGGGTAAGAGCGGAGAACGCTTTGGTTATTATTGTTTCGAATTAAAATCACGATGTGGTAAAAGAGCTGTCTTTGTTTGGGTTTGTCAGGTTCTGCAATGGAGTCAAGAATAGTCTTAGAAAGGGATCTGTCTTTATTTGGATTTGAAATAAAGTCGATATCAGGGGGCCGGGTTGAAATTCCGAACTTTGAATGCTCCGACCGTTTAAAATTCCGAATTTTAATGTTCCGAAATTCAAGATGGGGCCGGGATGAAATTCCGAACTTTGAACGGTCGAAACGCTCAAAACTTCGAAAGAAAAATACCGCGAAAGACCAAACCTCCGTAAATCTTAACACCGTCAAAATAATTCGGCCATGGGAGTTTCAAAAGTTTCAAAATTTTCAATAAATCGACGAATTATTTCAAGATTTTTTTATTTATTAAGAAGTGATTTTGCGTCAATTTTAAAATTTGTCTAGACAATGTTATACGTTCTACATCATTTACAGTCAACTGTGTAGACTTTCGCTGGCATGATCTTGACATGAGGGCCGGGTTGAAATTCCGAACTTTGAATGCGCCGACGGTTTTAAATTCCTAATTTTGATGTTCCGAAATTACATTCGTCAAGATAATGCCAGCAAAAGTCTACATAGTTGACTGTAAATGATGTAGACGTATAACATTGTCTAGACAAATTTCAAAATTGACGTAAAAGCACTTCTTAATAAAAGAAATTCTCGAAAAAATTCGTCGATTTATTGAAAATTTTGAAAATTTTAAAACTTCCATAGCCGAATTATTTTGACGGTGTAAAGATTTTCGGAGTTTTGGTCTTTCGTGTAAAATTCTTTCGGAATTTTGATCTTTCGGGGTAGTATATTCTTGGAGTTTTGGTCTTTCGGTCAAAGTTCGGCATTTCAACCTTCGTTTGGGTTTGGGATAAAGTCGAGACGGGACTCAGCAAGAACCTGCCTTAGTTTTGGTTTGAGGTGAAGTGCCTTTTGGTTTGAAGTGAAGTGCCTTTTGGTTTGAAGTGAAGTGCCTTTTGGTTTGAAATGAAGTGCCTTGGCAAAAGAGCAGCCCCTAAGTAGGTTAGTTTCAGTTTAAAATGAGCTTATCAAGATGCCTAGCAAGGAATCTTGCCTTCGTTTGCGTTTGAAGTCAACGAGTCAAGAGCAAGGGATCTTGTGATTTTCCTCTGTCTTTGTTTGGGTTTGTTCAGGCCCAAAATAAAGTACAGAAGACGTTGATCTCAAGACCTGTTTTGTTTCCGATCGAATCGAGTGAGCATTTATCTACGTGAAAACCCCAAAAAAACTAATACTGGACAGCCATCATTTCGACTTGAAGCCTTGAGCAGTTCTTTTGGAATCGTATGACGTAGGGTTGGTCCACTCGTCGGACGCCATTTTGTCCATCAGTTATCTTGGCAGACTCGCCTCAACGCGGGAGTGAGATTGGTTTCTCAAGATCTTCCCCACAGTTGGAGCATTCTCTTCCACTTCACGGATTCCAGTTTCATCGTTTCGAATCAGGAAGAACCGTAAACTTTGTTTCTCATTGCAGGCGTACGAATCCATCCAGCACCCCCGTTTCAACGAACTATCGTAAGGGGGGGTGGGGTTGAATATTGCTCAGGCGCGTACCACGCCATCCCTTTTAGTCTCGCTCTCTCGCTCTCCTTCGGCCATAAATCCATACTTTTCATCCCTCCACGCTCCCGCTATGTACATCTATATAGATATCCAGTATCCACGATCCTTCACTGTTTCCGTTCCCCAGGTCTCAACAACGTTTGGAGCGTTGAAACTGGACGTTCGAAAACTGGACGCAAAAGTCGAGATGAAAATTACGTACAATACTGAATGGGGTAGGGGGTTGTACGAGGGAGAGAAGTCAATCGACGGGGAAAACGATCTCATTGTGCTAACAATACAAGACTGTTGACATTTACGACTGCACCACTGCTACAGAAAGTAATTCGCCGTTGGATTGGTCATTATAGATTTGGGGAACAGGTCTCGATGCTGCAAGGTTTTGTACGTCGTCGATTGTACGATACTTCAACCTGCGACAGCTGGTGTGCCAATGAGTATGAATGCGCCCCGTAGACGATTAGATTTGTCCCTTAAGCGACTCTCGACTCCTCAACTTTCGACAAAAGTGCCACTCGTGGTCCTAACAGGGTGTTCGAACGGAAGAGAGGGTGCGAGGGAACGGATCGCCTACTCAAACTAAACTGTGTTTAGTTGTTACTGATATATACTTGTTAGCAAACAATCCTTCGTTAGCAAGCGAGAGAATAAGCATTTTTCCAAAATAGTGTATGTTACATGTATGAAACATAGTTACGAGGGTGGGGTGAAAAGTTTCCGGTCTGACCAAGAAAAACGATATTTAAAAATTTTTTTTTGCTTTATTTTTCAACATAATCTCCAGCAACACTGATACATTTCTCATAACTCTCGCATCCCAAAAAACAGTAGCCATAACCTTGTTTGCCGATAAAATTGTTTTTGCCTTCTTTGGGGTTGGTTCCCCTTTTCCAACCCACTGTTTTGACTGTTCTTTACTTTCAGGAGTGTAGTGGTGGACTCATGTCTCATCAACAGTTATGAATCGACGCAAAAATTCGTTTAGATTACGTCTATACAGCGCCAAATTGTCGGTAGCGTCGAGCGTTAGCAAACGCTCGATTGGTCGAGCGTTAGCAAACGCGGCACCCACCTTGCACACAGCTTTTCCATGTTCAAATGGTTGTGCAAAATATTTCGCACACGTTCAGCTGACATCCTACAGGTCTCAGCTATCTCATGCACTTTCAACCTGCGGTCTTCCAACACTATTTTATGGATTTTTTCAATCATCTCTGAAGTTGTGACTTCAACGGGCCGTCCTGAGCGAAGCTCGTCAGAGGTGCTCACACGACCAATTTTAAATTCAGAAACTCACTGATTAATAGTTGAAGATGATGGGGAGGAGTCTCCTAGTGCTGAATCCATCTCTTCTGTTATTTGTTTTAGTGTAAAACCTTTCAAATGGAAGTATTTGATGACAGCACGTTTTTCCAATTTTTCCATTTTTACGAAAACAACGGAAGCGTCTCGCGCAATGTGCTCTCAAACGCAAACTAACGTAGCGATTGGGCTGAAACTGTACATACAAGCTTGGTAGGAATGGTACTGTAGGACGCCACTCCAAAACTAGACCTAGTGGCACCATCTCTTGGTCAGGCCGGAAACTGTTCACCCCACCCTCGTATTTACATTATTTAGCGCTTGTTATTCTTCGATAATTACTTAGGTTATTAGACAATGGTTTGCAGTAATAGTTAGCAAGCCTCCAAGTAGAAGATGTCGAGTTATGTTTTTTAGGGATGAGGAATTTGGGGAGCATGCTACCCTATCGTTTAGTAAGATCCCTAGTTGTGTACCAATCAACGTAAATTCATATAGACTTCACAGTGGCCATACTTGTCAAACGCCACATGCCAAAGGTAACGAAATGAACGCACTAAAAGCGCGGGAGACCAGTTTGTATTGCCCTAGGAAAACCCGAAAAAGAACAGCCTAACTAGACGATGCGCGAATATGCCCTGAGAATCTTAAAGGAAGGTTCTGCCTTGTTGGGACAAAAAATGTTCGATTTTTCACCAATTTTTGATGCGGAAAGTATTAAATATAGAATGTTGATATTTGGTATGTTGGCTAAGCGGTCTTTATTGAACATGAAAATATTTTTTAAAGTTTGACAAAACATGGTGGTGGGAATGGGAGAAGCGACGTATGTCGGTGCGTGGGCGATGACATTCTTCGCTTGCGGAAGTCCTAAGTCCCGGACAGGTGATCCGAAGCCAAAAAATCAAACATATTTTTACTTTGTACAATATTGTGTATAAGTTGACCTAGAATCAAGAAGAAAAAGTGAAAAATAAAAAAAATAGTGAGCGATCGGAAGGAAGTTTGTTTTTTTCCAAAAATGTTCGCAGTTTGTTGCTCACGATTTTTTTATTTTTCAATTGTTCTGATTGACTCTAGGTCAACTTATACACAATATTGTACAAAGTAAAAATACGATTGATTTTTTTTGCTTCAGATCACCTGTCCGGAATATGGGACTTCCGCAAGCGAAGAATGTCATCGCCCGTGCACCGACATACGTGGGTCCTCCCACTCCCACCACCATGTTTTGTCAAACTTTAAAAAATATTTTGATGTTCAATAAAGACCGTTTAGGCAACATACCAAATATCAACATTCTATGTTGAATACTTTTCGTATAAAAAATTGGTGAAAATTGAACATTTTTTAGCCCAACAAGGCAGAACCTTCCCTTAAGAGGTTACCCCCACTTGCGATTTTGAAAAAAACGATTTTTTTTATTGCATTTTTTTTAAGTATAAGTATCCGGGCCCATGGGCCCGGAATAGATAACTCTATGTAAGTTTACAAAAAAAAAATATTTTCTTCGTGTAAACTGAAATTGAAACTTTAAACGCGTTTTTCTCAAAATGGCATTTCTGAAGTCGGTGACCAAGATTACTCGAACACTAATGAACCGATCTTCTTGAAATTTTGCAGGCTTATTTAATACATAAAAATGTAGTCTTCAATCGTTCGATTTTTCTTTTCGAAAAAAATGGCCGTTTGATAGCCAAAAGACGGCCGTTTTTTTTCGTTAAAATCGAACCATTAACTTTGACTGTCCGCCATTTTGTGAAAAATGAATATTTTTTAAAATCCTTCGATTAAAGACTAGTTTATACTTATATTTGACTAAACCCATCCGCATTTTTTTTCAGATGATCCACTTCGCCGCAATGTTGGTCACCGCAAACCGTGTATATAAAAACATTATTTCATTGACGGCCATTTGCCACTAAACAATGTAATATTTTTCAATAAAAAAATTACTGAAAGTTCTTCAAGATGTGTTCTTTAAGATGGTATATTGATCGATTAAAAAAGCGTTGTAGTTTTCTTTTAAAAAATTCATGAAAAAGGCCTGTTTTTGCGCTACAAGTGGGGGTAACGCCTTAACGATTTGGAGTGAGTGTGCAAGAGGCAAATAGGAGCAGAAGCTGCTGTCCCACTTTCTGCATTTCCTGGATAGAAGACACGGAGCCTGCTTTTGGAGTGTCATTGACTTAAGTCGAATCTCGGAACGCTGGTGATCTTCATAGCTCGGCCATCCTCTTTTGCAGTGATGCTGTTGAAATTCTGCCGCTGCGATGATCTCGAAAGCCTGGCACGTTCATCAAGAACAGGCCCGGTGACTCCGCACCCCTTGAATCAAGATTGAATGTTGGCAAGAGGAAGGAAGAGGGATTGATGAATAGGTGGCGCGAAGAGCCGGCTAGAAGTTTTGCGCGCAGCATATGCACATATATTCGTGTATTCTAATAACTCTGCATTTCTTGATTCTACGATAAAGTTCAATACCGCCATCAAAGATGAGCCACCAATGCAGGTGAGTTCAAGCTCCGGGCACCTTTTCCTAAACAACTCAGTCATCTTTCGATACTACAAAGAACATCGCTTCACCAAAGAACCGTCGATGCGAAACCGTAAGGGGTGAAAAGCATCATCGGGATTATACATATGGATATAACGAAGACAGGGTTCAAAGCGATGACTAACAGTTTACGGAAAGAAGGTGTCATTTGGCTTGCCTCCATTCTGTCTTGTGCATTCGCAATGTGTCCAATGTCCCACGAGATCAAAGTTGTAATTGCCACATAGTCGCGGCATCGTTTGTGAGAACTTAAGCTGAAAAATATCTTCCCGCGAGTACCGGATTGGTGGATCAGGCGGAAAAAACGTTTGCACAGGTCCCTGGGAATAAGGAAAAGCTTGCAGGCAATAAAATACTACATATATCAGTGGAGCGCTGTGGAATTTGGGGTTCGCGCGAATCCTCCAAAGTTCGATGCACATATGTAAACACATGTGCTCTACCGAACGAGGTTGCCAGCCGACAACTTTTTCTTGGGGTGCAAGCTGAAAGGGTGGAGACTATACATGGAGCTGTGACTGTACATGCTCTTGGCAGCAAAGATGTACAAGGTAATCCCAGCTTTAGTTCCCCAGAGCTGAGCCACTTGTCAGTTTCGTGGTTAAAATCAGTAATTTCAACTTCATTTAACGTGGCTGTTCGTTGCCCTTGAGGGAGACTTTGTCCTTGAAATTTTCAAAAAATCAATTTGAGCTCAACATGAGCAGCTAGAAGAAGAGGAGGGATGCCTCTATAGACCAGGCATTGCCGATTAGCGGTAATTATAAACACATTTGTGTAAACACATTACAAAACTGTAAACGCGTTTTTCTCGAAAACACGTTTTTAAAAATGGCTGACATTCTCCTGACCGCTGTAATTAACATATCGACCTGAAATTTGGAGAGCATACTCAGAAAATATGTCTTCACGGAATGACGGATCGTTTTTTCGATAGATACATTTTTGCATTTATTATTTATCTTTTTATACGAAAAAAAACGCGAAAATTCGATTTTTTTAATTGCCGCCATTTTCCGAAATTTCTACTAAACGAAAAACCCATTCGTCATTCCATGACCAAAGGGTCACAGATTGATAATATGCTTTGAATTTATGTTTCAGATCAACAAAGAGGGGGCAGTGATGTCAGCCGTTAACCTCCCGCGATTTGAGGACCTGTTTTCGCGGAGCTGCAACGGCCGCCATTTTGGTTTTTTCTTTTTCAAAAAAAAAATTTTTAACGTTCTGTATATCATGAATAAAAGCAAGAAAAAAAACGCACTCAAAAAGCTTTACTCGTTTCCTTAAAAAAAAATAAAATGTAAACACCTGAAATATGGCACTCCAAGGACAAAGTCTCCGTTGAGCCATTAGAGACTTCGACTTTTGGGAATATAGTATCCAAAGGCTCTTCAAACGGGATTTATTTTTTCGGCTACCCTGAACAGAAGTTCCAATATGGCGGAAAGTCAAAATCTATCACACAGTAATATACTGCTGTTTGATATTGTACTGAATTTTCAGCATTATTTTTATTCAATTTACCATCAATGTACTTGTCTCCTTGCAGGCTTTTTCAATCCTGTACCTTTTACTTTTATTCCACACTGATGGCTTCACTCTTTACAGTTGCTGAGAGACCTCCCTTCGTGAGTATTGCCGGGAGCTAGTTTTTCCTACTGCACCGGTGCATCGCGTTAGCACGAGGGTACAGGGAAACTGTGGAGTAACTGTGCCGATTGAGGGGAGATATACACCTAGGAGCCGGAAAAAAGGTTATTTTTGTGATTTTTTTCAAGAAAAACTATTTGAAATTTCGGATTGGGGTTTTAATTATTTAAAAGTATATATATTCAAAAATATGTTTAATTTTCTTTATTTAAAAATATCAAAAATATACAAGGAAATTGTATGATCCTTGGAGCGTCGTAAAAAAATCTGCGAATACGGTACCCCTGGCGTTTCTTAAAAAATCATCTGAAAAAAAACCAAAAAGATTATTAAATTAGATTCTATAATCTAGTACTTGTCATAGCCGATTTTGAAAATATCGATTTATGACAAAATGGCGGACGTTTCAACATAAATAGTGATTTTTGGCTCAAAAAATAGTTATTATTTTGCCTATAAAACAAAAACTAAGTAACGGAAAGGAAATCCTATGACAAGTACTAGATAATGGTGTATAGAATAACCACAAAAAACCTCAAGGCAATCGGTTCATTGGTTTTCGAGAAATTTTGGGTACCGATTTGAAAAACGTGGTTTTGAGAAAAACGCGTTTGAAAATTTGGGAATGAATAAATCATGAAATTTGTCAACTTACATGGAATCATCGATACCAGGCCCATAGTGTAGGTCTTCTACGGTCGACGGAATGTTCATAGCTTCTAAATCAATTTTTTCGACCATCTAGGTGTATATCTCCCCTTAACATATATTTTCATCGAGTTCCAGTTGTGTTCGCTAGCGGAATACTATCCGGAATACTATCACACCTGGAATACTATCGGAATACTAACTCCTGCTGACTACTCGGTGCCTAAGTCAGTGTGCAGTTAAAGGGTTAGGCCACTCTGAAGGCCGAAAAATAAGCTGTTTGGGGATTTTTTTTTCAGAAAAACTACAAAATAAATCGAGATTACAAAAAAGGGTGTTTATCATGCATATCAGTGACTGTATACAATAATTTTTTTGAAGCGATTAATTTCAAAATGGCGACTGTGCAGCGTTTTTGCGATGACGCACAGTAGGAGAAAAGCCGGAAAACCTGGCCAAAACCCCAAAAAATAAATTTTCGAAATAGGGTCAGTTGAGTAATCATTCAGGTAGAGGACTAGTAACTGCATTCTATTGTGGAAGGGAAAGCCCTTTAAGTGTATACCTGCGCCGCAGCGTCAGTTGGCAGTTAGTGTTCGTGAAGAGTGTACGTGTCACGCGCTGAACAGACGAAAATAACGCTGACTTCAAAAACCCATAACTTTAAAGTGACGGGTTTAATTTCAATTCTGCAACATGGATACGACTTCTGGAGGTATGTAGAACATGTTTTTACATCGGTTGAATCTAAAGTTTATGTATAAATGATTGAAATGTAGTATAGCCTTCGGCGTAAATAAAATTGAATAATTTTGAAAACTTATATTTTCAACGGTCCGAAAAGTTATATATTTTGTCACATTTTGCAAAGCTCCTAGTCTCGGCCTTTAGTTTAATGTATAAGCTTTCGAAATTTACAAGAGTTACCTGCGGAAAACGTGCGTCTTGTCCGTTATGATTTTTTTCGCATCGTGCGGTAGCCGAGCGTGCACGCGGCACTATTGAGCAGCCTCTGCGCCTCTACCTGAGAATGGGTGAAGTAGCATCATAACGGACAAGACGGCTGTTATACGCTTGAAATAAATTATTTTAATATATATGTATGTGTATATATATATATATAAATTTTCTGTGATTTAATTATGATATATACGTATGCATATATATATATACATATTAAAATCAACCACATAAAAATTTCTTAAATATGAATGAAATGTTATAACATTCAAATAAAATATTTGAATATATATATATTATATAGTAAGCAAAGCTTTCTTTTAACCCAATCCATGTCAATATTTTCTGTCTAATTTTCTTAAAATTATTTCAATTATTGCGGTTATTTATTTGGTAAAATAATGTACATTGTTCAAGTTTTTGTATTAATTGAAAATTTTATCTTTTCCTTTAACACCAATTTTCTACAATTTTATGTCTTTATTACAGGATCCGGTTACAAAGAATTGGTGCTGACAAGGAAAGAAGTATTTCTGATAATCAGCGAGCATTTATCCGATAAATTCGCTTCCTTGATCGAATTTATGGTAGAAAAAATTTCCAAGGACACCGGACGTACAGTTGTAGTGCCTGAGGACTCGAAACAGACTTTTTCGATACTCTTCAATCAAATGAGAACGAGGTGGCAACAAGCTCACAGAAAATCCTGTGTATTTTTCAAGAATAACGGTGAATGGCTTAGCAAGCAGGTATGTTTTGCCGCACCTACAGACACTGTAGTAACAAGCCCGGGTAATACGGGCGGCCGCCCGTCCCTTGAGTTTACAATGTCCAGTGAAAGATCTAAACGAAGGAAGACCCAAGATATTCGTACATCGTTCAACTCGGTCGAGTTAGCATACGCTACTCAGATGAGCCTTCGCTCTTCAGGACAATCCGACGCCGCAAAAGTTATTAAGGACGTAACAATGACGAGTCCTTTAAGAGCTTCCAAGTATTGTGAAGCTTACTCAGCAACGGATGAAATTACTTTATCCGAAGAGGCTGCACTTTCCGCTATGATTGAATATAAATTCTCCAAGAGTACTTACCAGGGAATGAGAAGATTAGGGAAGGAAAATAACTGTAAGCTATATCCGTCTTACGAAAAAGTGATGAAAGCAAAAAAGCGTTGTTATCCACCACGTGATGCAATCAGGATTACAGAGAGTAGTGCAGAAGTCCAACTACAGGCACTATTAGATCATACAGTTGAACGTATTTTACTCGTCCAAAATGTACTCATTCAAAGATTGACTCCAGATAATGTTCGTAAAATGGACTTGATTTGCAAGTGGGGTTGCGATGGAAGTTCTGGGCAAAGTGAATATAAGCAGACGTTCAGTGATGACAGCAAATCTGATGCGCATGTATTCTTTACTTCAGTCGTGCCATTACAACTCGTGTGTTATGATCAACAATCGAAGGAAGAAATAGTTGTTTGGAAGAACCCCAGACCCTCGTCTCCACGATTTTGTAGACCGCTTAGACTACTGTTTCTACGCGAAGACACAGAGTCAACACTTAATGAAGTCCAAATTGTTGAAGAACAAATAAAGTCACTTCGTCCATTCGAAAGTGTAATAGATGGAAAAGAAATCTCCGTAATGTACAAGTTGTTGTTCACCATGATAGATGGTAAAGTTTGCAACGCTGTATCATTGACGAAATCTGCTCAACGGTGCCATTTGTGTGGAGCAACCAGCAAAGATTTTAATGCCATCGACACTGTATTGCAAAGGGAAATCAATGAAAAAAAATTTGAAGTTCGGATTGTCGACGCTGCATGCGTGGATACGGTGCTTCGAGTATTGCTTACACGTGTCTTACAAACTCGGCATTAAAAAATGGCAAGCTCGAAGTGCCGAAGAAAAAAAAATTACCCAGGAACGCAAGAGGGCCATTCAAGAAGGATTCAAGAAGCAATTGGGTCTAAATATCGATCGCCCAAAGCCTGGATACGGCAGCAGCAATGATGGCAACACAGCTCGGCGATTCTTTGAAAATTCGACGGTTTCCGCTGCGATAACGGGGGTCAACGAAGAAGTTATTAAACGCTTGTACGTAATCCTACAAGTTATATCGTGTGGCCACGAGATAAACTGTGAAAGATTTGAACAGTATGCTATTGAAACGGCAAGAAAGACCGTTGCATTATACCCTTGGTACTCCATGCCTACTTCGGTGCACAAACTATTAATTCATGGTCCAGTGATAATAACTCATGCTCTATTACCAATCGGCCAATTATCCGAAGATGCTCAGGAAGCTCGAAACAAAGACATCAAACGATATCGAGAAGATTTTGCGCGAAAAAGTTCCAGGGTTAAAACTATGGAAGATGTTTTTCATCGGCTCTTAGTTACTTCTGATCCGTACATTTCAAGTGTCAGAAGACTACCACAGAAGAAGCTGAAGAGTTTGTCGCCGGAAGCTGTAGCGATGTTGATCGCTCCTAAAGTGACTGCTGCAGCAGACGAATTTTGCGCCGAGATTGAAGCCGTGCCGGGAGTTGTAATAGATACAAACTCGGATAATGATTCTGACTCCGACTCCGACTCCGATTACGATTTTGATTAAGAATAAAATTTTCTATTTTTGAAACGTTCCGTATGTATTTTGGAAATAAAAATAATAATTGCGTAGAATACACTGTTCACGTTTATTTTATTATGATGATTTTTTTAAATATATTAATTTATCTATTTAGCAGGATACTCGGCCATTTTGTTTATAACAATTTGCTGTAAGCTCTTTGTTGCAAGTTATAAACAATAGATATCGGATTGGTAATCAGCGACCTTGAAAACCCGTATATACCAATTTTTGTCAACATCTGGTAACTTTTTAACGTTCATGTCGGCCATATTGGATCGGCCATTTTTTTTACGATAATTTGGCTTGCGGATTCGTAATCAGCGACCTTGAAAACCCGTAAATACCAATTTTTGTCGACATCTGGCAACTTTTTAACATTCATGTCAGCCATATTGGATCGGCCATTTTGTTTACGATAATTTGGCTTTCAGATTCGTAATCAGCGACCTTGAAAACCCCTGTAAGCCAATTTTCATTCCCGTCAAAGGTCATTTGAGGTTTTGGCCAGGTTTTTGGGCTTTTCTCCTACTGTGTGACGTCTCCGTTTTTCCAGGGTCCACGGCCGGCCAAACAGCTCTTGTATTTTTTGAATTATAATGAGCCAATGATTTTTTTTCGATTATATATGATAACTGCTATAGAAGTATAGCATACTTTCTTGATTGATGATACTTTGATTTTTTGCCAAATGGCGCACTTCTAAAGTGGGAAGTGAAAAATTTTCCTAAAAAATCGTCAGATAATTGTTAATAACAAATGAACTATGCAATATAAAAAACATCCTACGTACTTCCATAGACAATACATGTTTCAAGATATATTCAAAATTTCAAGTGAATCGGTTGAAAATTGCCTGTGTTATGTTTCCGGCCAACTTAAAAAATGCAGTTTTGGGATAAACGCTGCACAGCCGCACGGAGAAAAATACGGCCTCAAATTCTAACACTGGTTGCCAGAATTCTAATATTCAGTGCTAGAAAAGTATAGCAGTTTACTGCCAGTTCGGAATTCTAAGACTTGTTGTTATAGACGTGTAAAAATGATTCTCACACCGTATAGTAAAAATGATGCGTGCATATTACATTCGAAACTATTCTCGCATAGGTGCGAGTTCTATATGCTGTATAGGACTTTTTGTAAAATACCAACCTTTATTACATGCTATATTTTCATATAGATTTCACTATACGCATAGCATAAAATCTTCGGCGTATAGCGAAAAATATTACGAAGTTATTAGTAAAATGTGACTCTTTATACCGTACTTTTTGTAGAATACTGGAAACTAATTGTTCCAATCCCGTGGGCAAAATATTTTTTGAATAATACAAAAAATCACAATATGCCGAATAAAATGTATTATTTGTATCAGTTTACGTACCATATCGTAGGTTAAAATTTAAATTTCTTAATTATTACTATACCATAATTACAATTTTTATTGTCCATTCAATGCTTTTTGATATTTAATGTTATTTTTTTTAGAAGCATAGTATTAATTCTAAACTTCGAGGCCCCTGTTTTCTCCGTGCGCCATTTTGAAATTAATCCCTTCAAAAAAATTATTGTACACAGTCACTGATATGTGTGATGAACACCCTTTTTTGTAATCTTGATTTATTTTGTAGTTTTTCTGAAAAAATAAAAATCCCCAAAAAGCCTATTTTTTCGGCCTCTAGAGTGGCCTAAGGACTTAAGCGATCACCGATCCAAGTGTTGGCTCAGTTCAATGTTACTTGATATCGGAGATCGCTGAAAACGTGCATTGGTCGCACGAGTTCACTGTGGGTACTGAGCATCCAGTAGCCAGCTGGACTCAACCATGAGCTGCAGGTTGTTTACATTTGGCATTTATTTTTAGGTCTGACCACTGCCTGGATGAAATTTGTTCCAAGCTCTCTCTCTCTCTCTCTCTCTCTCTCTCTCTCTCTCTCTCTCTCTCTCTCTCTCTCACACTCACTCTCTCTCGCTTCTTTTTTATTCCGGTATCAATGATTTCCTCTAATCCAGAAATAGATAGCTTTATTCACGCTACATGTCTCCGATCGGTTTTCATCTCGACAGCCTCATTTTTTGATTCTCCTTTTTAATACCGACAATGAGAGGAAAGCCCATGGAAATGCTGCTCGATCTCGGAAGCTCGTTGATTTTCCGTTTTTATATTGAATATGATCCGCGCGCCGGTTCGCCATTGTGTCTATTGAAAACGAGTCAACCGCACGCAAGATGAGGAGCTCGCGCTAGGGTGGCTCGGCGTGCGCTACCCCGAGAGTGGATGATGCCGCTGCTCCTCTGGTCTGGCTGGCTGGCGCGGCTGTGTATAAGCTAGGGGATGGATAGGCGAAGCGGGGCGATGAGGGGAATCGGGTGGCGTGCGGATCGCAGCCCGGCTATGGATGGGTTGGTTGGTCCGCGTTGGTTTGGGGGGGTTGATGCTGCTAGCTGGTGTACGGTGGTTAGAGGTTGGTTCGTTGGTTGGTTCGTGGTGGTGGTAACTCTGCTTCCTCTCTACTCCAACTAATGAAAGGAAACTCGACCCCGAGGTTCCGGACTACCTCTCTCTCTTCGCGTCGGTTTAAAGTCGACGTATCCTTTTTCTTTCAAATCCTATATCTCTTATGGCTCTTGCTTCCTTTCATCCCTTTCGTTTCACCGCGCCCTTGCCTCATCCTCAACCCTGCTTCTCCTATTTTAACAATAGTTATAGCGCGACTCCTCATCCCTCACTTGCCCTCTCCCTCTCAATCTCTCTTATACCTGTAGGACATTCAATGGTCTTTATACGTTCTCTTAGAAAACGTACCACGAGGAGAGCTTCGCCTCTCATCGCGGTATAGACTCGATACAGATACTGTGTGTGTGCTTTTTTATTCGTCTTCTTTACAACTGTGACCGCATGTTGCATCCCGAATAAGGATACTTTACACGCTATGATTCCTATGGCATAAGTGGTAGGAAACTTCGTTCGTGGCAAGTCCCTTTGCCCACTTTATTCATCTTCGTACCAACTAACCGAGCTGATTCCTCTTCAAGACTGCCTTTTGATCGGATCAGCCCGACGGCTGATGACGTCGTGGAAACTTCCCCGAGAGATTATGGAACTTCGTCGAATACTTTGTCGCTTTCGGAATACGCTGTCAACTCCAAAAACTAGGGGGAGGTAAGCTGCGAATGATACTTCGCTTTTCAATATTTTCCCAGTATCGGGCCAAGATTTATCCAACTCTGCTGGAAGGATTCCCTGCTTTCCTATGTTCTGCTTTCGTCAGTTTTCTTCGCAGATCTCAGCACCGTAGAGGTGACAAGTTTCAATGATTTCCGGTCAACAGTTTGGGGAATGTCAAGTGTGGAATTTAGAAATGTCATCGTTTTTGCAACTTTGGCTTTAGAGCGAGTACAAACGCGTGGTACCAGTTGCGCGCTTGTCGAAATATTCCTCATGGTCGTTGAACGGCAAAGCGAACTTCATATCGCGAAGTTATTCGGGGGTGGATAATCGTTCGGGTATAACTACGTGTTCATATGAAACGCAGCATCAAAGTTTCCTAATATCGTGCTGGGTGGAAGGTCGCAAACTAATATGGCGGTATTTACATCGGGATGTAAGGTATGCACTCAGTCGAAACTTCGTCGCTTCGGGCAAACTCATCAGCTGGAATTATCACTCGTTTATTGGATACCGCTTCGAGAAGCCGAACACGAGTATGACATTTTTCGTTAATTATGGCACTGCTGACAGTGGCGATCGTGAGGTCAATGTGCGACTTTGGCGATCGCCTATTTTATGCAGTGCTCGAGCCAATACTTGGATGGGTGACCGCTTAGAGCACTGGCTTGCGCCACGACTACATGGTATGAGAGACAATTGTGCTGAGGTTTGATCTAGGAATGATGAACACAACCAAATCTTGGGGGAATTCGTTCGTATCGTCACGGATTACCGGCAGTTTCCCTGTGCCCTCGTGCAAACGGAGTTTCAATTAGGAAAAACGTTTTTCGCGTTTAGTCAACGTAATTTCGAGCTTTCTACGAAAACTTTGTGATATTTGTAATCGGGGGACAATTTCCCGTAGGATGGACGGGAAATGGTGTAAAAGTCGAAATACATTTTTCCACTCTTTTGACCTTTTTTCAAAATCGGCGAAATACTGAAATTTCAGTCGTACCGACGGTCCTGTTTGAGTTGCGAAGACTGATTGAAGATTTTCTGGAAAAGATTTTGGTAGACGTACAGAATGTCACTTGATTCATCCCGATATCTTGATTAGTTTTCCCGGAAGGTGCAGCTTGAATGTGGCCGATAACAGGTAAAGGGTCATGGATGGAAAAATTTGCGAAATTCCATTATCTGGCTTGGAAATTCTGGCAAAAGTCGAAAAATAAGCGGAGCTTCAAGTATCGAACGGTATTTAAAACAGGATACGATTATAAAGAGGATGAGTGCAGACTGAGATTTGGATCAGAGCGAAAAATAAATGAGCGGCGTTGGAGGAAAAAAACTTTTTGTTGACTGAGGTGGAAAAAAATGATAATTTTGTATGTTATTTTCATAAGTCCCTATCGATGTATTTTTTTCCCTTCTGAACACGAATTCACCACTAATTTTTACCAATACCTGCATTTTTTTGTTTTAATCATCAAAAGTGTATGGAAACACGTTTTTTGCGTTAAGTTGGCGTAATTTTGACCTTTCGACGAAAATTCTGTAATATTTGTAATCCGCAAAAAAAATTCCATTACATAGCCACTAGGAGACTCCTTCCCATCATATTCAACTATTAATCAGTGGGTTTCTGAATTTAAAAATGGTCGTGTGAGCACCTCTGACGAGCTTCGCTCAGGACGGCCCGTTGAAGTCACAACTTCAGAGATGATTGAAAAAATCCATAAAATAGTGTTGGAAGACCGCGGGTTGAAAGTGCATGAGATAGCTGAGACCTGTAGGATGTCAGCTGAACGTGTGCGAAATATTTTGCACAACCATTTGAACATGGAAAAGCTGTGTGCAAGGTGAGTGGCGCGTTTGCTAACGCTCGACCAATCGAGGGTTTGCTAACGCTCGACGCTACCGACAATTTGGCGCTGTATAGACGTAATCCAAACGAATTTTTGCGTCGATTCATAACTGTTGATGAGACATGAGTCCACCACTACACTCCTGAAAGTAAAGAACAGTCAAAACAGTGGATTGGAAAAGGGGAACCAACCCCAAAGAAGGCAAAAACAATTTTATCGGCAAACAAGGTTATGGCTACTGTTTTTTGGGATGCGAGAGTTATGAGAAATGTATCAGTGTTGATGGAGATTATGTTGAAAAATAAAGCAAAAAAAAATTTTTAAACATCGTTTTTTTTGGTCAGGCCGGAAACTTTTCACCCCACCCTCGTACATCATTCTGACCCTTCAAATTGGGCTTTCAGAGAGGGACACCCCGTTGAAAATCGTCGAATGTGTACAAAAACCTGCTACCTGCTGCAAATATGCAGCACTTTTCCTCATTGTCATCGCCGTTTTAATCAGCAAAGTCCCGAAAGACTGTCTCTTCTCGTGTGCGCGGTCCGGATGCATATGAAGGGTGGGTTTTTGCTTCCTATATTTTTTCATCGCACCGATTCTACCGCGATCATACAGGCAGAGGAAAAAAAAAGAAAAATCAGGACACGTTCCGTCGTAGCGTGCAGATATTTGCCGGATGATACACGAGGCAGAAATACGCATACGTACTCGCGAGTCACATACACGTGGGATAGCAACGCGAGAGAAGAATTCCCCCAGCGGAGATGTGTGCCAGGAAGATATAGGGGTTTCGGAGAAAGAGAGTGGTGGCACGGGGGGCGGAGCGATGCCGATAGGAGGGCGCGTTCCTACAGGGGTTGTTTTTCGGAGGGTGGGTCTCTCTCTCTCTCTCTCTCTCTCTCTCTTGCTCTATGTTTCTGTCTTCAACGTGCCGCGAGGTGCTGCGCGCGTTGGCTCTCCATCGCTTCGTGTGTCCGCGCGGACATTAGTACACGACGTGTACTCACACACGCTCGTCCACCTACATACGGGAATTCGCCAGTGGATTTTCCGAAGGAGGGACACGGTGCCGCGATACCTGCACGATTATGCACCAGAGATTATATCTCAACGTCACTCCCGTCGCTTTTGAATTCGTTAATTATGATACCCAATTACTCTGCTCCTACTTTATATACGTAACAAAATATGCGTTTTCCATTTACTGGGGATTTGGAAGATTCGACAGAGCAATTTGAATCCAATTTAATTTGTTTGTTAATGTTTCTCGCGATGTCATGCTTGGAAGAATTATTCGCGTAAACGGTGATCATTCTTCATTGATACGTGAAGATTATGACGACATGTTCAGTCGAGAAAAACAGCGAGTTGATTGGGTGCACGCCTGGGTCCATCTGAAACGAAGACATTGAGCAGCTCGCAATGATACCTGGGTTACATGCGTCGTGCCACATGATAGGCGTAATTCAAAACGAATGACGTAAGCCAAGCAAGCGACAGCGTTGGCCTGAGCCAACACTTGGATGGGTGACCGGTTGCGAGCTGGCTTGCGTGCTGACTGCCGGGCGCGAGAGAAAATCCGATCGTGAACACAACTGGAATTCGGTGAAATATAGACATCCTTACAAATACGGGTTTTTTACAGTTGCCCTGTGCCCTCGTGTAGGGAGGATGTCTCAGGAACTGGAAACAGTGAAGTAACGAAGTATGGGTTGAAAGTGGTAGGTAAGGATCGTACAAGTTCGAACGAGAATACGACCAGACGTTCCAATAAACAAATAACAATCAATGAGCTAAGTCAGCGAAAAACTGCAACAGCGTCACGATTTGTCGAAATCGTGTTAAAATAACTTAGGCTGGCGCAACATGGAATTATTACCTACAGAAGATGCTCGAAGTGATGTCTCTCGACTTGTAAACACTTGTTTGATCGCTGCTTTCATTTCTTACGTTACCAATGTTTCTTATCGCCAGCAAGTTACGTTTTAATTTGAGTACGTCGGATCGCGAAAATGAACGATTTTCAAGAATCTTTTGATATGTTGATAGTGCTGGGGGAATGCCGTAAACATTACAGATACGCCGAAGATTTGTATGAGGCTCGTTATCCGGATACTCAATAAAAATCGCACATGGCTTTTAAGCGATTGGCTGACCGTTTCTGTCGCTTCGGTACAGTGAAACAAACACGAGCCAAACGTCGACCGATTGTTAATGAAAATAATGCGGCTGCTATCTTAGCTTTTGCTGCACCAAATCCACATGCGAGCAGCAGGCAAATGGAAAGAAAGAGTGGAATTAGTCAGCGATCTGTATTAAGAATCTTACATCAACACAAGTTCCATCCGTATCGTATGTCATCCGGATTTGTACGGCAATGATTTCCTAAATCGCGTCAATTTCTGTAACTGGATTCGTAAAAAAATGGGCACAGATGTCTCAGTTTTGAGTCATGTGTTTTTTTCTGGCGAATCCAACTTCACAAATACGGGAAATGTCAATAGACATAACATGCATTATTGGGCAAATGAGAATCGTCGATGGATGAGAACTGTACCATTTCAACAAACGTGGGGCATTAATTGTTGGTGCGGCATTGTCGGCGATCATGTCATTGGTCCATATTTTCTTGAAGGTCGCTTGACTGGGAAAGATTACGCAAACTTTCTGCAAAACGTACCGACCTCAATTACTGGAAGACGTGCCCTTGCATATTCGCATGAACATGTGGATGCAACACGCCGGTGCACCACCCCATTATGCTCTGTGTTCAAGACAAGTGATGAATGAGATTTTTGGTGAAAAGTGGATAGGACGAGGCGGCCCTGTAGCTTGGCCACCTCGTTTGCCAGATTTAGCATCACCAGATTACTTTTTATGGGGTTTTGTCAAAGAACGCGTTGAGCCAGTAGCACCTACCACGCCTGACGACACGAATGAAAGAATACGCCGAGCATGTACCGAAATTCCACCACAAATGTTGGTTGAAGTTAGACGGGCTTTTCATCAGCGAATTAACAAGTGCTTACATGTCAAGGGTCATCACTTCAAGCATCTTCTGGAGGTAGATCCAAACCAGGGTTAGTGGATCCTTTGAAAGTGATTGTTCCGATATTTTTCGAGTACTTTCATACTTTGCGTGACTAGAATGACCTTGTGTCGTGGGTCGCTGAATTCGTCTTGAAATCGGTAATAATGTCATCGAAAAAAAATACATGGTTCCGTTTAAAAAAGTGAAGTTGACCTTCACGTAGCTTCAGCGCCTCCACCGATAAAAAATAGGGTGGTCCAGTATGACGGCCTTATCGAACACTGAAACTTTTCTCTGAAGCATTTTTGGATATGATCAATAGTTTGAGAGCTATTGCTCTGTAACACTGTATGTGCCTCACCCTGTATAGAGAATATTAAATTATGCATTAGAGCACCAAGACGCCTATTTTCTGAGAGTTGTTCGTTGCTCTACGGCGTATTGATGCTGCCATCTTTGATGTCCTCCGATTAACGGACTTGCTATTTGTAGAGGACAAATCGTTGTCCAACGATTTGTCCTCTACAAGTAGCAAGGAACAACTCTCATTTTCCATGAGAGTTGTTCCTTATACACTTGGCCACTAGCTCTATAGTGCTACATTGATTCAGCTGCACATTCATCTGACGACAATTAATGAATCACTTTCTCCAAATATTCATTTGGTAACCAGTTACACGAATCTTGATTTGTGTCAATATAAAATATCGTTCACTCAACTATCCTTTACATCTGGGACAACTTTTCCACTGATCTCATTGAACAAACGCCTCAGTTATAGGAAACAAGTATTGATAGTATATTAATACGAAGCATTGGGTCATACCAACTGTATATCTACTGTCTCTTGACACCGGGTATGTTCCATTAAAGTACCCATTTCCTATCCATTACCAAATCCTTATATGTGACAATTCAGAGTCTCAACCGAAAGATTCATTAACTGTAAGAAGATATTTATTTCGCCATATCCAACTTAGCCATTTATTAATAGTAAACAAATCCTGGTACATAGAAATATGATGTTTTCTCAGTGCATCCGATATGTCGGGGCACGACAAAATTTCGTATGGCTGAAACAGTTTGCAAACCTGAGACAAAGAAGTCTTAATAGGAGGGTTGGTGGAGGTACGCGCGACAGTGGGGTCCGAAATAAAAGGGAGGATGAGTTGCGAGGGTATACGCGGAGTACAGAGTCGGAGATACACTGTGAAAGGAGGAAGGGTGGTGGTAGTCAGCCCCGACGGGCAAGAGTGAGAAGAAGCATGGGAGAACGCGTACTGCTGTGTTGGGCTGAGAGAAGATACGTATGTACTAGGCAGTAGTCGCGTTACTTCCGGTCGAGCGATCTCACTGCGCCTGGCAGCTGCGGATTTGTGCGGAAGGCCGGGGGAAACTAGTGAAGCACTTACACACACATACATACACGTATATGTATTTATATATATATATATATATATATATATCCATGCAACGGATATATAACGAGAGGGGTGATTATAGGGCGCGCGCGTTGGCGGGACAGAGGGTTGCACATCTACGCGCCCCCTCCCCCCCTCCCCCGACGTTTTCTTGTTCAGCCCCCGCTCGCCCATCGTGACACCCCTTACTCGCGCGTATCGCGCGAGTATAATGCTTGCGATTTCGTATCTCGCGCGGCACATCAGCTCAATCGGTAATTCGATTAGGTCAAATGGAATTAAAACAATCCTGTTGCGAATCTTTGCGCGCAGTATGCACGTCGTCACGTCTATGAGTATCTGTGCACACAGGCATGCGGGCGCACATATGTAGGTTGCGCGGTAAAAGGCATCTCGGGTAATCCGTCATACGGGTGAGTGTGCACACACCTACGACATCAGGGTACGTTCGAACGGATGCAGTACTTTGCCGCAGTGAAGCAGTACGAACTCTATCAGCTTGTCTACATGTCTTCAACATCAGCGTCCGAGGAGCAAGAGCGATGAGGATGTGACAATGAAACACCTTTTCAACGGTCCGAGGCCCATCAGATTCCCGTGCTGTCTGTGGGGTTGGTTGATGTGCAGTGATGGCCAAGGGAATGATGGGTTTAGGAGCAGCGATGGTTTGCATCAAGGACCTGCCGAGCTTGAACGCTGATTGGAGTGTGGACATCATCGGAGGTAGACGATAGGTTGATGGAAGTCCAATCTACCAGGTCTTGATTGACATGTCCAAGTCTTCATGTTCTGCAAATGGATAACGCAGCGATTCTGGCTGATGGAAGATCATCCTTCGTGTTGCTTTCAGCATGGATCAACATGGCCTTGTGCTGCCCCAGGGGCTCGTTGATGTGCATTGATGGCTAAGGGAATGATGGGTCTAGTAGCTGCGATGATTTGCATCAAAGACCTGCTAAGCCTGAACACTGATTGGAGTGTGGACATCATCGGAGGTAGATAGCTTGATGGAAGACCAATCTACCAGGTCTAGATTGACGCGTTCAAGTCTTCATGCTATGCAAATGGATAACGCAGCGATTCTGGCTGATGGAAGATCATCCTTCGTGTTGTTTTCAGCGTGGACCGACATGGCATTCCGGCAGACTTTTCTTCCTGTACACAGGCATCGCTTGGCACCAGGGTCTCTCATTTCATTGGAAAACAGCAGAGGTGGCATGCTGCAAAGCTGTTACAAGTCCTCTCGCCTGGGATCTTTTATTTGCCAAGCGCTATGCGGAGGCGGCCAATTGTAAAAAGTTGCTGATCCTGATCCCTCCGCAGAATCCAGGGATCGGAATTCCCAGGGAGAAGGGATCGCCCTTTGGAAGGGAATCGATGGAGGCTATATAGCCGACGAGGGGGCAGAATTTGAGGGTGGAGCGATACGCACGTGACTCTTGGAACGTGGCACGTCCGGTATGTGTGAGAGTTCGCGCTACTCTCGAGTTCTCGTCGTTCCATCTACCACTTGCGATTTGAAAGTGCCGCTTCTGGTTACCCTCGAAGGATACAACCGTTATTGCGCTTTTCAACTTCCACCGCTAATTTCACCCTATCTTTCTCGTAGCTGCATTCGCGTCAAGGAGCCACCTAGTTATCTACAGGAATGCGACGATGGTGCACAACCTCTGGTTCCCCAATCTCTTCTCATCAATGGGCGACAAACGCCTTGAGGAAAGGAAAATTCATCCAACAACATATTGATCAGGGTCGTCATACACGAAGGGACGAAGGGAGGCAAGCTGTCGGGTGTTTCCGGAAGGGACACGTATAGTATATCGTATCCACTTATTCTTCCTTCTGTCAAGCGCAATACTGGAAAGGCCCTTCGAGTGAGAGATGTTTCGGTATAGCGATACAGAGGATACGGAACGGCTGGCTGGACGACAACGACGGGCACCGCCAAACCGTTTACACCATTAGGCTTCTGAGTTATGAGACAAGTTCTGATACTCTAATAATCTGGCTGTTGATCGGTGCGGCGCGCTCGGCAAACATATTGAGAACCCCTCCAGATATTGGCCGAGTTATATGGCCTGGTTGCTGTGGATACTCGGCGGTGTACGGTGGTGGTATCGCCAGTTATATGGAAGTAGAAAACGACAAGGAAACTAAATTCTAGCCGATCAGCTGCACGCCTCCCTTTTTGTCCTACCCGTCATCCTTCATTTCGTTACAGCCACGCTTTCGTCTCGCTCTCTTCGACTCGGCGTTTGTTTGGGTTTGGGCTTATCACGCAACGTTTCGGTCGGACGCACTTGGCTGTTTGTGATAAATAATCAACTGGAAAGGTATCGTGACGCAATCCTTTCACAAGGGGAAGAGCAAATATAGATTGATCAAGAGTAACTCCACCTGCCTCGTCCAAAATGCTGGTGGAAACAATGAAGTTATTCTTCTTGGGTTAATTTTACAGCTGTACAATTTTCAGGGGCTACCTGAAGGCCCGGAAAAATATTTCGAAATTCGGACTTTTTTGCGGACAAACAAATGGTAGAAATTAAACGTATTTATTTAAATACAAAATACAAATATGTATTGAGATCCTTCAAGTTAACTGTAAATGCGCGTCGTTGACGATCACCGGGTTTCATAATTGATTCTCTTTTACAGAGTGAAAACGGATTGAAACTCGAGCACGAAAATGAAAAATGGATTTGAAAAAAGTGGGATCGTCAACAACCTTTTGATGTTTCTCAGCGTATTGTAAATTTGAAAACAATCCTTCAAGCGGTTCTCTAGAGATGATGTCTACCGGCTGCAAAAACAGTATTTTGATAATAACACGGTTAAGGGGCCAGTCCACTTTGAAAATTTAAAAAAATCGGATGCAAGCAGGACTTGAAGAAATCGACGATGATGAGCAACCAGAAGGGATTTTTTACGGTGCGCGAATTGCCGATTGAGTTTAGGTAAGAGTTTTTCATAGTATAAACTTCAAACGCGTTTTTCTCGAAACAACCTTTTCAAAATCTAGCTCCATCGTATCTCTAAAACTAATAAACCGATTCTCTTGAAATTTGAACCACATATTGTAAACATGATTCGCAATAAGATGACCCTCAATGGTTTTAAAATTTTGATTTTTACTCTTTTTTGCGAAAAACTGCGAAAAAACGCGTTTTTTTTACTTTTTTCGTTTTTCATCTGCCATTTTTTTATTTTTCAATGGAACTTTATATCCGAGGGTCATTTTGTAGCTGGTGTCATACTGAATCTAATGGACTTTGATTTTTTTGTTTCAGACAAGCCGTTGCCGAGTTGTGATGGAGCGACCTAGTCCACCTATTTTTGAGGGCGTTACGTTAAACTATAGTTTTTGTACTTAAAAATGAATTAAAATGAATTAATTTTTTTAAATGTATTTCAAGACTTTATTTATCAAGCCCAACAACTTTTATATTCATATCTTTTATAAAATCCTCAAAAAAATGGCGAAGATAGCCTTTTTTCATGGCTCCAAAGTGGACTGGCTCCTTGAAGTTTGAATTATGGTTCTGATATTTTTAAGTGTAGAATTTTTTACTTGACTTCTAGCCGTGAACTCCGGGGCCATATAAAGTACCCTCATCAGCAAATGCAGGGACTCTATTGTGATCAACAGCACACACAACGTAGATCGAGAGGACAGCTGAAATGCTGAATCCCGTGAAAACGGATCTTCCGCGCGCGCCACGCCAGGTAGAGAAACTTAAACGCTCGCACGTGCTTCACTCAGCATTTTATAACTTCAACTTTGAATATATCGATATGAAATTTATAACGCATAGTATTAAGGCGTTACCCCCACTTGTAGCGCAAAAAAGGCCTTTTTCATGAATTTTTTTAAAGAAAACTACAAAACTTTTTTAATCGATCAATATACCATCTTAAAGAACACATCTTGAAGAACTTTCAGTAATTTTTTTATTGAAAAATATTACATTGTTTAGTGGCAAATGGCCGTCAATGAAATAATGTTTTTGCATACACGGTTTGCGGTGACCAACATTGCGGCGAAGTGGATCATCTGAAAAAAAAAATGCGGATGGATTTAGTCAAATATAAGTATAAACTAGTCTTTAATCGAAGGATTTTAAAAAATATTCATTTTTCACAAAATGCCGGACAGTCAAAGTTAATGGTTCGATTTTAACGAAAAAAACGGCCGTTTTTTAGCTATAAAACGGCCATTTTTTTTTCGAAAAAAAAATCGAACGATTAAAGACTACATTTTTATGTATTAAATAAGCCTGCAAAATTTCAAGAAGATCGGTTCATTAGTGTTCGAGTAATCTTGGTCACCGACTTCAGAAATGCCATTTTGAGAAAAACGCGTTTAAAGTTTCAATTTCAGTTTACACGAAGAAAATATTTTTTTTTTGTAAACTTACATAGAGTCATCTATTCCGGGCCCATACTTCTGTATGGGCCCGGATACTTATACTCCAAAAAAATGCAATAAAAAAAATCGATCTTTTAAAATCGCAAGTGGGGGTAACCCCTTAAGGACTTTCGGGACTATTGACGAAATGTTACTGTATGAGTAACCTTTTGAAAGATTACTGAAAGTTAAAAGATCTTCAGCCTAAATACGTAAGAAATGATTTTGGACGATAATAAAAATAAGGGAAAAACAAAATGAAAATGAATTTTCGTTGCTTTCCAACAATGCAAACTTCAACATCATTCATCGTCGGGCGCTACAAATTCTGCTGGGTTCGATTTCAAAAATGAAATAAATTCGGGATACTAATTACCAATGAGAGTTCGTTTGGAAAAAATGGTGGCATTTCAAAAAAGCTGAGTGAAAAAATAGTTTTTTTTTACTGGAAGCAGTCACAAAGATAACGTTTCTAAAATATTTTTTTTTCGCACCTTCATCTGTTCAATTTTCATTCGATCGTACTTTTTTCCCTTTAAATATTTTAACGAGTTTCGGGACAATTGACGATATGTTACCATTTGATTTAAATTTATATACTTAATACTTTGTTATATACTGAATGCACCCTTAACATTTTTAATCTCCCGTCTGCACGGTTTCTATAAAATGTACAATTAAAAAAAACCTTTTTAACACAGGGAGCCCATTATGACACTGATAATAAAATTGTCATAATGTAATGAGTGATTTGAAAGTTTTTCGTTACATTTTGAACATTTTTCCACTATATTTCACGCGTAAAATTGTCAATTTCGAAAGCCTTGAGCGACCACTAAATATTCATTGGCCGGCTAGAGCTTTCGCGAGGTTAGTTTAAAAATTATAAAGCGTAAAATTCATGGGTGAGAAGTGGACGAAAAAAAGTCGATTTTTTAATGAAAATTGGAATTTTCGGGAGGCTTGAGCGACCTCTAAATATTTTTTTACCGTTCGCAGCTTCGGTGACCATTTTGTTTGAAAGAAGATAATTGGATGGTGAACAAAAAGGAAAAAAATGAAGCCCAAATTTGTGCCACCCTAATGACCCCGTTAACACTTGAAACTTTCAGAAAATGCAAAAACCAGGCGTTTTTTCTCACTTTTCCAGACAGATGTAGCCCCTTGATTGAACGCGACGACTTTTGGTCGCGAGCCCGGTCGTTTTCACAGCTCAGTTGACGAGCACGCGTTGCCCCCGATCGAGGCAATGGCATAATTTATACGAATGCTACTGACAGCGTTCATCAAGCGTCCCAGCAAGAAAGTGAGCGACCTATACTTCGTGGCCACATACGTATACGTGTTATACGCGCTGACTCATACCCGTGCCAACAGTCGCTTTCCGCATCCACGGCCACATCACAAACACGCCTGGCAGCAGTTTGCACGCGAGCTGTGTAACTAAATTTAAAATTTTTACTTACTTCCAGGCTACTGCTCACCCTCGCTGTCATTACCCGCTGCAATCAGCGCCGTACTATCCCCCGCACGACCCTACATCATGGCCATCATTGCGCCCTCGCGCAGACTCTCCCGTAGATTTACCGAGAGCCCGGATGACTCGACGATACTAAACGCCACGTGAATTTCTCTTTCCTGTGCTGCGCGCAGGCCTGCACGGATAAATTCTCGTGCGTTTGATGACAATGCCTTCGATTTATCGCAAAAATTATTTTTGGGGGACGGCTCGATCGGTCGGCCCCTTCGGCGTTGGCGTCTCAACCACCTCGGTGCGTGATGTACTACACAATATTTTGACGCAATCGTTACTTTTTTAAAAATTATCAGTAGATATAATGGGTGTCTCAAAATGACCTGACACTTTTAATTGCGCGCCGTTTTTTTTTGTGGCGAACATAGAGTACCGTAAAATAGGGTTACTTTGAACAGGTTTTGGAAGTTTTTGGTAGGTAACTTTTGTTGACATCCTAAATTCCAACTTTATTTTCTCCAATATAACAATGCGTCCTTTGGCTATCAAATGTATAAGAAAGTGAAGCTTCATCAGACCCCCAATATTCTATGTATTTTTTTGAAGTGTCAAAATAACCTCGAGTGCGGTGTTTCTTTGACAAGGCATTGAAATACAACTGGTATCAAAGATTGAGAGTTACTTTGACATCATTTTGATAAAAAAAAATAATATTTTATGCATTATACATGGAATTAAATTAGAAAAAAAAAACGATTTTTTACAATCCAATTGTCATCTTTATTAAGGCCTTAGGCCAGAGTAGTGGGTATAATATCATGTGCGAATTTAACCATTTTTTTCGTATGAAAAAGTCATTCACTCATAAAATTAATTACACATCTATTTAGTATGAATATCAAGCTGTTGGAAAAGATAGATTTTTTTTCTTCGATGTAAAAAATAGTCGACTACTCGAAACCGCCCGAAACAGCTTTTTTCAAATTGGCGTGACAAATAACTTTAACAATTTTCACTCGATTTACTTCGAATTTAAAAGTTATGTTCCTAATTGCATTTGCAGAGATGTACGTACGGAATTTGTGATTAATCGAACACTATTTATTTTATGAGCAGTTTATGAGCAGTTATAACGAAATTTTTCACTGAAAATTCATTTCTTAAGTTCAAATACCTACAACTTTCGAATAAAACAATATTTTTTAAATTCCGTACGTACTTCTCTAGGTATTCTAATGTAGATTGACGAGAATTTTTGTTTTTTGGTTTACACAACACAACAAAAGAAAATATTAGTAGTCGGCCATTTTGTACATCGAAAAAAAAAAAAAAAATATATATATATATATATATATATATATATATATATATATATATATATTCTAACAGCTTGATATTCATACTAAATAGATGTGTAATTAATTTTATGAGTGAATCACTTATTCATACGAAAAAAATTGTTAAATTTGCACATGATTTTATACCCGTTACTGTGGCCTTAAGGACACATTTTACATAAAAATATCAAGTACCTAGGGTTCTATTATAGGCACTCAATCAGTCTCGTAATTATCATTGAGATCAAAATCAACTTGAGCAATATCACCATCAACTTTAGCAACATTATAATAAACTTAAACAACAAATTCGCACACACTTAAACCGTATTTTGGCGCTGTGTTAAAGTAACGGGTTTTCCACACTTTCCCTGTGCCCTTGTGCAATTGCATTCTATCAGGAACTGGAAATAGCGAACTGACAGGTCTGGGTAAAAGTGGAACGGACGGGATCTTAGTACCCTGCCAAAAAATACAAACGAACATTACGAGAAAAATTCAATTTCGAGCAATATAGATTTGTAGTTAAGGAGTTTTGGGACAATTGACAAAATGTTACGATTTTATTCAAATTTGTACAGGAAATTCTTTGTCCTATGCTGAATGCAACCGCTGAATTTTCAATCGATCGTCTGCATCGTTTCTATAAAATTTACAATTAAAAAAAACACTTTTTCACACAAGGAGATGCCTATGTTCATCGCTGAATGTCAGGTTTACGTAAGAAATAGTGTGGAAGAATGTTTAAGGTGTCACGAAAAACTGTCAAAACACTTAATACAGTATGACACTGATATCAAAATTGTCATAATGTACTGAGTGATTTGACAGTTTTTCATAACATTTCAAACATTTTAAATTTCCATAACAACATTTTCGGTTTTAAAAAGTGATTTTTCAATTCTAAATTTTATAGAAACGGTGGAGACTTGCATACGATCGATTTAAAATTTGTACGGTGTCTTCGGTATATCACAGAGAATTTAGTGTATAAATTTGAATGAAATGGTAGCATTTCGCCAATTTTCCCGAAACTCCTTAATAACGTGTAGCATGAAAAAGTCAAATTATCCATATTATGACAGTAGCTGAGACGAATCAGATTTCTAATTTGATGGTTTAAAACTTTTATACCGTTGAACTCTCGTTCATTAATATTGAATGCATATTGAGATATATGTATACTAATATATATATATATATATATCGTTGTTTTGTTTTGTAAAAAGTTTAGTGGCTGCGAGAATATATTGAAAAGGGCTTGCTGATGGATCATATATATTTCTTTCGAAGTTCTTCCTTTCTTAGACACACACTCACCCATATTATATATATATATATATATATATATATATATATATATATATATATATATATATATATATATATATATATATATATATATATATATGCATACTCCTCATTTTATTGTTTTCCTTCCAGACAAGTTTTTCCAATCGCAAGTTTCTCCTCGAGACAGTGGTCTCCCTACCCCGCTTCAGTGAGAACATAACGACCGGTGCCGCCATTCCCCGTGCGGGAAAACTCACGAAGTACAACAATCCCCGTTAGCTCGTGGAAAATTAGGAAACTCCGTAGCCAGGGCAATATCCTGATTTACGCGTTACGTCTAACAAGGAACATCACGTTGGGGTCCTCCTCCGATTTTGTTGAAACTTTTTTATGTGGTCGAGTATCAAAAACTAAGAGACACGTATTTTTTTATCGCCGGAAAAACGGTTTTAAGGGGTGAAACCCACCCTCGAAAATAGGGGTGTTTTTCGTCGACAACGTTATCGTTCTCATCTACAATGTATAGTACACAAGAAAATAAACATTGTTGCAATTTAATTTGTTTTATATCTCGTAACGTTAAAACGTTATCGACGAAAAACGAAAAACATCCCCATTTTTGAGGGTGCGTTTCACGCGTTAAAACCGTTTTTCCGGCGACAAAAAAATACGTGTCTCTTAGTTTTTGATACTCTTCCACATAAAAAAGTTTCAACAAAATCGGAGGAGGACACCAAAGTGGTGTTCCTTGTAAGACGAGGCTGAAGTCGATTTGCTTTCCCCAAACAAAAGTGTATTCACATCGATTGATCAAGATCCGCACTGAACGCGGATAGTAATGCAATTTGTAGTCGGTGAAAATGCAAGCCTTGAAGTAAAATTGAGGCTGCAGGAAAACAGCAAAGGGCTCGGATCCATTTTATCAGGGGAAAGAACTCGGAGGAGCAATCGGTTACGACAGTTTTACACGCCTCGTAATTGGATCCTCAAAAATATTCCTGTGGCTATAAATGATCGCTTGGATAGTGGTAGAGTGATGCACTCTCATCTGTCTGGATTCTTAAGGGCGCGCGTTGGCACTGAAGGTTTTTACGACGTGAGTGTTGAAAATGGAGGTGACTTTTTTCACTGGAATGCAAGTTATATATACAGGGAGTCCTGTTACGAATGGATAATCCTCCAACTGTCGACTTGCTGCTGAAATTTCAGTTTAGTAAAAGTCCCACGGTTTTCGAGATGGTGGGCTTTATGTTATTAAAAAAAATCATCTTCTCTGGTTTTTCGCATGCCATTTCTACAAATAATATGGATCAACAATAAATAAGCAACTTTTTGAAGTATCTGGTACAATATGCGTAGTACATTATTTTACAGCGCAGGCTATCAAAGTCAGATGTTCGAATTGGTTTGTATGAAAATTCTGCATACGATCTTTTTTCATAAATTTTCCTTAACATTTAAGGCGTTACCCCCACTTGTAGCCTTTTTCATGATTTTTTTTAAAGAAAACTACAAAACTTTTTCAATCGATCAATATACCATCTTAAAGAACACATCTTGAAGAACTTTCAGTAATTTTTTTATTGAAAAATATTACATTGTTCAGTGGCAAATGGCCGTCAATGAAATAATGTTTTTATATACACGGTTTGCGGTGACCAACATTGCGGCGAAGTGGATCATCTGAAAAAAAAATACGGATGGATTTAGTCAAATATAAGTATAAACTAGTCTTTAATCGAAGGATTTTAAAAAATATTCATTTTTCACAAAATGGCGGACAGTCAAAGTTAATGGTTCGACTTTAACGAAAAGAAACGGCTGTTTTTTGGCTATAAAACGGCCATTTTTTCGAAAAAAAAAATCGAACGATTAAAGACTACATTTTTATGTATTAAATAAGCCTGCAAAATTTCAAGAAGATCGGTTCATTAGTGTTCGAGTAATCTTGGTCACCGACTTCAGAAATGCCATTTTGAGAAAAACGCGTTTAAAGTTTCAATTTCAGTTTACACGAAGAAAATATTTTTTTTTGTAAACTTACATAGAGTCATCTATTCCGGGCCCACACAGAAGTATGGGGCCGGATACTTATACTTAAAAAAAACGCAATAAAAAAAATCGATTTTTCCAAAATCGCAAGTGGGGTTAACCCCTTAAGATAGTACGAGCGCGCGCTCTTGATTTCTATAGATTTTGTTCAAATTTTAACCACACATTGTTCATATCATTAGGCATGTTTGAGTAAAATTCCACGACAGTCGACTATTTAGATTGTGAGATAATCGGTTTCAAAATTGCAACTTTTAACACTGCAGGGTCTGCATTGAAATTTAGACCGAATAATTTTCCCCAAAAAATATTTGTCCCCTGTAATGAGAAAACATATGGCAACACCGCATCGGTTTACGTATCCAATGACGTAAGTTTGGCGGCATAATTAAAATAATAATGCAGCACAAATTTTTATTTGGAAGTAGATTTTAATTGAACAAAGTTTTTAATTAGTTATGAATTAACCAACACTTAAATGTATTAATGATGATAACGTAAACAATACAAAATATTACTATTTATAGTGTAAATATTTTTTTATTATAAAAGTTTTTAACTTTAGGAACACGATAATTTGTTTTCTCGAAATATTGAACAATACCGTTCTGCGGTGTTGCCACATGTCTTCTTATTACAGGGGACATATATTTCTTGCGAATAATTATTCGGTCTTTACTGAACGTTTTTAGCAAAACTGAATAGTAAAGGGAATCCGAACTTTTTTCACTCTTTCCCTAACCAGTTTGCTATCTAAACATGATTTTTTTTCAACATTTATAAACACATTCGAATCGTACGACGAAGTATGAGACCAGATTTTCGGTCAATGCAGACCCTTCAGTGTTAAAACTTGCAATTTCAAAACCCATTATCTCCCAATCTGAATAGTCGACTGTTCTAAAATTTCACTCAAACATGCAGAATGATATGAACAATGTTCATATGATGATGATGATATGAAACAATGAAATTTGAACAAAACTTATAGAAATAAAAAACACGCGCTCCTTCTACCTTAAGGTTAAGAAGAAGACGTTTTTAGATTTAAAAAACAACCAAGAGTATTTCTAAAAAAAACCGGGGCAAAAAGTGACCATTTGTAGAAATGGCATGCGAAAACCCAAAAGCAGATATTTATTTCGAAAACCATGGAACTTTTACTAAACTAAAATTTCAGCATATACCAAGACATGATATGCCACCCTATAAAAGGGCGATAACACACGATAAGACACCCTGTCTATAGAAGAAACAGGATTTTTGTTGGGTCGACTCCAAAGAAAACCCAAACAAACCCAAACAACTTTTTCGTCTTGTTCCAAAGTATATTCCGAGAACATTTCTCCCATTTTATTTCATTTTTAATTTCAACGAAAGTACGACGATGCGTACTTTGCAGAAATTTCCATTTCCAGCAGGGTTCAGTCCAAAATGACCTCGCTTATAGACATCCTCACGGAGCACTGCAGGTCCGTTATTGCAGTACGAGAATTCATCGAGTGCAAAAAGATTTGCGGAGCACGGCAGGCTGGTACCTCATTAAATCTCGGTCGGTATTCGGACGTTGGTGTTCCAGGGAAATACACTGTGCATTATGAAAGCCCGTGAAGTTGTTCCAGCGAAGAGTAACTCGCTAGAGGGATGGGAATACCGAGACTGACTTCCAAGGGCCAGAAATGAAGATGTACTATGAAGGACGGGGCGGAAGAGGAAGCGCGAAGAGAACCTGAGGAATTTTCTCAAGAATCTTATTTATTATCTTGACAGAAAGACAGATAGAGAAAGAGAGGGGGAAAGAGGGGCGAACAATCGCGAACTAATTCGGTTTCCTTAATTACCGGCAAAAGAACAATAAGATTCAGCGCGCTTTTGTCTTGAGCAAAAATGAGAAATTACGTTACGGGTCGACGAATCATGCCCTGCTTCGCTTCTCCACTCTCGGTGGTCCATCCCCCGACAGAATATATATATATATATATATATATATATATATATATATATATATATATATATATATATATATATATATATATATATATATATATATATATATGTATATATTTATATGTGTATTTGAATGTATATATGTATGTATACTTGTCTTTGCGATGAATATATATACAGGAACGAGTAGAGCACGAAAGTTAAACACGACTGCGCCCAGGGGTAGCCAGGGCTCGGACGGACGGCGACATTTACAAACCGAAGAACTAGAAGAACTGTGCGTACTCTACCCTCTCTATATAGACAAGTTCGCACCCAACCGAGACTATCACGGCTTTTTCAAACATTGCAGGAAAATTAGTAACGCCATGGCTTTTCCATTATTTTTTTCGCGGTATATACACTCGGCGACCTGTTAAATATTACCAAGATTACTATTTATCACAGCCTTTCGGCAACTGCGTTCCGCGCTGCGTTGCTCTTTTCACGGAGTCGAAAAATATTCTTACCCCGTCGCTGTTTCCCGCTGTCGATAATGAGAATACTCTTAATTTGCGCAGATTTCAATTCTGTGGAGCGTGAGACGTAGCTCGAATGAACGAGTGTACAAATTAGTACTCAATGTCAGTTCCATGGAATGACGTTTGTGTTGATTGGATGATGATAAACTTTTGGACGAAGTCCCCAATGTTCCTAGGCCCTTGCGGACTTTTGTGATGTCAAGAGTGAAATTTTTCATTTGCACGGGGCACTTCGCTGTTTCCGGTTCTTCGAAGATCCCCTGGGTTTTGACAGTAGCCACTTTTTTTTTGTATTACTGTATCGGGGTGCACGAGGGCACAGGGAAACTGGGAAAAACCTGTGCGGTTAGAGGCGCCTGTTGGGCTGCAGTTGCGTTATCATCGAAAAAACTATGAGACTGCTGCCCGTTGGGCAGTGGACCCGCAAACAGAATGCGGCGAGCTGTCATCCATCCAAGTATTGGCTCAGGCCGGTTGCTGCTGATTATTTTAAAAAAACTACTTCTGGTTACCCATGTAAATCAATTCTATGGAGCACATTTTACAAACATCATTGTTCCACGAATACAAAAGTAATTCTATATAAATTCATATTTTTTACAGATGGTAAATGTAGGAGCATCAAGAGACAACTGTAATTCGGTCTTTTGTCCGTAATAGCCGAAACATTCCAGCATGGCTGCTCCGGGAACCGGCGACTTCCGTTTGTAACACTTGCACGTACAAATTTGAAATTTTTATAAAATACGGCTGACTTATCGATGACAATCGTCGGGATACAATTGCGGGACACCTTGCGGTATGGCAGCTCGTTATAACCCAGCGGGTTTGCCAATTTTTCCTTCCAGTTCGTCGTATGGGCTGCGATCGCGTCTTCTTGTTCCTAGGATAACAGGACCACGCGAAAATTCGGATCAGGTACGACCGCGAAGGTTTGAAACTTGATTTCAGCTTCGGTAAACAAAAATTATCCGAAGGCTTTTCTACCAATCGCGTTCTCTCCATTCTCGGTTCCTGCGCAACGAGTCTAAACAGCGAGATGCCAAATGTTTCACGACAAGGCGTAATAAATACGTCACGATGCCAGTATTCGTATACATGTGTAAAGGAAGAACGAGAAAAAACATGGTAAGCAAAAATGGACAGCATCAAATCTAAGGGTGACGGTTCATGGCCAGTCAAGGCATGATGACTCTGGTAGTTTGGCTGTTTTTAGCATCAGTTCAATAGCTCGTTCGAATTATGTAGTACTTATCTAGTTATGACTGGCATCAGTTCAAAAGCTAGCGACAACTATCTAGTAGAGTTCCGGCTATTTCTAGCATCAATTAGTAAATATCGAGTTATTCCTACGATCAGTTCAAAACAGTCTCACAACTACTTAGCCACTATCGAGCTGCTGCCAGCATGATTCCAATAGCTCCTCACAACGACCTAGTAACTATACAGTTATTAGTAGCATCAGTTTAATAGGTCTTTGAGTTATTTAGCTGATGCTGGTTCGTTACTAAAACGCTGGTTACCTCGCTGCCCATAAGCTGCTGGTGTAGTGTTTCGTTTTCATCCAGTATTACTTTAATAGCTCCTAACAACGACATAATAACTATCCAGTTATTAGTATCATCAGTTCAATAGGTCTTTCAGTTATTTAGCTGATGCTGGTAAGTTACTAAGACGCTGATTACCTCCCTGCCCATAAGCTGCGGTCCGAGTCCTTCGTTCTGATCCAGCGCGGCTTCAATAGCTCTTAACAACTACCTAGTAATGATCCAGTTATGAGTAGCATCATTTTATTACGTTGTTGAGTTTTTAGCTGATGTTGGTAAGTAACTGAAACGCTGTTTACATCGCTGCTCATAAGCTGCTGGTGAAGTGTTCAGTTTTCATCCAGCATGATTTGCATAGCTCCTCGCAACGACCCAGTAGCTATCCAGTTATTAGTAGCGTCAGTTTAATAGGTCGTTGAGTTATTTAGCTGATGCTGGTAAGATGCTAAAACGCTGGTTACCTGCTGGCCCATGAGCTGCTGGTCTAGTGTTTCGTTCTCATATTTCTGGTCATTTCTGTCCATCATGTGATCCCTTGACTTTTATGGACTGCTTCGTTAGTGATTGGCAGGTCAGTTATCAGTTATATCATGAAGTTGGAATTCCTCAATGTTTATGCAAATGTATGTGCATTTGAATTCCAGTGGCCAAAGATCAGCATGTACTCGCGTGCACGTATTCGCTCCATGCGTTTTCACATTCTCCTTCATACATCGCAAGCTTAATTGGTAAGACCGCAGCCCGTGGGGAACAAAGAAAAGAGCCTGGTTTACGTCACGAGAAGGGGAACGAACAAAAAACAGGGAGACAAAAGGCGAGGATCGTGTATGTGGAACGAACGAGTCTTCTGCCTTTATTAGTCGCTCTATGTTGTATAGTCCAGGGGTGTGTAGGTCGTGGTGCGCTCGAGTCTACGTCGTCGAGTCGAGCAATCGTATTATTGCGGCTCAAGCCGCAAAATAAGTGAGAAAGGCTCGCAGTTAATTCGATCGACCCTCCCAGAATTCTCTCGACCTCCAAGTCTTTTCTGTTTCACCTTAACTTTCCACCTTGATCGTATTACGTGCAGCATCCTTTATTCGTTTCCTCTTTATCAATTCGTTGCTTCCTCCTATTCTTCCTCTTCTCCAGCCCCGATTTCGTCGTCTCCGTGTCTGGACAAGCCGCGTTGAAGCCGATGGCCAATTACCTTTCACCTTCGAGGCTTTTCCTCGTAGCGTCACTTTATAGGCCAGAATGACTCTCATCTCTGCTATCCATCTCCAATCTCCGTGACTTCACCGTAACCATCCCCATTCCCGGGTGTCGCTTTCTATCTCTTTTTCTACATTGATAGCATTTCATAGCTAACAATCAAATTATGTTTATAGTGTATAACACTATCCCATTGGGCTTGGTTCCAACAATTCACTCAACAGTTTGTCTAGTAGTGACGTATGCCCTCTGATCAATTACTGCCACAAACGAAGACGTTCGTTACCTCTTTTGGACCCCTGCTTCACTGGGGTAAACTCACAACATACTGTTTTTTTACATAATCTAATAATCAGGCAATTTATTGGGTCACATCTGTGGATGATTAAGCAATTCAAATCTCGAGATCATTGACCCGAGCTGTCCAGTTCATATGGTGATGACATTCCAAAATGTATTTCGGAATTTTTACATTCTGAACCACTTGAAATGTCAACATTTAGATGTTGTATTTTTACTATAGTACTTATCGTATTCCATTTTGAATTGATCCAATCCAATTGGCTTGCCTCAATTCATTCCACATTATGCCAGCGAATTCCGCTTATCTTGGGCTGAACCCAAACAAGCTCCAAACTTATACATTGTGATGCTGAATAGTTCTATGGGAGTTATTTCACAATACTTTATACCGATCCAATCCAATTGTTCCACCTCAACTTATTTCACAATTTTCCAGGTGACTTCAATTCCAGTCGTTTTGAGATCCTTTTCCTCAACAAGATCGGAGGTTTCCTGAATATCGCCCACCGAACGAAACAGTTAAACTTGCTCAAATGAATATAGCGCAATTCCTCAAGGATTTAGGGTTGAAAGAAAGTCCTAAGAAACGGGAATTTCCTCGGGGGATGGTGCAAGGATACGAGGGCTGATCCGCAGTCAAGCCGACGATCGTAAAGTCGCGGTACTCTCCCCTCCATACGTGTACGGGGGACACTATGCGAAATACATTCGGTGAAAGATGTTTTGCCAGCTCATTCCGCATGCGAAACGGTTTTACATATCCGTATTGCTACGCGTTGGTGGATTGATGACTAGTTGAGACTTTTGCATCTATGCATCAGACTACCCGGGCAGCTGGTATATCCTCTCCTGGCTCATGGGTAAGTCGGGATATTCCCAACCATTTTGTTCGTAGGTTCGAGCGGAAGTCGCATCGCCGCGGGGAAGATATCCTGGGGGAGGGATGTGTAACTGCGACGGAGAATATTCAAAGCTGGGAGAAGAGTAAAACCGAGATACACACTTCAAGTCCGATTCAAATTTACGAATCTTTTGCAGTGGGCAAATGGGGCTCGTGGGAGAGCAAGGGGATGAAAGAGCTATCGAGAGAAAGAGAGAAAGAGAAAAAGAGCAAGAGTTGGAGTGATAGTGTGGTGGCTATAAAGTCACGTGACCGGAGACGCCTGGCAGGCGCCTTCTGACGTCGAGGCGCCCATCTCTATCTCTCCCTGTCTCTTCGTTCTCCCTACCTTCCAGTCTCGCTAGAATTCGTGCAGACATTCGCCATTTTCGAATAACTAAGTTTTCGTCCTACAGCCCGTAATGTCACTAAGCGATGCCAACATTTGTTACAGTATACGGTGGCAATCCGGAGGGCCAGATTCACGTGCCTACGCTCATAGGCAGGAAATCGTTGCTTCGTATATACAGCGGCTGCCAGTGCTTCTGTTACGAGGCATGCAAGGATCCAATTCTCAATCGCTGTGCTCCTCTACCCTGGAGGAAAGTATTCTCGGGTCACAGGCCATTAAGTCAACGCCGTCTCCACACACCACAATAGAGACATGCATGACTGCTGGACAGTGGGTAACCGCGGCCATTGCGAAATCAATGAGCCTCAATACGCCAGGTTTTCCCGCGAGAACCGGATATCCATATGCCCCTGCTGGTTAAGTACCATTCCTACACGATTACCATTCTTCATTGTTCTCTCCTATACACATCCTATTCCCATGCATCTCCGATTAGCTCCTTCTTCGGTATGGATCATCAAAACGTGAAACAGTACCTACAATTCCCGACAAGCTACCAAAGGTCCAATGATAAGTTCCCGATGCTCGTCCACCATCCAATCTCCGTGATACCGCCTGTAGCATCGACACGATCTTTCATCTAGCACCATTTCAGCAAGTCAATGGCTCTTGCATTCTATTTTTGATGTCATACGTATCGGGACACCCGAGACAGCGTTGGCTCGGGTGATCCAAAGATTGGGCATGCACCTCAGGCGTCTCGTTTCAACGACTGCAATCATTTTCATTCCACCGTGAATAACGCAAATGAGTTGGCCCGCAATGAATGTGGTATCGTATGCTGACATCAAAGTTTCAAAATGATGCATCCACTGCTTATTTCTGCAAGATTGCTGTGTACACCGTTGGCCCGTTGATAATCCCTTTATGAATGTCGAGGAGACGACGATGGACAGAAGGAAAATCATGTATGCAGAATTCGCCAGCGATGTATTCCGGGTCACCGATCATCCGCTGTTCCCATCAAGCGTCACAGCCGCGGAACACACCAGCCACGTTCCCCGAACTCAAGATTGCATGTACTTTCTTTTTATTGCATCGAAGGGATTTTGATGAAGGACGGTAAGAAGGCGGAGTACGCGAGGGGTGGTTTATAGCAGAGAAGGGTGCTCGCTGGTATCAGCGGGCAATGTCAACGTTGGCTCTTCCGTATTACCGGCATTACAGTATGGAGTGCCACGTCCACGTAGCGGCGTTGGTAGTCGCGGTGCCTCGGTAGTCCCGTGTCCGTGTTGGCGCCGCGATGCTTTCGAACTTGTGTGCAACCCCATGTTCGCCGAGTGTGTATACACGAGGGCACACGTTCTGGGGGGAGGAGGGGGACCTCGCCGCAGTTACCGTAATCTGTTTATAAAACAATTTGTGGGCCAAGTGATGCGTGAGATACAATATATCCGCAAACATTGTTAGCATCGGCGGCCCCGATGAGGATTGCCGAGGAAAGTGGTGACGTGGAGGATGTTTCACGGGCTTTTTCTTTCTCTCTCTCTCCGCCCCCTCTCTCTCTCTCTCTCTTTCTCTGTTACTCGATATTTATGTACACATATACATGACGAGGGCCACAGTGGCAACGAGCATCATACGATCGGTGGTGTATACATGAGGGATGTTTATTGGGTGATCCCGTAGAGTGATTTGCAAGGTCCTCGTTGCTTCGATCATCCAGCGATTCATCTTTATTTGATAGAGAAAGCCCTTGCGCCGTGATAAAATGTTTTCCTGTGGGACCGCAAGTAATTCTTCGGCATCCTGATGACTTTTGGTCGCTCCGTTCCACATGTGTGCCTGCCTTTCCTCCTATCGTGTATGCGGCCTATAAATTGAATCCCTTTTTTGTGGTCGGCTCCTTGATCTCTGAATCTCGCCATGATCAACTCGGCAAACAATTGCGTTCGTAAAGTACACGATATTTTGTGAATATGAATGTCCGGACATAGGAGGACCAACATGGCTCGATCAATATCGAGAGCGGACGCGTTCGTAAGTTTTCATTACGCAGAGTGAAAACGCATTGATGTTTATTGTTTGCTTTATTTTTTGCGTTTCTGACTGACAGAGGTTTGCATTGTTTGTGATCGAAGCCGAGCCCTCCATGCTGCCTATCGCCCGAAATATATATAAACGCTTCGCAATATCATATCGCGGAATTTTTAATTGCTCGCTGGAGTATATATTGGCTGTGTACGTGACCCGGTGTTGCCGGCGACTGTTGGTAACTGCTATTCATCGTTCCGTGTATATCGTCCGATAGCCGTTTTTTTAATTAATCGGATCCGAGATTTCGTTATTACATCCAGCCCTCTGTCCCACAAAAAAACTCCCGCACCCCCTCAACTCGATTGGCTCACGTACCAGCGAGCATATTTTTTCGAACGTGAAACGCGAGCCCGAGCAACCGAGCACACGTGATAGAGAGAGAGAGAGAGAGAGAGAGAGAGAGAGAGAGAGAGAGAGAGAGAGAGAGAGAGATATGAAAAAAAGAGAGAGAGCGAGAGGGAGAGAGAGAGAGACTGAAACATCAACTGCCTGGGACGGTCCGGTGGCTGATGATGGACAAAATGTACGCTACGTACAACCACATCGCCGATTTTACCCTTTTCCCGTGTACAGAGATGGAGACAGCTTCTCATACCCTAGCAGGTTCCTATGTGCCCGATAGCCTCTGTATTCTCTGATGACCATCCACGTGTTTGCGCGTATGCTTCTATATTTCTGTCTCTCCATCTCCGCGTCTCCCGCTCGCTCATCGGCCATCATCGCGATACTGCACGTACATACGAAGCCAGACACAGTCACGGTGCACGTGGGGCAGCCAGGGCGCAAAGAGAGGTCCGCGGTAACCGTGTACATATAACCGTATACACGCTTTACGCAACAGTAATTTCATCGTTATTTTTATAAATTGGGTGCCAGTTAACGCTCCGGCTATCACGCTCGTCAGATTATAGCTTTTTGTAATATTAAAGTTCAACTGACTAGGTACAGTCGTACACGCCACCGTTGCCTCCGCTCCCCCCGGGAGCAACGAACTACACCGGGGCATGGTCATCCACCGAGCAATGGACGTTTCAACATCCTCGATCTTTCGCCTCCTCGCACACCAACTGCAGCGTGCAGGCCAGGCGCGTTTCACCGTTCCTTGAAATCAACGTAGGTTAAAACTTGTCACACGGTGGTGGAGAACGAACGAACGAGATCGCCGAAGCGTTCATGAAGTTTGCGGATTTGTGGATATGTAGAAGTTCATGGACTCTCCCATGGGTGGTGAGCGTTCGCTGCTCATTTTTGGGGTTTCTGGACACTGGGCACTTTTGACATTTCATCGTGGACGTCAATTTTATTTCAATTAGCGTATTTGAAATTATTATAGAAATGGCGCCCCGCGTTGGGTGCCATTTGTAATTCTTCCAAAACAACTCCAAGAGAGCTGTCCGATAAAATGTGGTGAGCTCCTGGGCCAGGGATTCGAGCCCGGGATCTTTTGATTGCCGGTCGATTGCTCTGACCACTGAGCTACTCCAGCCCGCTTACTTCACCTTTCTCGGATAGTCTCGATATTCGTAACGCAACGTTACAATATATATATATATTGTATACACAGGGCGAGGCACATAAAGTGTTACAGAGCAATAGCACTCAAACTATTGATCATATCCAAAAATGTTTCAGACAAAAGTTTCGGTGTTCGAGAAGGCCGTCATACTGGACCACCCTTTTAATTTATCGGTGGAGACGCTGAAGCTACGTCAAGGTCAACTCCGCTTCTTTAAATGCAATCGTACATTTTTTGTTCAGCCATCTTGCGGAGCACCTCAAGCCGCATAAAAAAACATTAGGGCGTCAAAGTCGTTCGAGGTCATTCAAGGTCAGTACCGATGATACAAATCTAAATATCTTGGATCACCACCAAATATTTGGTAGTGATCCAAGATATTTAGATTTCTATCATCGATACTGACCTTGAATCACCTTGAGTATTTGCTCATTTACTGAGTCAGGCAACAACTCTTACCAGTAGGAATATTTTCCAACCTATCAGACTTAAGAGGAAACTTTTCCTTCAAAGGTGCATATTTCGGAGGGGGTCATCGCATGGTGGCTACGAGGTTCATCCAGGTGGAGGCGCTGCGGATGTTTCAATGTCACCTCCATAGTTTTACATGGGACCACGACTTTATTTCAGAATTTTAGGAAGGAATTAAAAACAAGTTCACACATCAATTTCATGATGATCGATCAAGATTCAGTATTAAAAAATCGATGGAAAGAAATTTCAATGTTTTCGGATTAGAATCGATTTAAAAAAACGGTGCAAACACCTACTCCAATGAACGGTGGTCAATGTAATGGTCACCACTTTCAAACCACGCCTGATTCGCGTTGATTGTGATGTCTCATCAATCACATCAGTCTGTATTGACCACCAGGTTTAACTATTGAGGTTCCAATAGTTTGAGGTTGTTGCTAAATCATTTTTGAAAGGTGGCTGTAGGGGAGAAACAAAGTTCCAATGCTAATGCGTTGTGTGACGTCACCAGTATCAACTTATTGTAGCACAATGTTAATGATGTGTACGAATGAATATCGTAGACTTCAACGTATTTGAAATTGGCGCGCTAGGTCTTGGATTGGTTCTGCTATTCCCATGGATCCAATGTTGCCACATTTCAATACATACGTCACAACAAGACTCACTTTTACGTAAACTGGTCGCATATTTTTCATAAATTCTCATTAATTAGATCGGTAACCTGTATTTTTTTCGGTAATATTGTTTTGTACACTATCCTGCATGCAATATTCGTTTTATAGGTTTTTTTCGGATATGCGGGAGCTATACGCGAGAAACTGAAATGGTAAAGTTGCCCCATATAACCAACGCCGTCAAGTGGAGATGGACGTAAACTTTAAAATTTTATATTTAGTAAAAAAAAGTGCGGTAACCTCCGTTATCCTTTCACCAGTATCTTCAGAAAATATACCATAACGACTAGTAAAATTTGGATTCATATCTATTCACCCTAATATTTTTAAACAATAGCCTTCATTATGTGACTTCATCGTTTTGTTTTCTTCAATGATGTGATTATGCGTGTGTATTGAGCTACATGCAAAACGGATTTTCGTAATAACCTTGATATACATATAACCTTCAATAAAATATCACCCTGAAATCCATTTCCGTCATGCACGTGAGCGAAGCCGCCGGCAAAAGCGAGCATTGTGTACAACGATAATCTTGTAACATCGTCATGCTCGTCCATCTGTAACGGCAGAGTGCGCCCCTTCTTTTCTCGTCATCCTTTAGCCGAAAAATCTGAAATAATACACAAAAATAGCATTCAGCGAGTACTTTCAGATAACATTATTTCTTCCACTGCAAACAAATAAGATTTTAAAAACCAAACAAAAATACGAAAAATGTTTCGGAATTTCGCAAGTTTCCATCTGCCGTATTCTCGACACTAGAAAAAAACGTGAACCCTCAATAAAATCCTCCGTGTCTATCACTATAATTGCCAATTCCGTTCAATTACCCCTAGAATTTTTCATTCCCTCTAATAACCGGTGAAATTCTCTCTGGCACCTTCTATTCGATGAAATACTTTCATCTGCATTCTCGGCGTCGGCTTTGGAACTTCTAAGCGAAATTCTTCACAGCATCGCATCGTGCGAGGGACAATTCGCTACTCATATATCCATCACGAGGATATACCGAGGACCATTGGGATCGCGTGGAATTGAGAGAAGGATCGTCCTGCGAGATCTCCTCGTTCTGATACGGTTACCGAAAACTAAGTAGGTTTTTATTAAAGCTCGCGAGACGCGGCGAACGTATATGTGAAAGATGAAAGCGACGAGAGCGAGCACATTCCCCACGTCGAGGTGACGAAGGGGAGTTCGCGTCAGGATACGCGGTTCAGACCAAGTATCTCACCCGGTTACTCGATTTGTTTTCCCATATATTTGCTATATATATATATATATATATATATATATATATATATATATATATATATATATATATATATATATATATATACCGGGTGTCCCATTTTATTTTTCTACTCGATGTAACTCTAAAAAATACCGTAAAATAGGGTTACGTTGAACAGCTTTTGGAAGTTTTTTGTAGGTAACTTTTTTTAACGTCCTGAATTCCAACTTTTTTGCTTGAATAAAACAACGTGTCCTTTTACTTTCAAATGTAACCCCCCCCCCCCCCCCCCCACAATTTTGTATATTTTTTTTAAGTGTCGAGGTAACTTCGAGTGTAGGGTTTCTTTGACAAGCCATTTGAACTCAACTTATGTCAAAGATTGAGGCTTACTTTGACATCATTTTGATAATTTTTCAAAATATTTTACGCATTATACATGGAATAAAATGAAAAAACAACGATTTTTTACAATCAAATTGTCATCTTTATGACGGAAACATTTTACATAAAATATCAAGTACCTAGGGTACTATTAAAGGCGCTCAATCAGTGTTAAGATTATCATTGAGATCAAAATCAACTTGACCAACACTACAATCAACTTTAGCAACATTATAATAAACTTGAACAACGAATTTGAGCAACAATAGAATAAAGAATTTTCGCGTATTTTGATGCCCTGTAACAGTAGTCCCAAAAACTGTCAAAGTTACCCTGAATGTCAATTTAACCCCGTGTTGGGGTTCTGCTCCGATCAAGCATTGAGTATATAAAACTTTTAGGGTTCAAAAGGGGATGTAAAAAAAATTTGGTCCATAATTAAAAATGGCGACGTTAAGATGGCGATATGTTAGAAAAAAAATGGAATCATGCATTTTTTTCATTAAAAAATTCGTCAGCCCAAAACTAATAATTTTCGTAGGTAAAGTTTTTTAATAACGTTCTAATTGTTAGGTTAGAATACAATTTTTTACTATTTCAGCGCTATACAGAATGTACCACAAGGAGGTCTTCAACATCTCTAGCGTGATCGTGCGTAAGTTTTTTGGGGTGTGTTCGATAACCCTAACAAACCTAAACAAACTCACATCCCCACACACACGCACTCTTGCACTAGGCATGCTGCAGACTCTACCTCCGCGTGGTACATTCTAGATGGCGCTAAAATAGTAAAAAATGGTATTCTAACCTAAAAATTATGAACGTTATCAAAATACTTTTCCTACAAAAGTTGTGTTAGTTTCGGCCTGACAATTGTTTTGGTGAAAAAATCCCAATCCCATTGTAAAAAAAACATGTCAGCCATCTTGGAGTCGCCATTTTTTATTTTGGACCAAAAAGTGTTTTTTTAACGTCCTCCTTTGAAACCGAAAAGTTTTGGTGCACTTTATGCTTGGTCGGAGCAGTATTTTCCGAGATAAATCAGATGTAAAATTGAAATGGAACACCCGGTATATATATATATATATATATATATATATATATATATATATATATATATATATATGGTATACGAAGCTCATTCATCTCCGAGGCGTCTAAAGTGGTTGGCTCAGCGACGCGACGGACCGTCGCGTCTCCTGGTGCCCGGGCTCATACACGAAAGGGGGTGGACTAACGCGTCGAAGGCTTCCCGGGCTCGGCACGTGACCGCTCGTGCCACCTCAGAGGGGGCGCCATAAAAACGCGCGTACCACGTCAGACAGAGATATAGAAACGGATTCAGGATCGATTGACGGACGATCGCCAGTATGGAAGACGTATTACCGTCTCGTTGCGCAACGACTATGGGTACTCGTGTGGAAGAGGCGGCAGCCTCCCAGAACTCGAGCCTGCCTGATATGGAACAATTGCATGGGGCAAATATTAAGTGATCGTTTTTTTTGTTGTTGCTTTGAATGATCGTTTTATTCGGCGTAATTAAAGGCCTCCTCGTAAAAACGGCCCTACGCTGAATTGATACATCGCATTGTTGGTTGTTTTATCACTTCAATAATATTTTGTGACTTTGACTTCTTAATTTTGTGATAAGTCGTTTTTGCCAACAGAAATTGAGCATTTTGAAAAATAATCAGAATTATATTTCGAGTACAGCGGAAAGAAGTGAATTCGATTCCGAATACAAAACACTCCGAAAAAACTTTTTTTTGTTCATTCTGGTATCGAGAAAGAAATTTTAACTTTTATCAGTGGATGAATGAAATTTAAATTTACGAAAAAAAAACGTTTCTAGGAGTATTTTGTAACTGGAATTGAAATATCTTCATTCTGCTGACCTCAAATGCAATTCTGATTTTTTTTGCAGAATGCTGGTTTTTTCTGGCTAATAAGTATATGCACTCCGGATAATTGCAAAATGATATTCGAATAATATAATTTATTATATAAAGCAATATAGTATCTTCGTAAAATAATAAATGAAATTAATTATGTTATTCGAACATTATTTGGCAATTATTCAGTGATCGAAAGCTTTTGACCGGTAGTGTATATACATCTATATGTATATATAGACTCACACGCACACACATACTCGTTGAATTTAGAAAAGCTTGTAACGTGAGCTTCCTGTTATGGGGACGCTTTCAAAAACGGTTTCAGGTCATTACGAAATGCAAATCGGGCGAACGAGGGATCAATGAGTTTGCACGGTATCCCACGTTTCGTACAAGCAAAGCGAAGCGAGCGATGTGCGTAACGCCATTTACCCGGTTAAGATTTTGGATATATATATATATATATATATATATATATATATATATATATATATATATATATATATATATATATATATATATATATATATATATATATATATATATATATATATATATATATATATATTTGTGTGTGTGTGTGTGTGTGTGTGTGCAGCAAAGTCCACTCGCTGGGTGACTGGCAAGTGTTGCAATACAGTATGATATATAGATATGGTGCCCACGTGGCGTAGGCGGGGTGCGAGAATCGGTTGCCACCCAGCGCGCCACGCGCCTCGTTACTCGTCGATCGGTTTCCTTTTTTTTCCCAAAGCTCTCTCAATTTCGCCACTTCCATTCCCCACACGCGCCGATGTTCCCCGTCACATTTTAATAACGAACCTCGACAGCGGAGTCGTTCTTTTTTTCTCACCCTTTTTTGAACCCTTCCGCGTTCGTGGGCGGTTTCTTCGTGGCTCTCCATACACAGTTGGATGCAGGCCAATGGAGCTGATTTCCCGAATTCGATAAATTCTGAAAGCTCATGATTCTCCGAACTTTCAGGAGGGTGTGAAGGGGGTTGTTTTCGATAGAGTATCGCTGTCGTTGATAGCCCAAAAACTTGAATTTTCAAATGTTCTTGGACCGCGTATTGGGACAGTAACATTGGGGTGAACAATCGATGCCTATTTAATGGAGGTGATACCTTTAGGCGAGGAAAAAATGTCTGATTTTCATGATTTCTTTTTAAGGAAAAATTTCGTGACCATTTTTGAGACTTAGGGTATGTTTCATTACTATTTTTAGCTGTTATGTGGTATTTTTTGTTTTTATTCATCTTCAAAAATCTCGAAGGTATGGCACGGTCTTCTGAACGGGTTGGGGCGGATGTTGTCAGACGGCGTGACACCTAGCGGTGGCGGGATTAATCTGAAAAAAAACCGACGAACATTTTTCTTTTGTTAACACTCATACGCAGAATATGAACCAAGAAAAAACGAGGAATATTGATAATCGATGAAATGGTACGCTTTGAAACAAAAAGATTGAATTTTTCTAAAGGAATGGCTACAGTTTGCAATAAAAGGATATATTTTCTTTTAATTTTCGAAAATATTTGAGCTCATGTTTCAAACAATAAGGATAGAAA